>OZ023209.1:30405043-30505043 GCA_963995525.1 Escarpia spicata
TTGTCAATTTTAAATGTGTTCACGCAAACCATTAAGAGCTACTAATGTGATATGTTATATTCATTTGCTTTTGACTCATACTGTCTCTTTAGAAAGTAAGACATCACATTGTCTAAACGCAACAGCAAACAACAAAACAACAAAACATACAAATAACAACAACCAAATGAATTAACTTAACAGCTGTATTTATTGATACATTTAATATCGTTTTAACTTATTCTGAGTTAATTTTACTTGGTTTTTTTAATACAGAAATATAGATAAATAAATGTTACATTTATTAAAGTAGTTATCCATATTCCAAAATAACCGATGTAGGTCTATCCACCGTGTCCAAATTCTCGGATAGGCCTAATACCGAGGATCAATTTTCCATGAGGTACAATGTAATAAACTATATATATATATATATATAAATTATATATATATATGTGTATATATATGTGTGTATATATATATATATATTTATATATATATATATATTATTAGCAAAATTTCTAAAGCGCCATATATCCGGGATAGGCGCATACGCACATTATAAACCCTACATGGAATTATGTTTCAGAAATATATAATCCTGGTAAAACAGTATTATATTAAAATAAAAAAACTGTATATATTAAATAATTAACATGCATGACAGTTTCAAAAATATTAAGATAATTACATAAATAATTATAATATGTTAAAATAAAATTGATATTATATAATAAAACATAATTTAATTAATAAATAAAATTAATTAATAAAACACATGTTCATAAAAAGTGTCCCACAGCACAGTTCTTCGGTGAAAGTAAGCCAGTTTAAATAAATGAGCTTAAACTGATATATCACAGCGACTGCGCCTGCTTTGTTCTTTGTCAACGACGCACACCGGTTGAAATAAGACAATATAAAAACCGGATTTTAAACAATAATTGCTACCTTGGTTAATAGTTTTCTAAAGCCGGAGAATGTGTTTCTATATCGGCATAACTCCTAGGTCCACTAAAACCACCAACGCCGATATCGGCAGAGATTCGGTTATTTTGGAAGTAACACGAGCGCGATTGTGCCCCTTCCTTACCCACAGGGGGTTATCGGCGTAACCCCGATTGGTGCAACTTCGCGTTTTTGTCGTCGACAGAAAGATAAAGTTGAAGAAAGACTCTGGCGTGGAACATGCGTCGCACGCGCCAGAAATTACACGAATTAGTGAAGTTCGCTGTCACATTGCGCGTACTAAGGCTGAAGCGGCGGCAACGTTGGTCGGGGTAATTAGGTTAAATCACCATTTGATAGCGACCAAATCAGACACGTGATAGGGGTCTACATTAAATTGTGTAGAATTGTGTTTCGGTAATATGTTCACATGAATGTTAGTGATATTGGTTAGTACACGGTTATTAACCTTCTTATTGCGTACACAATAATTATTCTAGGGGGTCGTCACGTGTGACTGTGTCGTTCAGCCTGACCAGGTCGCCGTTGCATTTGTGTAGTGGACACTCACTGGTGATGTGTTCTTAACCTTCTTGGGTTGCGATCCAAATGCTGGTCGCAGAACATGCCTAGCGACCCACGCCTTCAATCATCTCGACTTGTGATTAATGATAACATTTGTCAAAACAAATGCATCTCTCTCTGTATCTCTCTCTCTCTCTGTATCTCTCTCTCTCTGTCTCTCTCTGTCTCTCTCTTTCACTATCTCTCTCGCTCGCTCTTTCTCTCACTGACACACACACTCTCTGTCTCTCTCTCTCCCCCTCTCTCTTCCTCTCTCTCCCCCTCCCCCCTCTCTCTTCCTCTCTCTCTCTCTCGCCCCCCCCCCCTGCCTAGCGATCCGCGCCTTCAGTCAGCTGACTTGTGATTAATGATAAAACTTGTCAAAACAAATGCATCTCTCTCCCCCCCTCTCTCTCTCTCTCACAATCACTCTCTCTCCCTCCTCCCCCCTCTCTCTCTCTCTTGGCGACCCAATCACAATGAATGATGGGTCGCGACTCCGGGGTTAAGAATTGGACAAGTAAACTAGAAAAAATTATATTAACGCGCTCGGCGTAGAGGCAGGCGGCGGGTGTGCGTGCGTGTGTGTAGTGTGTGCGGGTGTGTAGTGCGTGCGTTCGTTAACGCGACAACCAATAGACGTCGCACCAACGGTCGGTCATTCCCAGTGACAAACAAATGATAAGACAATCTTGCACTAGTTAGATTTACTGTTGATTGCCACGTCACAGCAGGGCGATAAGAGTGACATTTCTGGGTCAAAGGTCAGCGTCTTGATTTTGCAATCAGCATGTGCGGTATAATTTACACTGTCGAAACCAAGCAAACGAAAAACAAAAGCAAATTTAACATTATTTAACAAAGTGTAATAACACATTTAACAGTGTAATAACACATTTAACAAAGTGTAATAACACATTTAACAAAGTGTAATAACCACATCTCACGATCATCTGGCCTTGCAAAGACCATCTTGCAAGGTACCGTGAGAGGGGGAGAAGAAGAGGTAGAGAGAAAAAGAGATGGGAAGACAACATCAAAGAGTGGACAGGACTGGAGTTCGCGACTCCCAAAGGGCTGTGGAGAACAAGGAAACGTGGAGAGAGCTAGTTAAGAAGTCGTCAGTGGTGCCCCAACGATCCATACGGTCTATGGGAAAAGTGAAGTGAATAACACATTCGCAGCAAAAGGACGGTAGTATATATAGCAGCGTATCGCGAACATATCAGTAAGTAACTCTACAAACACAACTGGGATCGGGAAGGAAGTCGTGATCGGGTCGCTTGCAGACACTCTCTAGTCTATATTCTCCATTGCATTAACATATCAATACATATATTAGCATAGCACTCATGTACGTGCATGTGTGAGAATGTGTGTGCGTGCGTGTGAATGTGTGCGGGCGTGCGTGCGTGTGTGAATGTGTGTGCGCGCACCACTGTTTACATTTCATAAATATCAACATGGTATTTAAAAAACTATTAAAAAAACAACGCAGTCTAGCCAAACCGTTACTGTTGTAACCAAGTACATTGAAACTGCGCCCAACGTTTGATAAGCATATGTGAATACTGTCCAATCTTATCGATCTATTCGGGTTGTTCAGACGACCCTACCTCGTCGTGCTTTCTGCACGTCTAGAGTATCACAGATAAATTATATGGGAAGTTGACGTGAGAGGTGTATTGCGAAATAAGGCATTATAGACAGTAGAATACGCGCAATGCTGTATTCGTACACACCGTCGAATTGTTTTCTCTATCTCGCGCACGCACGCACGCACGCATGTACGCACACAAACACGCACACACAATCACAAGATGGCGGCAGCTTATTGTAGACGGTGGTGGCAAAATATGGCCGACTTGGCCCAGGCAAGGGAGTGGGTGGTACTAACTACAAACATAATGTGGTTGTTTCGATGACAGCCTGGGTGTATCTGGATTTTAAAGACATTTAGAAACATTCGAAGTCCAAACAAATTGTACTAACTTGTTTTACTTTATAATAACCAGCAATAGTTTACCACCGGAGCAACAGACCAAGTGCAGCAACCGTTACCATTACGGTGTCTTCAACTCAAACCCATTCCCACGACCATTAATTTCTGCTGTCGTTACTAACGGCACTGCACGCAACATACGATTATTTTAACATAACTCCCGCGGCAAAAGCAGGAGAAAGACAGACAACTGAAAAACTTTAAAAATAATCACCATTGTATTTTTCAAATACATCCCCAATTGGTAGATCAGAGCCTAAAATAAATGGTCCATAGAAGCACATTCGTATAGACAGAAACTTACAATGCTCCAATATCAGCTTAATAATATACAGTGTTTCATTTACTGACAAAAAGACAAACGACCCAGTCGATGCGTCGTAACCGAGTTGCAGTAGACCCCTGTACTATGCTTTACGCGGAGGCGGGTCGTGTTCCCGCTTCCGTGCCGCTGCATGGATAAGCTTGCCCTTTTCGACTCCAAAACTGTGATTTACAATTGCATATTTGGCATTAATGTGCATTGTAATTGTTGTTGAAGTAAATATCCATATCCGGAAGGGTCGGATAAGGTATCTGTCTCCGTTACCTCAACAAGAACTAGTTTGCTGTCGTGACGTTTGTGAAATTCCTCACGAGCCACAGATAGCGAGCCACAGGTTCCAGTCAGATACGATGCGCTGCAATATAGCGATACTAATAAAAAAATATGAAGAGCGGATAGCACAGATGACGCAAGAACCTATCGACAAGTGTTGAGCATCATCGCGTGGTCAGATATGTGTTGACCTCACACTATTGGTGGACACCGTGTGCGTTTTGGTTGTACGATTGTAGGAAAAAACGACCATACAAAGTTTAGTAACACTCACTGTGTAATTTTCATCGGTGCTCAGAGGTTTCGTGACCGAGACCGCTCCTATAACTAGCACTGCCTATAGCTTGTCGCTGGACCAACATGCACGGGATGGTCACCATTATGCGTGCACACTGTATAATTATACTAACTAATATCGTCGGTTTTTATAACCACGCCTACACCCACCTTAGCTCCGTAGTACAAGCATCCAACCGTTGGTGACCTTCGTTTTGTACACCGATCATGAATGCTTGAGCTGGATATATTGATGAGATGATCATATTGCATTATACACCGTACGCGTAAACAAATAAAATGCAAGCATATTCCCGTGGTTTTCTTCGCTAAATAACAAACCACGTCTGTGATAATACCGCAATCTGCCACATAGCAGTAATCAGCATCACTGAAAACCGCCCTGCCAAATAAACACTGCAATATATGATGACGAGGTAGGCCTTTCGCATTTTATCGACGCCAAGCAAACATAAATTTGGCATTTTTAGTAAACAGTGCACATATTATGACAAGAAATTGTATTAAGCGTGGCATAAAATAAGCCTCAAGACTCGAGTAGACGGCGTTGGTATTCCAGCCGCCCCCAGTCGGGCGTTGCGCAAGGGTAATTCTGGATAACCAAGTTATATCTTACTTTATGGTACTTGGTATGTTGCCACGAGCGACACCGGTCTCAACTGGTGGCGCTTAATACGCGTATAGAAGCTGGCTGCAAGAGAAGGAAAAACATCATTTCCGTTTGCGGGTAACTCTACTTCCATTACTGGCGGATAAACCGGCCGTATCGCCCGTGTGCGAGGGAACATGGGAGAGGGGGCAAAGGGGCAGCTGCCCCTCAGGAATTTCGCTGAGACATATGGTTTGCCACCCTCAGTAAATCTGAGCCTGAATGTCGTTTTTTTGGCGAGCCGCAGGGGAGGGGGTGCAAATCGAGGTTTCTCGTGAGCTTCAAATATGTTGACTCTTCCGATGTCATGATCCGACAGCGAGTGCTGCTGAAGCTCCGACTCTGCACACCCAATATAAATTTCGTTCCGGCGCCAGTGGTGTCATAAACGGTCCACCTTCACATCGATGCATGTTTGACCCTCCGTAAGACCTGATCTTCGCCATCAATCCTCTGCCGAAATATATCGGGGTTGTCCTCAACAGCAGCCTTGCGCAGAGCAACACCTGGCGCAGGTGAGTGTAGAAAGGTGAAACCATGCGCAATTACTGCACACACAAGCCAGCACAGACCAGGGATGCAATGTGCTATCCTTTTCGACAACGTCACTGGCACTGGTTTCAATGGGGGGATACTGGTGAAATGTATGGGAACGAATCAAGACTTCCCAGCATCAATATGTACCCCAACCCAGACCAACCACAACGTTTCACTCCGCGACGGCTTTTCTGGACCAAAGATGCCCCCTCTAAGAAACGAACATCAGCGAGCACGAGAAATGGAGACAAGACCTGGGTTTCGATATACACTAGGAACAAGAATCGTGTCCCGGTCCCTACAACCGACCTTTCCGGCTTATACTTTCCTCGATGCCAGTGCATCACCACCAGACACCTCACAACTGGAAGGACTCCACACGAGCGATGGCGTAAGGATAGAGCATCGGACTCTCAACCGAGAGAACCCGGGTTCAAATCCTGTGCTGCCGTGTCGAACTTTGGGCACGTTCGTTCATTATACGTTTCTCCAGTTCACTCAGCAATATGAATGAGTACCTGGCTATTGACAGTGGTGAATATTTGTGTACGAATAGTCTGCTCGCATTTATTGCAGCGTGGCTGAATGCTTTCCAGAGACGTTGAGATGGCGTTCGATTGAACAGGTCTGCGAGAGAGTGATATGTAAAGCGCCTTGAACAGTCCCGAGGACTGGATACTGCGCTATTTATAAGAACTTACCTTTAAGTTTAGTTTTTTTACCAAACCATTGACAAAAAATGCGGCATGTTCGCCTTCAACGGATGAACCTCCGATGCCCACTCACCTTCCCTATGCTATGAAGCAACCGGGTTGATCAACAGCCTAAGTACACAACTACGAAACAGGGCTGCTTAAATCAATACGAAATAAGTTGCCAAGAATCAAAGTCAATGTCACGATTGTGACGTGATTTGCGTTCGCATGGCATTCTAGACGTTTCTGGGTGAAGTCGCTTCCGCTTATCATACATTTCTAATGTCATACGAAAAGAATAACATTATTATGCGTAGAACTCAGTCATCCGCACAAAGACAACGAACATTCACGGTGCTGCTTCGTGTAATTTTAAAACCTTTACCATAAAAATCCTAAGGCTTTTGCGACTGTATTAACGGCGCGACTTCTTGTGTTGGCGAACGAGCGAGGTGTCACATGAAACAAGATGGCGCCCGCAAGGAACTCTTGCGGGGTTGGTCATGTGATGAGCAACGAACCAGCGACAGGTCCTTAATTATGTTTAAGTTAGCAGAAGATTTATATCATCATTACGAAGTCAAAATGTCAGATAATGCCTATCTCAACCTATCTCCGGAGTGTTCCGAACCTACGTGTTTCCACACGGTCTCCTTCAAACCGTCACATCTCGACTACCGATGAATTAAGGCCAGACACGGCAGGTAGATAGGATTATTTTTTAATTTGTGCAAACAGTTCAATTTTTTCTGCCCAATGAATGAAATGGGTCCTACTGAGTAAAATATATGTTGAACTTTTTTCAGCCAGACCCCCCCGTTTCCATGGTGACAAAATGGCCACCATTTTGAGCAAATATTAGCAAATTTTGAAAAGCTGCCATTTTTTATTGAATCCATATATAGTTATAATTATTGCAAATCCATGTTCTCTATAGATTATATTGTGAAATGATCAGAGCATTATTTTTTTTGTGTGTGTAAAATACGAAAAAAAATCTTGTTTTTGGGCTACAAATATGGCTATCTTTCAAACTATTCATGATTTAAAAAAAGTGTCTGATCATTGCACACAGTAGAATATGCTGAATGCAACACTGAACACATTATTGATATAGCATAATTATTCCAAGAGATATCCCATTTCCAAATGCAGAAATTGGAAGAAATTTGTTTTTGAGAAAATGGCTGTCAAAGATTGCATAATGGATTTCATTACATGATATCGACATGCTTGATCCATGATTACAACTCACTTAGAGGTACATAATTGTCATAGAAGTGAACTTTATTGATAGTATGCATACAAAGGTATAATAATCTGGCAGAAAACAATTTTCAGTATTTTTGGTAAAAAAATACCATTTCACCTGGGGTGTCTGGCCTTAAAGAAGTACAATACCACCAATCATATATTAACCTAGGAACGCTCTAATATACCTATCTGTATGTAACAGGTATGCATTTTTGCCTACTGTGATAAAATCAGTTATATAGTAAATAGTACAGCATACCTTAGGCACCACACACACATACATGCACATACACACATGCACTCACACGCACACGCAGATACTTGCGCATGCGATATAGTCACACAGACAAAATCCTCAATATTTCACATTTATTCGATATATTTCTGCCTTTTGTACACATTTCTTTGTTTTTCGAAACTGTAAGGTCAACTGCACGAAATGCATCAGACGACCTTAACTTAACAATTTTGTACAACTGTGACCAATAAACAAATATACAGGCAAGCGACTACCAGCAAGAACAACTGTGACACATTAATGGTAAGTTACAACCAAACTTTATACATTCAAATACAAGTGGACATAATTTGTTAATTACATCTTGCATTAATCAACAGAAAGGTTGGGCATCATGTATATTTGATCAGTTACGATTCCAGGTATATAAAACATGTGCTTAAATACAAGTAATTGACCTCCAATGTTGACCAACAGTAACACACCAGTAGGTGGTACGTGCGGGCAGTGTGAGAAAGGGAACTATTCCTACTAGATGCATAGCAATGTCAGACAGTGTTACTTATTTCCTGGCAGTACACAAACACCGTACTCTCTTCCTGAGACAGGTAACATAAAGGCTGGCATAACACCATCCAGTTCTAGGTGTTCACAAGACCATCCAAGTGTTCACAAGACAGTTCAAGTATTCACAGACCATCCAAATGTTCATATGACCATCCATGCGTTCACAACACAATAACTAGGAAGTTTGTTCACATATCTCAGCTACCGAGCAATGACTCAATATTCCGATATTTCTGGAGAATTACTTTTGTGTCAGTCTTCTTTACACTATAAATGTGTATTTGTTATACTTATATAACAAAATCAGGTTGACTATGGTATGGTCATATTATGAAGGGCAAGACTGCATTAAAGTTAACACAATGATGACTAACAAAAGCCATAAGTCATCCCATAATGGGCTATTCCATATACACCAAAAACTCACACCAGAACCAACCGAATAGAGAACACAGAACCTTGTTAGAATGCGTAACCTTTAGATTAAATATAATACAGCCACAATAACAGGAACACTTAACACAATATAATTTACCCAGACTTAGAGAATCTCACACAATCAAAACAGCACCAACCAACCCCAATATGACCTTGGACCCTGTTTATCACTGAACTAAACGAATCAACTTTTGTACCATCAACATTTTTTCTTCACCATATTTAGCTTTCTTATGCCAGACAGTTACGTAAGTCACACCCCATTTCTAGCCCATTGATACAATAATTTTACAGAAGCTTTATTCATATTTGACAAATAACGGAAGATAAAGACACAAAAGAAGACAACTTCCAAATAAGCCACCTCGACTGATGTGTGAATAAATAGAACACAACCAAGTTTGAATCTTGTTAACTTATGTGTGCTGTGACAAAGCACAAACCATTTCATCTGATCCACTTCACAACAATGATTGTCACAAAATGTACATCTCTTGATACGTTGTGGCTTTAGACACGTTATTCTTATTATAATAAGATTGTATTAATACTAGCAAATTATTTTGCTAGTATTAATTTAATTTGTTAAGCCAAGCATGCAAGGCCATAGCAATACGTACAGGTGTCAAGGAATAGCTACATTCAGGCGTAGGCTTATAGCCAATCATGGCATAGCAATTATAGCCACTAATGAAAGTTATGAGGAAACATCAATCAAAATGCCAACAATCATCAAACTAGACAACATGCTTTTTCACTTGAACAATCTCACTGCTCTGTTCAGCTAGGTACTATTTTATAAAAGCGCCACAGTAGTAACGTATGCTGAAAGAACTCAACTAAGCTCCTTCGTGATACATTCTACCAACATGTATTCCTTTATCGACATTATTACAACGCTCTACCTTTCTGTAGATACAAGAGAAAGGTCAAAAGGTCAGTTGAGACCCACAAAACACATCCTTTTTACATCTTTACATTCACTCCAGTATTAACAATATATCTTCAAATAGTTCATGCAACCGCCACCCGACTATTTTACTCCTCATCTTGGTTCTCTATCAACTAAATAATGATACTCATTTGGACAATCCCACAAATCAGGTTTTTATTTCCCCATGCAAAAAGTTAACTAAACGTTAGAAGAAAACAGTTGTTTTAACTGTCAGTGGCTGAAATGTTCACAGCCCCTGTGACACCACAGCCCCTGTGACATCACAGCCCCCGTGATACTCCATACATTCATGGAGAAAGATGTTAAAGAAAAGCAACCTCATATTTTACCCAAATGCTTTGTGATTGCCTGCACATTCACACATACACAGCAACATTCATTCTATCTATTTAAACCCACAGGAATGTTCATTAATTCATTGCTCGAAAATAAATCGCTTCATAAACTATTTAACCTTGCATAGGCAACACAGATGCAAGAGGCCATATTTGCAACTCACGTTATGCGATGACCAAACGTTTCAGCACACATGCACAGCTGTTCTTTATAAAATGAACATATCCTGCACTAGTCTTTACAGTGGAAGAACTCAGGAAAAGACATAAAACCGGCGCGACACCCAGCCCTCAGTCATCTCACCAACACAACTTCCACCACCTGGAAATAATGAAGCGTTTCATCGAGCGGCACAGAGGCGACCCTCAGTCCATCTTGATGTTGACGTAGATGTATCGGATGAACTTGAGGGAGGCGAAGAAGGCGACGGTGCCCAGCATGAGGAAGAAGACGTAGCACGTGAGGAGGGTGTAGCCGAAGAACTCGACCGTCTGCAGCATGCCCGACATGCTGGAGCGCTTGAAGTAGTAGAAGAGGGAGTAGAGGAATACAAAGAGACCCGTCGACCTACAAACACAAGCACGTCAACGGTCAGTAAAGTAACATGTTACTCCCTGGTAGACCTATTCAATCAAACACCATCTAGACCTCTCTGGGAAGTATATGACCACGCTTGCAATTAATGCACGAAGACTATTCGTACACAAATATCTACCACTGTCAATAGCCAGGTATTCCATACAGCCGAGTGAACTCGAGCAACGTGAAGCACAGGATTCGAACCCAAGTTCTCTCGATTGCGAGTCCGACGCTCTAACCACTGAGCTCCACCTTACTGCAATAGGGTCAGTTCATGGCAAACAATTTCTTTTTGTATTTTTTAGGGTCAGTTTATGATCTAGATGTCACAGAGATTTATTAAACAGATGTTTGATATCATATATATTATAATTGTTTTATTTTTGTTTATTAAAAAAAAATGTTGGAAAGTATTGCCATTATAAATGTTATACCATGTTTGGTCTTAGTAGGATTATTCCGTCACACAGCAATTTTTTATATTGCTAAATGTATTATTTTGCTGATTCATTTGATTGTGTTTTATTGTTTTCAAATATTGTATTTTTGTATAAATTATACTGTTTATGCACAACTTATGATTTGCTGTTGGAACAAACAGACTTATTTTCCTTGCCTTATTCTCCCTCCCTTATTCTCCTTCCCTTATTCTCCTTCCTTTATTTTCCTTCCCTTAGTATCCTTCCCTTACTCTCCTTCCCTTATTCTCTTTTTTTATTCTCCTTCCCTTATTCTGGTTCCATTATTTTCCTTCCCTTATTCTCCTTCCCTTATTCTCCCTCCCTTATTCTCTTTTTTTATTCTCCTTCCCTTATTTTCTTTCCCTTATTCTCCCTCCCTTATTATCCTTTCCTTATTCTCCTTCCCTTATTCTCCTTCCCTTATTCTCCTTCCCTTATTCTCCCTCCCTTATTCTCTCTCCCTTATTTTCCCTCCCTTATTCTCCTTCCCTTATTCTCCCTCCCTTATTCTCCCTCTATCACTCACTAAAAACCCACAATGCTTTCATGCAACAAACATGACCTTTTGATATTAAAATATTACGTTTGTGTGAACAACCTTGAAGCGTATCCTACTACTTATGACACACCCTTTTCTAAACCTCCACCCCATAAATACCAAGTGTACTGTGAAAACACTTCATTCAGACGTCAATCTTTTAGATTTTATGATGGCTGAAGGCTATTAAAACAACTATATTTACTTTGCGCCATAATCATTATGTGGAGTAAGCAGCTAGCCGCGTTCCTTGATAAATAACTGATAAAAAACTGCTGCCAGGTAACTCACCCTTATCAGTGCACCTACAAACATAATTTATCTAATCTCAAAAACATTCCCCCACCGGGACGCAAGAAACGGAGAGGGAGTGATTCTGCATTTCCTGGGTGCTTTAATTAGAAAGAAAGAGGTTAGGTAGAAAAGACACCACGTACGGTATCTATTGCGGAGGAGAGGAAGACTTTGCACAGTTCCTCGTCCATTAGCGAGTTTGTATCTCTAGCTTTTTTCAATAACATCATAGAAGTTTTTATGTCAACTAGGATATTTATTTTATCATTTTACTGCCCTAAATACCCCCCCCCCCGCGACCATGTATTTACTGCCTAGGATCCATACAAGGATTTAGGCGCAATAGAAGCTCCCTTATTATTATTAGAACTGGCTACATTCACCACTCACAGCCGCAATCCATCTGAGTAAATCCGACTACTAACAAGGAACACAAAAACAGAAACAAAGACAAAACGGCAACCCCTTCCTGGATAATTTTCTGTCATGCAAGATAACTGTAAAATAAACAACAGATGAATTCTGGCCAGTGCAAGGCAGAACCAGATAAGGTGGCATTCCTAGTGTTTACCAATCTGACATTCCGGACTTGCCATAAACGTGCTGAATACAAATAGTTCTTTTGCATCATTAGTTTGAGTGATCTTACGTAAGAGCTGGACAGAGGTTCTTAGAATGGGTGAGTTTCCCTACAAAGGCCAGGACTTGGCATGAGAACTAGAACAACCTAATACGCACGCCTTTATGCGGGATCAAAGTTTTACCTGTCCTGGAAATGGACCAGAAAATAGTGGCAAATATAATTTTGCAATTTCTAAACTTGCAGATTAAATCAAATTTTGCTTTGATCACAAGTCACTCAGATGTACGTGCAACGAAACAGCAGGAACATTGTGTTGTTGTCATAAAAATAAGACTACGTTTTTTCCGCAGCTTCGATTCCCCTTGACAACCACTCGGACAAGTTACAATTTTGGCGGACAAGTAGACTTCAAAACTTACTTGTCCAGCAGACAAGTACATAATCTGGCTTATTTCTATTGCTGTCGTGGGTTCAAATCCCAAACAGGACAGTATTCTATACTGTAGCCTTTAATTTACCCCACAATTTCTTTATACCAGTTAATTACATTACTAAATAAATTCTGTTACAATCAGATACAATTTATCAATTAGCTTAGAAAGAAGAATCTAGGACTATGTAATAATAACTTTATTTATACACTAAAATCCAAAGTAAAAGTTTGTTCAGCAGTGTTTACAAACAATAAATAAATATACTAAAGCATAAATATAATAATACAAACAAAGTAAATTTATAAGAATGCCTAAGACTATATCAAACATATGAGTGTGTGTACTGGTAAATATAGTTTATAAAAAAATAAAATGCAGGGATTTATTGGTCAATTATTGGCCAACTCATTTATAGAAGTCACCAGTTTGATAGGGGCATTAGAATAATGTATACAATATTACAAATTTGTGGGCCAAGTCATAAGGACACATATAGCCAAAACGAACTTGGACAATAAGAGGAGAAAACAGTTTTTTTAGATATTGTATATAAAATTTATAAAAACAAGGTACAAAGGACTGGAAAAAGAAATACTGTTAGAAAACTTATGGCGTAGTTAGCTCGAGGAGAAATGACTAGATAATGCTGTCACCTGGTGGAGATGTACAACATACAGGTCCAAAAAGTGGTATAAATTACACATGGTAAATCACTCGTGGATTTCTTTGGCCTTGGATGGCAGGCTTGATACATACTGGGAATGAGCATATTAAAAGTGGTCTATTTCACACACGTGTGAGCAGGAAGAAAATCTGCCCCACAGAATGGCCCAAAGTATGTGCTGCCCCCTGGTGACCATTACGGAAACTACACTTGCAAGTAGGTCGCCACACCTAGGCCAACTCTACTGACACATTACACCTACCGGTAGGCAGAGTGATACAGTGGGAGGGAAATATTATGACATAATGTCAGGAGAAAGAACTGGAAATAAAACAACAACGTTCTACACCTAAAACTTGTCGAATAGTTGGCATTATCTGATGACGTGATTTAGCAGAAGTCACTGATACGGTCATTAGTATAAATAGGAAAAAATATGATCAATAAAATTACACTACTCAGTTGTGGATGAAAAACATAGTTTCCACCTAAAATAACTTAAAAAAGCCATTAGGCCTTTATTTCCATTGGGGTTCAAATAATGGGTTAATAGGATCCTACATGAAATAATTCATGTAGGCTTTTGAATTGCAAAACTGCCAGTCTGCTAGATTACTATTTAAAAAACTTCTTGCTAAACCACAGTTCGTATAGAGACTTGTTGAGAATACTCATTATGCAACAAGTTCTTTCTCAGAATACCTGCTCAAGCATAATGGTGTAATAAAGCATAACTAGTTTGAAAGAGCAATGCTGACATACAACAGAAAGGCAGTCCTTATCAGTCATTACCGTAACATTATTCACCATCTTGCTCTTTGAAATAAGGCGTTTTATAATCACTTTGTAGTGTTGTTGTGAGAATCCATTAACAAGTAATTGATGATTGTTGTACTGCAGACTGGAACCTGATCTCTACAACGACATGTCTCGCTGTCTGTATATTATGTCACTTTAGAAGGGTCTGTGTGTGAAGGAATACAAATCATGAAACAAAAACAAAGTATTGTAACCTAAATTAGGGTTGTTGACAACATATATAATTCTGTCTACTGATTGTTGCAAGATAGCAATACAATTGACTATTAATTAGACCTCCACTGACACTAACTTACCCGGCACTGAATATAGACCTCACTGACACTAATTTACCCGGCACTGAATATAGACCTCCACTGACACTAACTTACCCGGCACTGAACATAGACCTCCAATGACACTAACTTACCCGGCACTGACCATAGACCTCCACCGACACTAACTTATCCCGCACTGAACATAGACCTCCACTGACACTAACTTATCCCACACTGAATATAAACCTCCACTGACACTAACTTACCCGGCACTGAGTATAGACCTCCACTGACACTAAATTACCCGGCACTGAGTATAGACCTCCACTGACACTAACTTACCCGGCATTGAGTATAGACCTCCACTGACACTAACTTACCCGGCACTGAGTATAGACCTCCACTGACACTAACTTACCCGGCACTGAGTATAGACCTCCACTGACACTAACTTACCCGGCACTGAATATAGACCTCCACTGACACTAACTTACCCGGCACTGAGTATAGACCTCCACTGACACTAACTTACCCGGCACTGAATATAGACCTCCACTGACACTAACTTACCCGGCACTGAGTATAGACCTCCACTGACACTAACTTACCCGGCACTGAGTATAGACCTCCACTGACACTAACTTACCCGGCACTGAGTATAGACCTCCACTGACACTAACTTACCCGGCACTGAGTATAGACCTCCACTGACACTAACTTACCCGGCACTGAGTATAGACCTCCACTGACACTAACTTACCCGGCACTGAGTATAGACCTCCACTGACACTAACTTACCCGGCACTGAGTATAGACCTCCACTGACACTAACTTACCCGGCACTGAGTATAGACCTCCACTGACACTAACTTACCCGGCACTGAGTATAGACCTCCACTGACACTAACTTACCCGGCACTGAGTATAGACCTCCACTGACACTAACTTACCCGGCACTGAGTATAGACCTCCACTGACACTAACTTACCCGGCACTGAGTATAGACCTCCACTGATACTAACTTACCCGGCACTGAACATAGACCTCCACTGACACTAACTTATCCCGCACTGAACATAGACCTCCACTGACACTAACTTATCCGGCACTGAACATAGACCTCCACTGACACTAACTTACCCGGCACTGAATATAGACCTCCACTGATACTAACTTATCCGGCACTGAGTATAGACCTCCACTGACACCAACTTACCCGGCACTGAATATAGACCTCCACTGACACTAACTTACCCGGCACTGAGTATAGACCTCCACTGACACTAACTTACCCGGCACTGAATATAGACCTCCACCGACACTAACTTACCCGGCACTGAATATAGACCTCCACTGACACTAACTTACCCGGCACTGAATATAGACCTCCACTGACACTAACTTACCCGGCACTGAATATAGACCTCCACTGACACTAACTTACCCGGCACTGAATATAGACCTCCACCACCATCTGTAGTCCTCTACTGACAGCTGGAAGTAGGTGAGGGCGACAGAGATGGAGGCCGTCACACTGAGTAGGATGGCGTAGACGACAAACAGGATGCCATAGAGGGTATATTGCTCTCGCCCCCATAGCGTCGCGAAGATGTAGTACAGCTCCACGGAGATGGCACTGCAGACACAGGAAACACTCATTGACTGGCTGCGATGCACGGCAACACAACTGTTTAATTATGCTGCGAAAGAACGATCTTTCTAGGGTAAGTCCTTAACATAGCAAATATGAGCAGGATGTGTCTTATTTCAAAGAATGCAGAATAGAACAAGACAAGACAAGTATTAATTATACATTCTTCTTAGCAGTCTATTGTTATTTATTAAGTGAACAAACTGGTGAAACATTGGAGTTCAAAACTGTAGGTAAATTTTGCTTGCTTCTAAACATGTTCTATGGCAATATGTGACCCACTATGCCAAAACTAGACGCTTCTCGATATATGTAATATACAGTCGCGCCTCGTTTATAACGCGCCCCATTATAACGCGGATTCGGTTATAATGCGATCGGTCGTGGACCCCGAATTTCTGCCGCCAGGGGGAAAATGGGCGCTATGACAAACTATATTAACACGATAATAACTGTCAATTGTTTTGTGTGAAGTTATCCCCGTCTTTGTTCATGACATGTGTATATTGAAAGACTAGTTGACGGACAATAAATTTAACGTTGACGTACAACTGCAACGAATCAAGTGTGAGGCGCATCACTATGCTGCCGTTGTTTATTCTGCACTGCCAATGCTATCAAAGGTATAAGTTTCTTTGACTATAATTATGGTCAATTTTAACTTTAGGAACAGTAAATGTGGAGCGAGGTATTGTTTGTTTCGCGCCGACATCAAACGAATCGTTTCCAATCTGCTCATGGCTTCCGTGGATCGCCTGGTTTCGGTGCCGGGTGGCTTGTAAAGTGCAATTGAAATTCACAAATACGCCTTGCGTTACGTTTTAATACAGCTTAGTAGGCAAGATCAGTTAGCTAACATTGCGTAACAAATATTAGCTTTTCACTGCGATGAATGGAAAGCAACTGCCTGTACTGGTGCGCCAAAATATTAATTCGTCAACCGCATATGAATTGGTGAATCGTAATATTGTTCAGCACGGTAAATGTGCTTTCTAAATTGGTATTTTGATAACGATTGAAAGACGAAGGTAAGCCAATTGTGAGCGTACTTATAGCTTTAAATCCTTATTCAACGCTAACATAGCATTTGTCAAATCATTTGCGTATTCGGTTGCCGAGTGCCAGGTGATTATTTTAGATCTTACGTCAGCGGTACCATATTATCGTTCAGTTGACCGTGGCTTGTTGGTCTGTTGTTTATTTAAAAACGGTACACCATTCCTGAATTTTATTCAGTTCAACATTCAACAATGTCCAACAGTGTATGACATTTAAACAGAATACACATTGACGCTGGCTGGCAGTTTAATAAGCTTCATAAACTGTGTATAGACTGCGGACGTGCACACTCTGTCTCTGGCTTCGATGGTGTTCTTCATGCAGCAGCCTCTGATGGCAGATAGGAGAATGCATTATCGCGTCCCGTTTATAACACGGATTCATTTCGTGGACCCCTACTACCGCGTTACAACGAGGCGTGACTGTATGTCGATTTTTATTGCATATTCGAATAGAGCACATTCAGAGGGGAAACATGGTACCTCAATATTACTAATATTCAAACTAGTTCCAAAAATACAGCAAAGTGAATGTCGAAAATGCTGAAAGTATAGTTTTCGAGTAAAACAGCTTCATTGTTTTTACTCCGTCGACTGTGGTTTTCATAATTGTAACTGTGGTTCTCACTCTATCAGCTGTGGTGTTCTCTTTGCTAACAGTGGTTTTCACTCAGTCGAATGTGGTTTTCATAATTGTAACTGTGGTTGTCACTCTATCAGCTGTGGTGTTCTCTTTGCTAACAGTGGTTTTCACTCAGTCGACTGTGGTTTTCATAATTGTAACTGTGGTTCTCACTCTATCAGCTGTGGTGTTCTCTTTGTTAACAGTGGTTTTCACTCAGTCGAATGTGGTTTTCATAATTGTAACTGTGGTTGTCACTCTATCAGCTGTGGTGTTCTCTTTGTTAACAGTGGTTTTCACTCGGTCGACTGTGGTTTTCATAATTGTAACTGTGGTTGTCACTCTATCAGCTGTGGTGTTCTCTTTGTTAACAGTGGTTTTCACTCAGTCGACTGTGATTTTCATAATTGTAACTGTGGTTCTCACTCTATCAGCTGTGGTGTTCTCTTTGCTAAAGTGATTTTCACTCAGTCGAATGTGGTTTTCATAATTGTAACTGTGGTTGTCACTCTATCAGCTGTGGTGTTCTCTTTGCTAACAGTGGTTTTCACTCAGTCGACTGTGGTTTTCATAATTGTAACTGTGGTTCTCACTCTATCAGCTGTGGTGTTCTCTTTGTTAACAGTGGTTTTCACTCAGTCGAATGTGGTTTTCATAATTGTAACTGTGGTTGTCACTCTATCAGCTGTGGTGTTCTCTTTGTTAACAGTGGTTTTCACTCAGTCGACTGTGGTTTTCATAATTGTAACTGTGGTTGTCACTCTATCAGCTGTGGTGTTCTCTTTGTTAACAGTGGTTTTCACTCAGTCGACTGTGATTTTCATAATTGTAACTGTGGTTCTCACTCTATCAGCTGTGGTGTTCTCTTTGCTAAAGTGATTTTCACTGTTCGCTGTAGTTTTCGCATTATTAGCTGTAGTTAGAAACATTGCCAGAAATCATAATAAAATTTCGTAGAAATTTCCGTCGTAAAAAGTGTTTCATGACAGAAAATGTTTTCAGCATGTGTGTTTTGGCCTGTAGCTCGTAATGAGCTTCAGCGAGAAGCATCTAATTTTAAATGCTAGGTTATATATTGCAGAGGCTGGTTGGGCTAATTGTAACACCTTTTGGTGTGCTGTGGTTGGTTCCAGGTGACGGAACAAACCAACTTGTTTTAAAGTAGAATCCCACACCAGTCTACCCTAATCCTAACCCTACACTATACACCAATGGGTAGTTAGTCCAGACTTCAGAAAAAACATCAACATTTCTCGCTCACCTGAACGGCAGGAAGCCTCCCACAATGCAGTGGGCGAGGGTGGTGCGATACCAGGGCACTGACGGGATCTCACGGGCGATGTTCTTAGTGCGACACGGGGCGTCAAAGTTACTCGCCCAGTTCTTGCCGAAGATGCCCCCAATCACCGTGAGAGGGTAGCCCACTGTGGGGGTGAAACAAAGGTCAAGGGTCAATGTGAGACAGAACCCTCCGACAGCAACCAGGGCTTGGTGCAACTGATAATAACAATGTACTTTTATAGTGCCTATATCCTCAGGAATCTGAGCTCAAAGGTGCAATAAACAAGAAACGTTAGGTTTTATGTCATTAACAAGGACCTGCAGTAGTCATCATTGCAGTAACGGGCTATTGAAGAGTTAGGGTGGAACTGTAGTGTTGAACAAATATGTGTCTGTCTCATAAAAGATAGCTATTGTTTGAGATTACTGCCACAAAATCAAATCAAATTCAAGTAGTTTTCATTTCCATTAAAATTCCACAATTTCCAATTCAATTACAAATGCACCATTTCAGTTAGTTCTGTATTCAGTGGGATCAACTGTGTATTCCAGAAGGAATGCTTTTTCTAGTGCACTTTCGCTGACTATGACACTGAATGACGTCATTGCACATGTCAGGTAGATCGTAATTTGCCTCATCTCGATTGATTGGTGTTCCGGTCTTTCTGATCCATATGGCTTCTTTTACGTGTCTGATTCTTCGGTTGGATTCCTTGTCTCTATTTTTGCTCCCTCCCAGTCTATGTGTTTTGAGTCCAATCGAGATAAGGGAAATTATGAGCTACTTCACATATACAATAACGTCATTCGGCATCATAGGTACTGAAGAAATTGGCGTGCAATGCCAACGAATGTTTCTACCAGGTAAAATTTGTTTGGATATGTAAAAATGAAATTTAAAAAGAACTACTTTATACCTGCAAACTCTCCCAGAAAATGCATTTAGGGTATATCTCCTGGTCTCCCAAAATACATAAAAATCTCCAACAGTACCCCTCCCCCTGTCTTCGAGACAGTGCGACAGCATGGGAGATGTGCCGAGACGAGCTGAACCGCTGAATTTCTGGCGAAAAATCTCCAACAGCAACCTCCCCCGTCTTCCGATGTCACCATCCCAGACAGAGTGATGAGACAGCATGATGCGTGCTGAACTGCTGATGAATCTCCCGGATTTCACCAAAATGTTAATGGGTATATTATTCTGAAGAATGTTCAGTAATCTGATCTAGATGTTGTATTTGGGGAAGACAGAGACAAGAGGGGCGGTGGTACTCACGGAAGGCCCACAGACAGCCGAGAAGGATGACTGTCTCCCAGGGCAGGGCCTGGGTAGAGCCGTATGCCCATGCCACGCTGTTCACAAAACTCCACACGACAAAGAACGGGGCTGTAAACAGACGGTTGGATCAGACACAGTGGCAGTGTCTCCTGCTTCATGTAGGCGGCATTCACTTCTACTGATTACATCCAGGCTGACGTACAAAAGATGCACACTCCATATGCATATGGACAATGTGCTCTAAATGTTTCATCTACATATAGAAAGTTTATTTCATCCCATTGACATAATATCATTCTTCTTCTTCTTGGTTGTATACACATAATATACACTGATAAACACAGATACACATATAATACACCATACGTATGCATATAGATCATTTATTAATAATAAATAAATCAAAATTTTTTCCAGATGGGGTCGATCACTCGTATTAAAACAAATGTCGCTATCATAGGAGCCACCCCATTTACATTAATAACAATTATTACATAGGTCCTTTTAACAACAATAATGACTATCTCATGTGTGAACATGTGCCTGTATGTGAACCGTATATATGAACCTGTACATGTGTGAACGTGTGCCTGTGTACGAACCTATGCATGTGTGAACGTGTGTCTGTGTATGAACCTGTGCATGTGTGAACGTGTGCTTGTATATGAACCTGTACATGTGTGAACGTGTGCCTGTGTATGAACCTGTATGTGTGTGAACATGTGCCTGTGTATGAACCTGTACATGTGTGAATGTGTGCCTGTGTATGAACCTGTGCATGTGTGAATGTGTGCCTGTGTATGAACCTGTGCATGTGTGAATGTGTGCCTGTATATGAACCTGTACATGTGTGAACGTGTGCTTGTATATGAACCTGTACATGTGTGAACGTGTGCCTGTGTATGAACCTGTATGTGTGTGAACATGTGCCTGTGTATGAACCTGTACATGTGTGAATGTGTGCCTGTGTATGAACCTGTGCATGTGTGACTGTGTATGAACCTGTACATGTGTGAATGTATGCCTGTATATGAACCTGTACATGTGTGAACATGTGCCTGTGTATGAACCTGTACATGTGTGAATGTGTGCCTGTATATGAACCTATGCATGTGTGAACGTGTGCCTGTGTATGAACCTGTGCATGTGTGAACGTTTGTTTGTATATGAACCTGTACATGTGTGAACGTGTGCCTGTGTATGAACCTGTATGTGTGTGAATGTGTGCCTGTGTATGAACCTGTGCATGTGTGAATGTGTGCCTGTATATGAACCTGTACATGTGTGAACGTGTGCCTGTGTATGAACCTGTATGTGTGTGAACATGTGCCTGTGTATGAACCTGTACATGTGTGAATGTGTGCCTGTGTATGAACCTGTGCATGTGTGAATGTGTGCCTGTGTATAAACCTGTACATGTGTGAATGTATGCCTGTATATGAACCTGTACATGTGTGAACATGTGCCTGTGTATGAACCTGTACATGTGTGAATGTGTGCCTGTATATGAACCCATGTATGTGTGCCTGTGTATGAACCTGTACATGTGAGAATGTATGCCTGTATATGAACCTGTACATTGGTGAACATGTGCCTGTGTATGAACCTGTACATGTTTGAATGTGTGCCTGTATATGAACCTGTGAATGTGTGCCTTTGTATGAACCTGTACATGTGAGAATGTATGCCTGTATATGAACCTGTACATTGGTGAACATGTGCCTGTGTATGAACCTGTGCATGTGTGAATGTGTGCCTGTGTATGAACCTGTACATGTGTGAATGTATGCCTGTATATGAACCTGTACATGTGTGAACATGTGCCTGTGTATGAACCTGTACATGTATGAATATGTGCCTGTATATGAACCCATGCATGTGTGCCTGTGTACGAACCTGTACATGTGAGAATGTATGCCTGTATATGAACCTGTACATTGGTGAACATGTGCCTGTGTATGAACCTGTACATGTTTGAATTGGTGCCTGTATATGAACCTGTGAATGTGTGCCTGTGTATGAACCTGTGAATGTGTGCCTGTGTATGAACCTGTACATGTGTGAATGTATGCCTGTGTGTGTTATCTGTTTGTTTGTGTTGCCTGTACATTTTAGTGAAGGAGACACCAGTTTTGTCACTAGGTGGCACTGAACGAACCTGCGAAGAGGGCAGATGCGAGGTTAATACACCACACCCAGTAGCTGCCCTGCATCTTGCGGTACATGCTGCTTGCCACGTAGCCCGCTATGCCTGCAACACACCACCACAAGTTGGGCCACAGTTCCCGAGGCAGTTTCGTCTGGTGTCAGACATCGATATTTGACACTTCAGACCAATTCTGTATATATATATATAGTGATATCATCAAATCAATGTTTACAAACTGTTCTCTGAGGTGAGGAAGGGTGGGGGTTGGGGCCAGATGAAAGTAATATTTTGTCTGATACCGGATATCGATATTCTGAGAAGTCAGAAGTCGCTTAGAAGTCATAGACTTACTGATTTGAAAAGAAAATGTTATTCACATTAATTAGTGGCATAACGTGACAGACAACGTTTACAAAGGCTACCCAATATATGACAGAAAATAAAATAAAAAACTACTGATTTACTTAAATATGTCAATTGGTTGTAATTGGACTTTCACAACAATTTTGTCATCGTCAATTCAAGTTCTCTCAGCAGCAGCGTTAAAGGCAACTCTGACCTGAACTAGAACTGAACGAGACTTTGAGGTACCTTACAAGACGTGAATGAGGCTGTGTTTAATGAACCATGACAGTTGAGAGGTCACTTACATGACGTGAATGAGGCTGTGTTTAATAAACCATGACGATCAAGAGGTAACTTACATGTCATGAATGAGGTTGTGTTTAATTAACCATGGCAATCAAGAGGTAACTTACATGACGTGAATGAGGCTATGTTTAATAACCCATGATGATCAAGAGGTAACTTACATGACATAAATGAGGTTGTGTTTAATGAACCATGACAATCAAGAGGTAACTTACATGACGTGAATGAGGCTGTGTTTAATAAACCATGACGATCAAGAGGTAACTTACATGACATGAATGAGGCTGTGTTTAATGAACCATGACAGTGGAGAGGTCACTTACATGACGTGAATGAGGCTGTGTTTAATAAACCATGACGATCAAGAGGTACCTTACATGACGTGAATGAGGCTGTGTTTAATGAACCATGACAGTTGAGAGGTCACTTACATGACGTGGATGAGGCTGTGTTTAATGAACCATGACAGTTGAGAGTTCACTTACATGACATGGATGAGGCTGTGTTTAATGAACCATGACAGCTGAGAGGTCACTTACATGACGTGAATGAGGCTGTTTTTAATAAACCATGACGATCAAGAGGTACCTTACATGACATGAATGAGGCTGTGTTTAATAAACCATGACGATCAAGAGGTAACTTACAATGACATGAATGAGGCTGTGTTTAATAAACCATGACGATCAAGAGGTAACTTACATGACATGAATGAGGCTGTGTTTAATAAACCATGACGATCAAGAGGTAACTTACATGACATGAATGAGGCTGTGTTTAATGAACCATGACAGTTGAGAGGTCACTTATATTACATGAGGTTGTGTTTAATGAACCATGACGATCAAGAGGTAACTTACATAACATGAATGAGGCTATATTTAATAAACCATGACGATCAAGAGGTAACTTACATGACATGAATGAGGCTGTGTTTAATAAACCATAACGATCAAGAGGTAACTTACATGACATGAATGAGGCTGTGTTTAATAAACCATGACGATCAAGAGGTAACTTACATGACATGAATGAGGCTGTGTTTAATAAACCATGACGATCAAGAGGTACCTTACATGACATGAATGAGGCTGTGTTTAATAAACCATGACGATCAAGAGGTACCTTACATGACATGAATGAGGCTGTGTTTAATAAACCATGACGATCAAGAGGTAACTTACATGACATGAATGAGGCTGTGTTTAATAAACCATGACGATCAAGAGGTACCTTACATGACATGAATGAGGCTGTGTTTAATAAACCATGACGATCAAGAGGTAACTTACATGACATGAATGAGGCTGTGTTTAATAAACCATGACGATCAAGAGGTACCTTACATGACATGAATGAGGCTGTGTTTAATAAACCATGACGATCAAGAGGTAACTTACATGACATGAATGAGGCTGTGTTTAATAAACCATGACGATCAAGAGATAACTTACATGACATGAATGAGGCTGTGTTTAATAAACCATGACGATCAAGAGGTAACTTACATGACATGAATGAGGCTGTGTTTAATAAACCATGACGATCAAGAGGTAACTTACATGACATGAATGAGGCTGTGTTTAATACACCATGACGATCAAGAGGTAACTTACATGACATGAATGTGGCTGTGTTTAATAAACCATGACGATCAAGAGGTAACTTACATGACATGAATGAGGCTGTGTTTAATAAACCATGACGATCAAGAGGTAACTTACATGACATGAATGAGGCTGTGTTTAATAAACCATGACGATCAAGAGGTAACTTACATGACATGAATGAGGCTGTGTTTAATACACCATGACGATCAAGAGGTAACTTACATGACATGAATGAGGCTGTGTTTAATAAACCATGACGATCAAGAGGTAACTTACATGACATGAATGAGGCTGTGTTTAATAAACCATGACGATCAAGAGGTAACTTACATGACATGAATGAGGCTGTGTTTAATGAACCATGACAGTTGAGAGGTCACTTATATTACGTGAATGAGGTTGTGTTTAATGAACCGTGATGATCGAGAGGTAACTAACATGACATGAATGAGGCTGTGTTTAATAAACCATGACGATCAAAAGGTAACTGACATTACATGAAAGAGGTTGTGTTTAATGAACCATGACAATCAAGAGGTAACTTACATTACGTGAATGGGGTTGTGTTTAATGAACCGTGATGATCGAGAGGTACCTTACATGACATGAATGAGGCTGTGTTTAATGAACCATGACAGTGGAGAGGTCACTTACATGACATGAATGAGGCTGTGTTTAATAAACCATGACGATCAAGAGGTACCTTACATGACATGAATGAGGCTGTGTTTAATAAACCATGACGATCAAGAGGTAACTTACATGACATGAATGAGGCTGTGTTTAATAAACCATGACGATCAAGAGGTACCTTACATGACATGAATGAGGCTGTGTTTAATAAACCATGACGATCAAGAGGTAACTTACATGACATGAATGAGGCTGTGTTTAATAAACCATGACGATCAAGAGATAACTTACATGACATGAATGAGGCTGTGTTTAATAAACCATGACGATCAAGAGGTAACTTACATGACATGAATGAGGCTGTGTTTAATAAACCATGACGATCAAGAGGTAACTTACATGACATGAATGAGGCTGTGTTTAATACACCATGACGATCAAGAGGTAACTTACATGACATGAATGTGGCTGTGTTTAATAAACCATGACGATCAAGAGGTAACTTACATGACATGAATGAGGCTGTGTTTAATAAACCATGACGATCAAGAGGTAACTTACATGACATGAATGAGGCTGTGTTTAATAAACCATGACGATCAAGAGGTAACTTACATGACATGAATGAGGCTGTGTTTAATACACCATGACGATCAAGAGGTAACTTACATGACATGAATGAGGCTGTGTTTAATAAACCATGACGATCAAGAGGTAACTTACATGACATGAATGAGGCTGTGTTTAATAAACCATGACGATCAAGAGGTAACTTACATGACATGAATGAGGCTGTGTTTAATAAACCATGACGATCAAGAGGTAACTTACATGACATGAATGAGGCTGTGTTTAATAAACCATGACGATCAAGAGGTAACTTACATGACATGAATGAGGCTGTGTTTAATAAACCATGACGATCAAGAGGTACCTTACATGACATGAATGAGGCTGTGTTTAATGAACCATGACAGTTGAGAGGTCACTTACATGACGTGAATGAGGCTGTGTTTAATGAACCATGACAGTTGAGAGGTCACTTACATGACCTGGATGAGGCTGTGTTTAATGAACCATGACAGTTGAGAGTTCACTTACATGACATGCATGAGGCTGTGTTTAATGAACCATGACAGCTGAGAGGTCACTTACATGACGTGAATGAGGCTGTTTTTAATAAACCATGACGATCAAGAGGTACCTTACATGACATGAATGAGGCTGTGTTTAATAAACCATGACGATCAAGAGGTAACTTACAATGACATGAATGAGGCTGTGTTTAATAAACCATGACGATCAAGAGGTAACTTACATGACATGAATGAGGCTGTGTTTAATAAACCATGACGATCAAGAGGTAACTTACATGACATGAATGAGGCTGTGTTTAATAAACCATGACGATCAAGAGGTACCTTACATGACATGAATGAGGCTGTGTTTAATAAACCATGACGATCAAGAGGTAACTTACATGACATGAATGAGGCTGTGTTTAATAAACCATGACGATCAAGAGGTACCTTACATGACATGAATGAGGCTGTGTTTAATAAACCATGACGATCAAGAGGTAACTTACATGACATGAATGAGGCTGTGTTTAATAAACCATGATGATCAAGAGGTACCTTACATGACATGAATGAGGCTGTGTTTAATAAACCATGACGATCAAGAGGTAACTTACATGACATGAATGAGGCTGTGTTTAATAAACCATGACGATCAAGAGGTAACTTACATGACATGAATGAGGCTGTGTTTAATAAACCATGACGATCAAGAGGTAACTTACATGACATGAATGAGGCTGTGTTTAATAAACCATGACGATCAAGAGGTAACTTACATGACATGAATGAGGCTGTGTTTAATACACCATGACGATTAAGAGGTAACTTACATGACATGAATGTGGCTGTGTTTAATAAACCATGACGATCAAGAGGTAACTTACATGACATGAATGAGGCTGTGTTTAATAAACCATGACGATCAAGAGGTAACTTACATGACATGAATGAGGCTGTGTTTAATAAACCATGACGATCAAGAGGTAACTTACATGACATGAATGAGGCTGTGTTTAATAAACCATGACGATCAAGAGGTAACTTACATGACATGAATGAGGCTGTGTTTAATAAACCATGACGATCAAGAGGTAACTTACATGACATGAATGAGGCTGTGTTTAATAAACCATGACGATCAAGAGGTAACTTACATGACATGAATGAGGCTGTGTTTAATAAACCATGACGATCAAGAGGTAACTTACATGACATGAATGAGGCTGTGTTTAATAAACCATGACGATCAAGAGGTAACTTACATGACATGAATGAGGCTGTGTTTAATAAACCATGACGATCAAGAGGTAACTTACATGACATGAATGAGGCTGTGTTTAATGAACCATGACAGTTGAGAGGTCACTTATATTACGTGAATGAGGTTGTGTTTAATGAACTGTGATGATCGAGAGGTAACTAACATGACGTGAACGTTGTTGTGTTTAATGAACCATGATGATCAAGAGGTAACTTTCATTACGTGAACAAGGTTGTGTTTAATGAACCATGACGATCAAAAGGTAACTTACATTACATGAAAGAGGTTGTATTTAATTAACCATGACGATCAAAAGGTAACTTACATTACGTGAAAGAGGTTGTGTTTAATGAACCATGACGATCAAGAGGTAAATTACATGACGTGAATGAGGTTGTGTTTATTAAACTGTGACGATCGAGAGGTAACTTACATGACGTGACTGAGGATGTGTTTAATGAACTGTGACGATCAAAAGGTAACTTACATTACGTGAAAGAGGTTGTGTTTAATGAACCATGACAGTTGAGAGGTCACTTACATGACGTGAATGAGGCTGTGTTTAATAAACCATGACGATCAAGAGGTACCTTACATGACATGAATGAGGCTGTGTTTAATAAACCATGACGATCAAGAGGTAACTTACATGACATGAATGAGGCTGTGTTTAATAAACCATGATGATCAAGAGGTACCTTACATGACATGAATGAGGCTGTGTTTAATAAACCATGACGATCAAGAGGTAACTTACATGACATGAATGAGGCTGTGTTTAATAAACCATGACGATCAAGAGGTAACTTACATGACATGAATGAGGCTGTGTTTAATAAACCATGACGATCAAGAGGTAACTTACATGACATGAATGAGGCTGTGTTTAATAAACCATGACGATCAAGAGGTAACTTACATGACATGAATGAGGCTGTGTTTAATACACCATGACGATTAAGAGGTAACTTACATGACATGAATGTGGCTGTGTTTAATAAACCATGACGATCAAGAGGTAACTTACATGACATGAATGAGGCTGTGTTTAATAAACCATGACGATCAAGAGGTAACTTACATGACATGAATGAGGCTGTGTTTAATAAACCATGACGATCAAGAGGTAACTTACATGACATGAATGAGGATGTGTTTAATAAACCATGACGATCAAGAGGTAACTTACATGACATGAATGAGGCTGTGTTTAATAAACCATGACGATCAAGAGGTACCTTACATGACATGAATGAGGCTGTGTTTAATAAACCATGACGATCAAGAGGTACCTTACATGACATGAATGAGGCTGTGTTTAATAAACCATGACGATCAAGAGGTAACTTACATGACATGAATGAGGCTGTGTTTAATAAACCATGACGATCAAGAGGTACCTTACATGACATGAATGAGGCTGTGTTTAATAAACCATGACGATCAAGAGGTACCTTACATGACATGAATGAGGCTGTGTTTAATAAACCATGACGATCAAGAGGTAACTTACATGACATGAATGAGGCTGTGTTTAATAAACCATGACGATCAAGAGGTACCTTACATGACATGAATGAGGCTGTGTTTAATAAACCATGACGATCAAGAGGTAACTTACATGACATGAATGAGGCTGTGTTTAATAAACCATGACGATCAAGAGGTACCTTACATGACATGAATGAGGCTGTGTTTAATAAACCATGACGATCAAGAGATAACTTACATGACATGAATGAGGCTGTGTTTAATAAACCATGACGATCAAGAGGTAACTTACATGACATGAATGAGGCTGTGTTTAATAAACCATGACGATCAAGAGGTAACTTACATGACATGAATGAGGCTGTGTTTAATACACCATGACGATCAAGAGGTAACTTACATGACATGAATGTGGCTGTGTTTAATAAACCATGACGATCAAGAGGTAACTTACATGACATGAATGAGGCTGTGTTTAATAAACCATGACGATCAAGAGGTAACTTACATGACATGAATGAGGCTGTGTTTAATGAACCATGACAGTTGAGAGGTAACTTACATGACATGAATGAGGCTGTGTTTAATACACCATGACGATCAAGAGGTAACTTACATGACATGAATGAGGCTGTGTTTAATAAACCATGACGATCAAGAGGTAACTTACATGACATGAATGAGGCTGTGTTTAATAAACCATGACGATCAAGAGGTACCTTACATGACATGAATGAGGCTGTGTTTAATAAACCATGACGATCAAGAGGTAACTTACATGACATGAATGAGGCTGTGTTTAATAAACCATGACGATCAAGAGATAACTTACATGACATGAATGAGGCTGTGTTTAATAAACCATGACGATCAAGAGGTAACTTACATGACATGAATGAGGCTGTGTTTAATAAACCATGACGATCAAGAGGTAACTTACATGACATGAATGAGGCTGTGTTTAATACACCATGACGATCAAGAGGTAACTTACATGACATGAATGTGGCTGTGTTTAATAAACCATGACGATCAAGAGGTAACTTACATGACATGAATGAGGCTGTGTTTAATAAACCATGACGATCAAGAGGTAACTTACATGACATGAATGAGGCTGTGTTTAATAAACCATGACGATCAAGAGGTAACTTACATGACATGAATGAGGCTGTGTTTAATACACCATGACGATCAAGAGGTAACTTACATGACATGAATGAGGCTGTGTTTAATAAACCATGACGATCAAGAGGTAACTTACATGACATGAATGAGGCTGTGTTTAATAAACCATGACGATCAAGAGGTAACTTACATGACATGAATGAGGCTGTGTTTAATGAACCATGACAGTTGAGAGGTCACTTATATTACGTGAATGAGGTTGTGTTTAATGAACCGTGATGATCGAGAGGTAACTAACATGACATGAATGAGGCTGTGTTTAATAAACCATGACGATCAAAAGGTAACTGACATTACATGAAAGAGGTTGTGTTTAATGAACCATGACAATCAAGAGGTAACTTACATTACGTGAATGGGGTTGTGTTTAATGAACCGTGATGATCGAGAGGTACCTTACATGACATGAATGAGGCTGTGTTTAATGAACCATGACAGTGGAGAGGTCACTTACATGACATGAATGAGGCTGTGTTTAATAAACCATGACGATCAAGAGGTACCTTACATGACATGAATGAGGCTGTGTTTAATAAACCATGACGATCAAGAGGTAACTTACATGACATGAATGAGGCTGTGTTTAATAAACCATGACGATCAAGAGGTACCTTACATGACATGAATGAGGCTGTGTTTAATAAACCATGATGATCAAGAGGTAACTTACATGACATGAATGAGGCTGTGTTTAATAAACCATGACGATCAAGAGATAACTTACATGACATGAATGAGGCTGTGTTTAATAAACCATGACGATCAAGAGGTAACTTACATGACATGAATGAGGCTGTGTTTAATAAACCATGACGATCAAGAGGTAACTTACATGACATGAATGAGGCTGTGTTTAATGAACCATGACAGTTGAGAGGTCACTTACATGACGTGAATGAGGCTGTGTTTAATGAACCATGACAGTTGAGAGGTCACTTACATGACCTGGATGAGGCTGTGTTTAATGAACCATGACAGTTGAGAGTTCACTTACATGACATGCATGAGGCTGTGTTTAATGAACCATGACAGCTGAGAGGTCACTTACATGACGTGAATGAGGCTGTTTTTAATAAACCATGACGATCAAGAGGTACCTTACATGACATGAATGAGGCTGTGTTTAATAAACCATAACGATCAAGAGGTAACTTACAATGACATGAATGAGGCTGTGTTTAATAAACCATGACGATCAAGAGGTAACTTACATGACATGAATGAGGCTGTGTTTAATAAACCATGACGATCAAGAGGTAACTTACATGACATGAATGAGGCTGTGTTTAATAAACCATGATGATCAAGAGGTACCTTACATGACATGAATGAGGCTGTGTTTAATAAACCATGACGATCAAGAGGTAACTTACATGACATGAATGAGGCTGTGTTTAATAAACCATGACGATCAAGAGGTACCTTACATGACATGAATGAGGCTGTGTTTAATAAACCATGACGATCAAGAGGTAACTTACATGACATGAATGAGGCTGTGTTTAATAAAACATGATGATCAAGAGGTACCTTACATGACATGAATGAGGCTGTGTTTAATAAACCATGACGATCAAGAGGTAACTTACATGACATGAATGAGGCTGTGTTTAATAAACCATGACGATCAAGAGGTAACTTACATGACATGAATGAGGCTGTGTTTAATAAACCATGACGATCAAGAGGTAACTTACAATGACATGAATGAGGCTGTGTTTAATAAACCATGATGATCAAGAGGTACCTTACATGACATGAATGAGGCTGTGTTTAATAAACCATGACGATCAAGAGGTAACTTACATGACATGAATGAGGCTGTGTTTAATAAACCATGACGATCAAGAGGTACCTTACATGACATGAATGAGGCTGTGTTTAATAAACCATGACGATCAAGAGGTAACTTACATGACATGAATGAGGCTGTGTTTAATAAACCATGATGATCAAGAGGTACCTTACATGACATGAATGAGGCTGTGTTTAATAAACCATGACGATCAAGAGGTAACTTACATGACATGAATGAGGCTGTGTTTAATAAACCATGACGATCAAGAGGTAACTTACATGACATGAATGAGGCTGTGTTTAATAAACCATGACGATCAAGAGGTAACTTACATGACATGAATGAGGCTGTGTTTAATAAACCATGACGATCAAGAGGTAACTTACATGACATGAATGAGGCTGTGTTTAATACACCATGACGATTAAGAGGTAACTTACATGACATGAATGTGGCTGTGTTTAATAAACCATGACGATCAAGAGGTAACTTACATGACATGAATGAGGCTGTGTTTAATAAACCATGACGATCAAGAGGTAACTTACATGACATGAATGAGGCTGTGTTTAATAAACCATGACGATCAAGAGGTAACTTACATGACATGAATGAGGATGTGTTTAATAAACCATGACGATCAAGAGGTAACTTACATGACATGAATGAGGCTGTGTTTAATGAACCATGACAGTTGAGAGGTCACTTATATTACGTGAATGAGGTTGTGTTTAATGAACTGTGATGATCGAGAGGTAACTAACATGACGTGAACGTTGTTGTGTTTAATGAACCATGATGATCAAGAGGTAACTTTCATTACGTGAACAAGGTTGTGTTTAATGAACCATGACGATCAAAAGGTAACTTACATTACATGAAAGAGGTTGTATTTAATTAACCATGACGATCAAAAGGTAACTTACATTACGTGAAAGAGGTTGTGTTTAATGAACCATGACGATCAAGAGGTAAATTACATGACGTGAATGAGGTTGTGTTTATTAAACTGTGACGATCGAGAGGTAACTTACATGACGTGACTGAGGATGTGTTTAATGAACTGTGACGATCAAAAGGTAACTTACATTACGTGAAAGAGGTTGTGTTTAATGAACCATGACGATCAAAAGGTAACTTACATGACATGAATGAGGCTGTGTTTAATAAACCATGACGATCAAGAGGTAACTTACATGACATGAATGAGGCTGTGTTTAATGAACCATGACAGTTGAGAGGTCACTTATATTACGTGAATGAGGTTGTGTTTAATGAACCGTGATGATCGAGAGGTAACTAACATGACATGAATGAGGCTGTGTTTAATAAACCATGACGATCAAAAGGTAACTGACATTACATGAAAGAGGTTGTGTTTAATGAACCATGACAATCAAGAGGTAACTTACATTACGTGAATGGGGTTGTGTTTAATGAACCGTGATGATCGAGAGGTACCTTACATGACATGAATGAGGCTGTGTTTAATGAACCATGACAGTGGAGAGGTCACTTACATGACATGAATGAGGCTGTGTTTAATAAACCATGACGATCAAGAGGTACCTTACATGACATGAATGAGGCTGTGTTTAATAAACCATGACGATCAAGAGGTAACTTACATGACATGAATGAGGCTGTGTTTAATAAACCATGACGATCAAGAGGTACCTTACATGACATGAATGAGGCTGTGTTTAATAAACCATGACGATCAAGAGGTAACTTACATGACATGAATGAGGCTGTGTTTAATAAACCATGACGATCAAGAGGTAACTTACATGACATGAATGAGGCTGTGTTTAATAAACCATGACGATCAAGAGATAACTTACATGACATGAATGAGGCTGTGTTTAATAAACCATGACGATCAAGAGGTAACTTACATGACATGAATGAGGCTGTGTTTAATAAACCATGACGATCAAGAGGTAACTTACATGACATGAATGAGGCTGTGTTTAATGAACCATGACAGTTGAGAGGTCACTTACATGACGTGAATGAGGCTGTGTTTAATGAACCATGACAGTTGAGAGGTCACTTACATGACCTGGATGAGGCTGTGTTTAATGAACCATGACAGTTGAGAGTTCACTTACATGACATGCATGAGGCTGTGTTTAATGAACCATGACAGCTGAGAGGTCACTTACATGACGTGAATGAGGCTGTTTTTAATAAACCATGACGATCAAGAGGTACCTTACATGACATGAATGAGGCTGTGTTTAATAAACCATAACGATCAAGAGGTAACTTACAATGACATGAATGAGGCTGTGTTTAATAAACCATGACGATCAAGAGGTAACTTACATGACATGAATGAGGCTGTGTTTAATAAACCATGACGATCAAGAGGTAACTTACATGACATGAATGAGGCTGTGTTTAATAAACCATGATGATCAAGAGGTACCTTACATGACATGAATGAGGCTGTGTTTAATAAACCATGACGATCAAGAGGTAACTTACATGACATGAATGAGGCTGTGTTTAATAAACCATGACGATCAAGAGGTACCTTACATGACATGAATGAGGCTGTGTTTAATAAACCATGACGATCAAGAGGTAACTTACATGACATGAATGAGGCTGTGTTTAATAAAACATGATGATCAAGAGGTACCTTACATGACATGAATGAGGCTGTGTTTAATAAACCATGACGATCAAGAGGTAACTTACATGACATGAATGAGGCTGTGTTTAATAAACCATGACGATCAAGAGGTAACTTACATGACATGAATGAGGCTGTGTTTAATAAACCATGACGATCAAGAGGTAACTTACAATGACATGAATGAGGCTGTGTTTAATAAACCATGATGATCAAGAGGTACCTTACATGACATGAATGAGGCTGTGTTTAATAAACCATGACGATCAAGAGGTAACTTACATGACATGAATGAGGCTGTGTTTAATAAACCATGACGATCAAGAGGTACCTTACATGACATGAATGAGGCTGTGTTTAATAAACCATGACGATCAAGAGGTAACTTACATGACATGAATGAGGCTGTGTTTAATAAACCATGATGATCAAGAGGTACCTTACATGACATGAATGAGGCTGTGTTTAATAAACCATGACGATCAAGAGGTAACTTACATGACATGAATGAGGCTGTGTTTAATAAACCATGACGATCAAGAGGTAACTTACATGACATGAATGAGGCTGTGTTTAATAAACCATGACGATCAAGAGGTAACTTACATGACATGAATGAGGCTGTGTTTAATAAACCATGACGATCAAGAGGTAACTTACATGACATGAATGAGGCTGTGTTTAATACACCATGACGATTAAGAGGTAACTTACATGACATGAATGTGGCTGTGTTTAATAAACCATGACGATCAAGAGGTAACTTACATGACATGAATGAGGCTGTGTTTAATAAACCATGACGATCAAGAGGTAACTTACATGACATGAATGAGGCTGTGTTTAATAAACCATGACGATCAAGAGGTAACTTACATGACATGAATGAGGATGTGTTTAATAAACCATGACGATCAAGAGGTAACTTACATGACATGAATGAGGCTGTGTTAAATAAACCATGACGATCAAGAGGTAACTTACATGACATGAATGAGGCTGTGTTTAATAAACCATGACGATCAAGAGGTAACTTACATGACATGAATGAGGCTGTGTTTAATAAACCATGACGATCAAGAGGTAACTTACATGACATGAATGAGGCTGTGTTTAATGAACCATGACAGTTGAGAGGTCACTTATATTACGTGAATGAGGTTGTGTTTAATGAACTGTGATGATCGAGAGGTAACTAACATGACGTGAACGTTGTTGTGTTTAATGAACCATGATGATCAAGAGGTAACTTTCATTACGTGAACAAGGTTGTGTTTAATGAACCATGACGATCAAAAGGTAACTTACATTACATGAAAGAGGTTGTATTTAATTAACCATGACGATCAAAAGGTAACTTACATTACGTGAAAGAGGTTGTGTTTAATGAACCATGACGATCAAGAGGTAAATTACATGACGTGAATGAGGTTGTGTTTATTAAACTGTGACGATCGAGAGGTAACTTACATGACGTGACTGAGGATGTGTTTAATGAACTGTGACGATCAAAAGGTAACTTACATTACGTGAAAGAGGTTGTGTTTAATGAACCATGACGATCAAAAGGTAACTTACATGACATGAATGAGGCTGTGTTTAATAAACCATGACGATCAAGAGGTAACTTACATGACATGAATGAGGCTGTGTTTAATGAACCATGACAGTTGAGAGGTCACTTATATTACGTGAATGAGGTTGTGTTTAATGAACCGTGATGATCGAGAGGTAACTAACATGACATGAATGAGGCTGTGTTTAATAAACCATGACGATCAAAAGGTAACTGACATTACATGAAAGAGGTTGTGTTTAATGAACCATGACAATCAAGAGGTAACTTACATTACGTGAATGGGGTTGTGTTTAATGAACCGTGATGATCGAGAGGTACCTTACATGACATGAATGAGGCTGTGTTTAATGAACCATGACAGTGGAGAGGTCACTTACATGACATGAATGAGGCTGTGTTTAATAAACCATGACGATCAAGAGGTACCTTACATGACATGAATGAGGCTGTGTTTAATAAACCATGACGATCAAGAGGTAACTTACATGACATGAATGAGGCTGTGTTTAATAAACCATGACGATCAAGAGGTACCTTACATGACATGAATGAGGCTGTGTTTAATAAACCATGACGATCAAGAGGTAATTTACATGACATGAATGAGGCTGTGTTTAATAAACCATGACGATCAAGAGATAACTTACATGACATGAATGAGGCTGTGTTTAATAAACCATGACGATCAAGAGGTAACTTACATGACATGAATGAGGCTGTGTTTAATAAACCATGACGATCAAGAGGTAACTTACATGACATGAATGAGGCTGTGTTTAATACACCATGACGATCAAGAGGTAACTTACATGACATGAATGTGGCTGTGTTTAATAAACCATGACGATCAAGAGGTAACTTACATGACATGAATGAGGCTGTGTTTAATAAACCATGACGATCAAGAGGTAACTTACATGACATGAATGAGGCTGTGTTTAATAAACCATGACGATCAAGAGGTAACTTACATGACATGAATGAGGCTGTGTTTAATACACCATGACGATCAAGAGGTAACTTACATGACATGAATGAGGCTGTGTTTAATAAACCATGACGATCAAGAGGTAACTTACATGACATGAATGAGGCTGTGTTTAATAAACCATGACGATCAAGAGGTAACTTACATGACATGAATGAGGCTGTGTTTAATAAACCATGACGATCAAGAGGTAACTTACATGACATGAATGAGGCTGTGTTTAATAAACCATGACGATCAAGAGGTAACTTACATGACATGAATGAGGCTGTGTTTAATAAACCATGACGATCAAGAGGTACCTTACATGACATGAATGAGGCTGTGTTTAATGAACCATGACAGTTGAGAGGTCACTTACATGACGTGAATGAGGCTGTGTTTAATGAACCATGACAGTTGAGAGGTCACTTACATGACCTGGATGAGGCTGTGTTTAATGAACCATGACAGTTGAGAGTTCACTTACATGACATGCATGAGGCTGTGTTTAATGAACCATGACAGCTGAGAGGTCACTTACATGACGTGAATGAGGCTGTTTTTAATAAACCATGACGATCAAGAGGTACCTTACATGACATGAATGAGGCTGTGTTTAATAAACCATAACGATCAAGAGGTAACTTACAATGACATGAATGAGGCTGTGTTTAATAAACCATGACGATCAAGAGGTAAATTACATGACATGAATGAGGCTGTGTTTAATAAACCATGACGATCAAGAGGTAACTTACATGACATGAATGAGGCTGTGTTTAATAAACCATGATGATCAAGAGGTACCTTACATGACATGAATGAGGCTGTGTTTAATAAACCATGACGATCAAGAGGTAACTTACATGACATGAATGAGGCTGTGTTTAATAAACCATGACGATCAAGAGGTACCTTACATGACATGAATGAGGCTGTGTTTAATAAACCATGACGATCAAGAGGTAACTTACATGACATGAATGAGGCTGTGTTTAATAAAACATGATGATCAAGAGGTACCTTACATGACATGAATGAGGCTGTGTTTAATAAACCATGACGATCAAGAGGTAACTTACATGACATGAATGAGGTTGTGTTTAATAAACCATGACGATCAAGAGGTAACTTACATGACATGAATGAGGCTGTGTTTAATAAACCATGACGATCAAGAGGTAACTTACAATGACATGAATGAGGCTGTGTTTAATGAACCATGACAGTTGAGAGTTCACTTACATGACATGCATGAGGCTGTGTTTAATGAACCATGACAGTTGAGAGGTCACTTACATGACCTGGATGAGGCTGTGTTTAATGAACCATGACAGTTGAGAGTTCACTTACATGACATGCATGAGGCTGTGTTTAATGAACCATGACAGCTGAGAGGTCACTTACATGACGTGAATGAGGCTGTTTTTAATAAACCATGACGATCAAGAGGTACCTTACATGACATGAATGAGGCTGTGTTTAATAAACCATGACGATCAAGAGGTAACTTACAATGACATGAATGAGGCTGTGTTTAATAAACCATGACGATCAAGAGGTAACTTACATGACATGAATGAGGCTGTGTTTAATAAACCATGACGATCAAGAGGTAACTTACATGACATGAATGAGGCTGTGTTTAATAAACCATGATGATCAAGAGGTACCTTACATGACATGAATGAGGCTGTGTTTAATAAACCATGACGATCAAGAGGTAACTTACATGACATGAATGAGGCTGTGTTTAATAAACCATGACGATCAAGAGGTACCTTACATGACATGAATGAGGCTGTGTTTAATAAACCATGACGATCAAGAGGTAACTTACATGACATGAATGAGGCTGTGTTTAATAAACCATGATGATCAAGAGGTACCTTACATGACATGAATGAGGCTGTGTTTAATAAACCATGACGATCAAGAGGTAACTTACATGACATGAATGAGGCTGTGTTTAATAAACCATGACGATCAAGAGGTAACTTACATGACATGAATGAGGCTGTGTTTAATAAACCATGACGATCAAGAGGTAACTTACATGACATGAATGAGGCTGTGTTTAATAAACCATGACGATCAAGAGGTAACTTACATGACATGAATGAGGCTGTGTTTAATACACCATGACGATTAAGAGGTAACTTACATGACATGAATGTGGCTGTGTTTAATAAACCATGACGATCAAGAGGTAACTTACATGACATGAATGAGGCTGTGTTTAATAAACCATGACGATCAAGAGGTAACTTACATGACATGAATGAGGCTGTGTTTAATAAACCATGACGATCAAGAGGTAACTTACATGACATGAATGAGGATGTGTTTAATAAACCATGACGATCAAGAGGTAACTTACATGACATGAATGAGGCTGTGTTAAATAAACCATGACGATCAAGAGGTAACTTACATGACATGAATGAGGCTGTGTTTAATAAACCATGACGATCAAGAGGTAACTTACATGACATGAATGAGGCTGTGTTTAATAAACCATGACGATCAAGAGGTAACTTACATGACATGAATGAGGCTGTGTTTAATGAACCATGACAGTTGAGAGGTCACTTATATTACGTGAATGAGGTTGTGTTTAATGAACTGTGATGATCGAGAGGTAACTAACATGACGTGAACGTTGTTGTGTTTAATGAACCATGATGATCAAGAGGTAACTTTCATTACGTGAACAAGGTTGTGTTTAATGAACCATGACGATCAAAAGGTAACTTACATTACATGAAAGAGGTTGTATTTAATTAACCATGACGATCAAAAGGTAACTTACATTACGTGAAAGAGGTTGTGTTTAATGAACCATGACGATCAAGAGGTAAATTACATGACGTGAATGAGGTTGTGTTTATTAAACTGTGACGATCGAGAGGTAACTTACATGACGTGACTGAGGATGTGTTTAATGAACTGTGACGATCAAAAGGTAACTTACATTACGTGAAAGAGGTTGTGTTTAATGAACCATGACGATCAAAAGGTAACTTACATTACATGAAAGAGGTTGTGTTTAATGAACCATGACGATCAAAAGGTAACTTACATTACATGAAAGAGGTTGTGTTTAATGAACCATGACGATCAAGAGGTAAATTACATGACGTGAATGAGGTTGTGTTTATTAAACTGTGACGATCGAGAGGTAACTTACATGACGTGACTGAGGATGTGTTTAATGAACTGTGACGATCGAGGGGTAACTTACATGATGTGAGCGCATAGAGCAGAATGGAGGCGGTGTTTATTGAACCGTGACGATGCACGTTGAACATTCCAAGCATGGCCATGAGGAGGATTCCTGTCGCGGTCGCCAGGAACTGAGAGCCAACACCTGCAGCAGAATACATGTGAAGGTTTTTAGGGCAAAACGCGATAAACGCCATTTTTGAAATTTTCCCCAAACAAGGACAAAACATTTCTTTAAACATGTGTCGAGCTAGAATGCGACTTAATTTATACAAAAAAGCATTAAACAACATGCAAAAAGTGCCTTTGTTTTCAAAAGTGCAATCCGTCTGTTTTATAATGCGATATATCCATTTTCAGCCAATCAGCACCATTTTGCGGCACATGCATTTATGACAGAACACAACAACTCATTTGATAAATGCATCAAATTTTTATTATGGCAAAATGGGACAGTCCGGCCAGATCTCTTTGGGGCCAGCTGTGACAGCCTGAGAACAGGATGCAAGACCAGGATATTTCACATGACCGGACGTGATCCTGGGCTAGCACATGCAACTACGCGGAGTGACGGCGCACGCTGTATAAATATACAGCGTTTTTATAACAAAATGATGTAATATCACATTTTTACGTAACAAATATGCTACAAATATTTGATACTTTGCTACCATTCTCTATGATTTTGGATTCTTAATATACACCAACTTCAGGTACGTACAAGTTTTTTTATTTAAACTTTGAGGATGAAACACAAAGTGACATTTTCCCCAAACCAAGAAAATGGATATATGAAACACTTTATGTATAGATCCCATTCTCACAGAGCAACCACGATGTAGTGAGTTTCACCTACATGCCATTTTATGAGAATCACATACAACTAGGTTACACCCGACCATGGAGCAACAACATTTCCTGGTAAAGTGAACGTAAAGCCATAACACCGCCAGGGGCTTAGCCTGAGACCAGTCTGCCCGTCTTCAAGACTGGCAGATGACTGGCCAAGACAGGTAATTACAACTGATAAGACTGGTGGAATTTAGAGGGGGCCAGCTGGCCATTAAATTAACTAATAGTTCCAAGTCTAGGGGCCAACATTAATGACTATCATTGGCACAACAGGCAGTGAAACAAATCTAATGGATCAGTATTAATAAATAGCTCAATTGACACTGGTTTGTCTTTGGAAAACTAAACTGGCCAATGACTGTGAATGGCTTCCACCCAAGCAGTTCGCGTGCTAAAAAGCACATTTTTGATAAGTTCAAGACAGACAAAAATATTTCTGGCTAAGGGCCTTATTAGCGCCCTCTGGGGAATGGCTGATCAGGTTAACGTAAGTAAATAACTCTAAATAGCTACTGTTGTGTATGTCAAGTAATGACTCGCTACTTTGTAGATCAGAGGCCAGTGGTCCAAGAAAGCGGCAAGTGGATCTGAGCACTTCAGAGGAGACACTGCCAAACGCCGTCAAAGTTAGCTCATCATTATACAGATGTATTAATCACTGACAAATTGTAAACACTTGAAATAGGATAACATAATTGCATCTACAAATGATGAAATGAGGCAACTGGTATTATGTTTTACATTTGAATGGTCTAGTAATTCTCACATTTGCAACGTAGGATGACATGCAAAGGCGCTAGTGAACGTGTATCAAGTTCAGCTGATAGCCCCACCACACAACAACGGTTCACGTACCAAGGATGGCGCAAAAGAAGGCTTTGTAGGGCGGGAAGCGGAAGACATCCGTATGTATAATCTTCCACCCATTCTCTTCATCATCCATTAAATCTTCATCGTCGTCGTTACTCTTGGCAAAGTCATTTTTCAACACCCGGGTCTACGGTGAACAGACACTCGCACAGTAAAGGTAAACAGCAGAAACAACTCATCAAGGTCATCAAGACAATGATGGACCACAGTGCACACTCAGAGATCCGAACAACTTATTAACCCTTTAGACCTAGAATGACTGAAAGTGGCCAGACACCCATTTCCTTGAGCAGCCACAAATGGCTACAAACATTTTCTACTTTGACAACGTGTGGAGGTGGTGCCACCATCTGGATAGTTATGTAACTTATATCACTAGTTTCTTTAGTGTATCTGCTGTGCGCGGGGGTATTTATGATATAGCTCTGTATTGGAAGTTTTTAAATGAGCGCTGTTTGGAAATATCAACTGACAAGAGTTCATAGATATACACTACAGTCTTTGCAAACACACAACTTGCAATGTTAGGAAAGGAAGCACAACAAAGTTAAATTCAAAAGACTTGGTGAACCCATTAACATGGTGATTTTGGGTGCGTGCTGCAAGGATTTGGAGCAGCTTTCATAAAATGACGTAAAGTCTAAAGGGTTAAGATAAAATAAAGCCACTTACAAAGATAATGTTAACAAATAATACAATGTTAACTTACTAAAATAATAGTAATTTACCATGATAATACTAACTTACTAAAGTAATGTTGACATGTCAAGATTATGTTTACTTATCAATTTAAAGATGACAAACCCAATAAGATAATGAAAACTCATCAAAATAATATAAATTTACCAACATAATAGTAACTCACCTTTACAATAATAACAAAACAAATAAGATATTAATAATAATATGTACATTTATAAAGCACCTGGTAATTTAGTAATGTTAACTTACAAACAAAAATAATGCTAACTCACCATTATAATGATCACAAAGCCAATAAGAAGGAAGACCAGAACCATGGAGTTTATTATGGACAGCCAGTGGATCTGAAAGGTAAATATCATTCCATGTATCAGATTAACCAAAATTCATCAATGCCAATAATTATAAAATATATTAAATTATGTATGTAAATGAGATAAGCTCTTAAAGGTTAAATAATCAAGAGTTTAGAAACAGTAATGACATCAGTAAATAAAATAAAAAAATCCCCATGTCTGATTAGGGATGGTTATGAACATGCCTAATATTACGTTTCACCTTCACATATAGTGAATTGGCAGAAAAATATAACAAAATGTTCCTAAATATTTCTCTATTGACTTTGTTCAAGAAACATGTCTTAATAATTTTTTTTACAAAAACAAATACAAACTTTAATTCATACAGGTATACCAACACAAAATGCGGCAGATTGAAGACAAGGAAGTTGACATAACGTGACACACCTCAAGTGTTTTGGGGAAGAAGCTGCTATCGTGAACTCGCTTTCCACGGTCCGAGAATTTTGTTCTGCAATAGAAAGCCAACTTCGATGATTGTTATACTGCTAGTAATCAGGTGAAAAGATTCAAGCGCCAGACATTACAATGATCATCTTTAAAGGGAACCAGTCTGTTGCTTTAACCTGAATTAGCCAGTGTAGTAATTTGTAACAGGAAGTCTGGTTGAATGTGGGAAATTAGGGAATTGTTGAACATCAAAGGGTACCGTGATTAACTCAGCCCATCTCTGCATTATTGTCAATAAAGCTTCTTTTGAAACTGGAATTTTTTTTTCCATTTGAACATGATCCTGGACGTATCGTCCAAATTGCGAACGCTGTTCCGGGCATACTTTCTAAACAAAATTTGGTTGAATTAATAAATGATAAATTAGTAAATGAAAAGTTAGGAACAGACCGCCTCCCTTTCTACCAACTTGACAAGTCAGACACGTTGCAGTTTTCGACTTTGTAGGACACCAAACACACACCAGGTGGCAACACGGACATATTAGCAAGCCAGTTTCTGACACGACCCAAGTTAGATGTCGTATAATGACAATCTTGATATAATTGTATTGGAACCAGATTTATCGGATTTTGACCGACTTACAGAAAACTGTATTTGTATTACTGTAATGACTGTATGTATTTGTATTACTGTAATGTATGTATGTATTTGTATTACTGTAATGGCTGTATGCATTTGTATTACTGTAATGCCTGCATGTATTTGTATTACTGCTATGAATGTACGTGTTTATATTACTGTAACGACTGTGTGTATTTGTATTAATGTAATGACTGTATGCATTTGTATTATTGCAATGATTGTATGCAATTGTATTACTGTAATGATTGTATGTATTTGCATTATTGTAATGACTGTATGTATTTGTATTACTGAATGTAACTGGACACTATGTTTTCAGACACACTATAAATCTACAGAAATTATTATTTTTTGTATTGCATGTTTTCGGACACGTAATATTTGTCTGTCTGAATACATACAGTACATAGGGACTACGTTTTTGGACACCAACACATTTTTTTGTACTGTATGATTAAATGTGTTCCGACACAATTTTAAGTGAAAACTATTACTTTAACACGACAAATGAATCTGTTTACAGCATTGTCGCTTGTAAAAATACACTCGGCATGCATCTTCATTCACTGATCATTACGAACAGCCCCCCCTCATAGTCACCAACACCTCCATCAGGATTCTAAAAATGCTGTGGTCGAGCAGTTAGAATGCTCGTGCTGGCTGGGCAGTGGTTCAGTACTGATTCAGCCAATGTGTTGAACCTTGGGCAATTTTGTTCACCCTACGTTGCCCGTGTCTTTCGGAAGATACACCCTAAGCCGTTGGTCCCTTGTGTACCGTGTCTGTGCCAGGGGAAGTAAAACAATTCGTGCAGGGAAATGGAAAACATGTCGTGGACTCACTGAGCGGAGGTCTCATTCTCACAAAACTCTATGACAGAATCATCAACAACGTTACATTAGTTGAATAACTGGAAGAAGTATGCGTGTGTTTCACTCACGTTGTCTCCGTCCACTTGACGCTGTACGTGAAGGTCACCTTAAAGGGGGCACTGACCCCCTCCAGGCTCACGGGAGACTTGTTCTTGGTTGACACATTGGCATAGATGATCTGCAAATAACCAGCCACACTCTCAGTGATGCCGTCTGTCCGTGTTCATCAGTAAACTAAATTCAACACATGGGTTGCACATCAGTAAAAACGCTGTGAACATTTTATGTAATATTATTTAAAAGGAGGCAGACTGTTCATAGCTTTTCATTTATTAATATAACATTCTTAAGATTATACTGTATTGAAGGCACACTGCCTGCCAAATTGTGTTTAGTAAGTGTCAACACTCAAGGTTTCCATAGGTGGAGAACTTACAGTTTTTTGTGTCATCGATTTTATTTAAGAAAACTTAGAATTCCAGGTTTTTCCATGCCATTTAGAAAATTCTTGGCTTTCAAGGCCTTGATTTTTAACTAATGAAACTCCATGCTATTCAAGGATTTCCCTGCCCCGTGTGAACCTGTTGTAGGATTGTTTGTCTGTAGTTTGGTCGTATCATCAGCAGTATTACTTTTCATAATCAGTATCTAGAAAAATATTCAACTGTTCTAAATTTATTATAATAAACGTTTTTGGGTCTGAACGTACATTGTTTGATGCCCACCAAGCAGGTCCAAGTTTAGAATTGTAGTTTCCAAACAGGACCAAGCATGCTACATTGTACGAGGACCATTTGTATAGTGGTCCTTCCTGGACAAGCTTAGTCACATGGTCTTTCCTCTTCGGTGAATTCTAGCAGTCAAATTGAAGGGTGGTCTTTTGCAGAAACTGGTAATAAAGCAAAATTGTGCTTTCTGGCAAGAAATCAGAGTGATATTTGACCCATCACAACAAACCAGGTATTAACCCTCTCGTGGTCAGAACGCCCGAATCAACCCGAGTATGCCTCACGGCCAGAACGCCCGAATACAGGGGCACATTTAAACTGGTACCGCGAAACAGTGTCATCCAATAACAGCAATTTATTTCGTCAGTTAGCATATCATAATATTGAAGTTTCACTGGGAAGCATCAAAAGTGAGAAATTATGGCGATTTCCGTGACTAAATAGTGCCAACCACCACACGGTTTTGTAGTCGAACGCAGCGACACACAATTTCCGGTCCCTCTTTTACGCCACGCAGTGAATATTTTAATGGTGATTTTCAGCCAATGAGATTAAAGTTTAACATTTGCTGCGGGCATAAACATGGAAGCACCTAGGAATTATTCCAAAACATGCGTCCGCGATTTCTACGATTAAATGCTAACTTTTGAGCGGTCTATTTTGTTGTAAAGAAGTATTAATGCGCCGCGCAACTAAGCGGGTGGTGTTTTTTTAAGCTTTGTTGTAATTCTTGACATTGTCATTATGTCGAACTCCAGTAATTCGGACTTTGATGGGATTTTCGAATCAAGTTTATAACGAACACTGCCATCGAAGGGGAATGTTTTGTACTATGATTACGCATTTTAAATATAACACCAACTTAATAGTTCAGACGGGATGATGGCTATGATCACAAAGAACACCATTTTGTATAAAATCTTGAAAATACATGCACTCTGAAAAACTGAAATTATTTCAGTTTTATTTATCATAGACATTTAATGAGTTTTCCATTCTGTAGCATAGTAATTTATGAACATTTCATACGCAGCATGTAACCGCTAATTGTTAATGAAAAATATTTTTAAAATAATTTTTGAAAATTATTTACGTATTTTGTTTTTGTCAAACTTTAGCAATTCATATTTGGGTAATAAATTGACATATATGTCACATACTTGGCTAGTTACACCAGGAATTAGTCCTTCAAATGTAGTGAAAATTTTACTTGAGTCGGATCAAACATTATTTATTTATTTGCATTCATGCAACCCGAGTATATCACATGATTCACTCACAGCACATTCTCTCGATTTAATAGGATTCAATAACAGGCATATATTTGCATTAATCTGGCCTTGAGAGGGTTAAGTGACACAGATCTATTCTGCACAAGAGTAAAAAAAGTTGTCTAGGTCATGTCCCATAAATTTTGTGATTTTGGTAGAAATGCATAACTTATAGTCTCATCTGTCAATGTCCAGTTTGCTTTAAGTTTTATTAACAAAGTTTCCTTCAATTTTTGCAATAAATGAAAAACTACTGAAGACATTTCAACAAATGAGGTACCATTTTAAAGCTGTGAAATCCAAAAAGGTACAACATTCAATTTAACAATTCTGTGACTTTATGCCCAGTCACACATGAATAATAACGTGAGATCTTTACCCTGTCACCGTTGTACTCGATGTTGAAGTGAAGGTGGGTCCACAGGTAGATCTTGTGGTTGTGGGGCAGGAAGCCACCCTCCTCAAGGTGGCCAATGAAACCCCGCACAGGAATGTCATCTGGCGACAAACGTAACAATCCGTGTTAGGATGGGACAGTTACATGATGGTGTCCATTGCGTGAGGAGCAGCTATTGCAAAATACAATTTAAGAAAGCCCTGCGTACAATAAACATTGAATCTGTAACAATGTTTGATAGACATTTGTAGGAATCTACTAACTTACTACATATTTGTAAACTATTATACTACGTATTATCACGCCACTGTAATATTTCACCAAAACAGTGCACTACATATGATAATTGGTATATGAAAAACATATTTTCTATTCTATCCATTGTGATATTGCTATATGGATACGTGTAAATTTTTACATGTTATACCCATGGAACACACTTTCTTAACATTGTCGATCCTAAATAAACAGTAAAACTATTGTGGATAATTTTAATGCTGTGATTGTCTTACAACTGCTGTATGGCTGTTGTTATACTATTGTCATATTGCATAAACTACTGCAATAGTATGATGTGTATCGCGGTGGTACTCTGTATAGCTATCAGCCAGGAATGCTGTGAGAAACAAAAATAATTTATGGGTGACGCCACCGAGTGGCTTTGTAGACAGTTTATTAAAAACTTAATTTGTAAATTACACTGCTCTGATCAACAAGTGTTGATGTTATGTCAATATGCATAATTACCAAATAATGCTGAAGAACGCATAAACAAACAGTATTACAATGACACAAGTAAACATGTTGAAATATAATATATATATTATAACATGATGACAAATCGTGATGACTATCAACAGTTTAATCTACTATTGATAGTATTGTACTATTGAGTTTTGCTGATTGTTTCTACAGGCTATCCTCGGTACTCAGCGCAACTTTATTACACAGTAATCACAACATATATGGCATGACGTGTCTAACAGGTGATGTGATGTTGTGTACTACTTCCTGGTAGGCATGCATTCCAAACAGTGTATGTATTCCTTGCCATCCAACACAAACAAGGTTGGGGGCAGATTTAACCAAGTATTTTGCTTCAAGAACAGCAACAGATCAGACAGCAGTTGCAGACAGAAAAGCACAGCACACCGATGACAAACTCGAAGTAGTAGAGATCTTCAATGGCGTCCTGCAGCTTCTGCAGTTCAGCATCCGTCAGCTTCGTCTGACACAACTCCTTCGACGGCACATCACCTGCAGCAACAACACATCATGGCATAACAACAACACACCAGACAAACAGACAGAGACAGAGAGACAGAGATTCATTTTGACCATATACATACATGTACAAATTGAAATAGTTTACGTAAATTTGAAGGTCAAGGAGACTTCCATTAAGACATAACATGTTGCTAACATGGGAGCCCACTTTTAATCAAAATAAACTGAATAATAATAATAAATATTAATAATCACCATACATTAACAACAACACACTGTGGTGTAACAGCAACATACCAAGGTGTAGCAACAACACACCATGGTGTAACAACAACACACCATAGTGTAACAACAACACACCATGATACAACAACACATCATGATGTAACAAAAACACATCATGGCATAACAACAACACACCATAGTGTAACAACAACACACCATGGCGTAACAACACACTGTGACAACAATAACACACCATGGCATAAGAACACACCGTGGTGTAACAACACACCATCATGTAATAAAAACACCAAAATATAACAACACACCATGGCATAACAACACAGCATGGTGCAGAAACAACACACCATGACATAACAACAACACACCATGGTGCAGCAACAACACAACATGGTGTAACAATAACACACCACATAAAATATAAATAAAATACATTATAAATTTATAATATATATATATATATCTATCGATGACACTTGTTTCCAATGTGGTATTTGGACAAATACAGACAACTACATGACACAGATATTAACAAATTTTGACAAAATATACTTCAGAACAGCCTTGCAAACTTTTTTGATTTTTGGAAATTGCAGCACACCAACTTTGTAAATAAACCTTTTCAGAGATACATAGATCTGGGAGGAATGTTGATCATTGTGAAATATTGGTTCTAAAGTGAAACAAAATTAGACTGTATATTGCCTTTTTCTGTCATTAACAGTCATAGTGGTTTTATAATTAGGACATATTTAAGTACAAATCTCAACACAGAAATAATCTTCACACCAGATCTACCAGTATAGATCGTTAAGTGGTCTGCATCTTGGGTGGAACTACTCACTTCTAAATGACACCTCATACTTGGAGACGGCCATGCGATCGCCATCTAGAATCTCCCCCAGTGTTAGACTCTTGTGCTCGATCTAAAACAATCTCCAGTACTTTAATGTTTACATTTCAAAGTTCAATTCACATCTCATGTTTGTCAGCTTAGCTGAACTTTTGTAAATGAATTTTTTTACAATTAATAGATAAATAACACACACATAATTGAATAAATGTTGTTGAAAAGCATCCCTAGTAAACCTTATTTAACACAAACCTGAGTTACAAAGATTGATTATACTTTATTCAACAATGTCCTGGCTTTTTCAAAATTTAACAACACGGAACAGTGTAGACCCATAGGATCGTTAAAAACATGACTTATGATGTTTAGCTGCGTTTCCTACAACAAAACTCTGCATTCAGACCATGATCGTAATGATAAATAATACTTATTTTATATAGCGCCACATCCAATGTAGTTCACAGCACTTTACAAAGACACCTAGAGAATATGTTAAAAATAACATGTTGTAATAAAAACAATACTTGTTACATCATAATATATTAAATTATATATACTATATTTATTGCTAAGAAATAATAGTAATTAAGTATAACATGGAATATTGATATAAACATGTATCATAGTAAAACTAGTAAGCGACTGACATAAAAAACCATAATAAAATAAACTGTGTTATATACTAATTAGTAATATAATAATTCAGAAAAATATATAATAAACTAAGGGAAATCTAGACATCACTAAGTTAAGCTAAAAAGTATAAGACAAATATATAAACGGAGTTAAAAACGTCAGTAAAAGTGTTGGTAGTGAATTACACATATGCCGTAATAAAAGTGTTTTCAAAGCTGACTTAAAGCAGGTCAGTGAAGTCTTGCAGGCAACACTGCGCGGCAGAGCATAACTATATCACTCACCTTGTCTGGCACGCACAGAGGCAGTTGGTAGTAGTGATAGGTCTCATGAGGGTTGAAATATGGACCCACTTTATTCACATACACAATCACCTGCAAGTCACCAAACATATCAATATTATACCAAAAGAATAAGTTCATGCAGATAGCAGATTTCAGATCAATACAAATGGTGGAATCTTCATATAGTGTAGGCAGAAAGTCTCAACAAATGTTACAAGCTGTCATCCATGCCAGGATTTATCTATGAGCTTTACCGGTCATAACCAGCCCGGGTGACACTTTCTATTGTGATCTTGTGCTGCGTTGTGAGCTACTTTGTGAAAATGGTGGCAGGGCTTTTTGAAGGTTTTTTAGCATGTACATAATCGGCTATATACAAAGATCTACTATTTATAGGGCTACACAATAACATCTGGTGTCAGCAATGCTCGTTTTTCCACACACGCTGACTCAGGATGTGTGGATAAACCAGGCAGGTATGTGCAGCAAATTTGTAATCAATGCAATAGATATAACTGAAATGTAAGCACAACATATAATAAGAATTTGATTATCGTACCTCCAAACATAACTACATTATTCTATTCCGAAGTAATGCAATGCGATGCTGACTATGCAGGCATTGAAGAGAGTGTCTACAACCAGTATTCTTAGCGAATCAACTTGATTGGCCAAAATCCGTTGTTCAGATTTTTGCATGTAGACAGAATGAGTAGTGCATTAAACATGCACACGTTACTGGTTTCGTCTGTGTTGTGAGTTGGTTGTTTATTTTCTTTATTGCTATTTTATATCGTGTCTAAAATGTCAACCTTCAGGTTGCCTTTTTGCTTAATTTCTATGGCACTAAAGTTGTCATCTTTCAAGAAAATAAATGTGTTAAACTTGATGTCATTTAATCCCTCTTCATTTCCAAATGAATTAATGTTACATTGTCTGACAAACAAGGTAATACACTGCAAGCAAAACCAAAACGCTAACTCTACCCTCTTATTCTGAATAACCGCCAAACCTCGAACACATTCGGCTATAATTATAGATCTACTAATTAAATAGCTAACTTTGTTATCAAAACATGTAGAATAGTACGTTGCGTAGTTGTAGCAAACACTTATTTCAATATTATAAACATATTTAAATGAAAGCACACACTGTGCCAACATATACTAATATTATAGTTGGATTTTGTGACGGAAGGTGAACAATACTTCAAATCATTACTTACATCCAAGGAACATGGCATTTTTATTTGTAACTGAACTTGAAGAGTCAAGCTATAATATCATCTTAATGGAAGGAACATACCAGTATGTTAAGCATTAAGTAGACGTGACACATAGGTGAATAGGCTTGGAAAAGTAAAACTGGAAAACAGTCCAGAAACATGCACATAGTTCTATTGGATAATCACATACATGAAGCGTATCTTTCTGAAGCCAAATAGAACAACCAAAGCATCGCGTTTGCAGAGCCTATCTACGGTGTAAAAATAAGGTGTAGTGTTAGTGTTTTGCAAGCAATATATTACCTTGTTTGTCAGACAGTCTAGTGTTATTTTATTTGGAAGTGAAGGGGATTTGTGATAAAAACAATTGTCATGTGCCATGTAAGTGTAAGTAATGATTTGAATTATTGTACACCTTCAGTTAATGTCTGGTTGCATTATCTGTGTTCTACTTTCAAGTATGTATATAATATTGACACACATTCTTACCACAAATATGTAACATACTATATCTATCAGAGTGATATCAAAATTATACATGTAGCCCTGTAATTAGTAAACATATAACCAATTGTGTTTGAGGAAGGCGGTTCTGAAAAGTAAGGGGGTAATGTTAATATTTTGGTTGTATATGAACATATTACATTCTTTGTCAGACAATTTAATGTAAATAAAACATAGCATCAGATATGTTGATGTCAACATTAGCTATGACTGTAGCTCAGTAATTAGTAGCTATAATAGCCGATTGTTTTTGCAGGTGGTTATACAAAATAAGGGGTAGGGTTAGTGTTTTGTTTTTAAAATTAGTTATAATCTTTGTTTGACAAATTAACAGTATTTTATTTGGAAAAAAACTGTGATTACTCCAAGATAAAAAATAATTGTCATGCGCCATGTATGTACGTAATACATTGAACTATTGTATACGTTGGATCATTAAACCAACTAAAATGTTAACATATCTGAGCTTATTTTGTGCCTTTCATTCAAGTAGGTATGCAATATTTACAGATCTACAGTAACTACAAATACGTATATTATCTTTCCAAACATTTTGATACCAACACTAGCTATTTATCTCTGTTATTTGTAGAGTTATAGCCTATTGTGTTTGAGTATGATGGTTACGAAAACTAAGGGGGTAGATTTAGTGTTTTGGCTTTGTATGCAATATACTACATCCATTGTCTAGTAAACTAATGGTACTTTATTTGGAAATAAACTGGGATAGTTGCGAGATAAAAACAATTGTCATGCGCCACTTGTGTAAGTACCGGTAATGATTAAAACTATTGTACAACTTCGGTCACTAAACCAAATGAAAATGTTAACACAATCAGAGTGTATGTTGTGCTTTTTTTCCAAGTATGTCTGCAATATTGGCACTCATATTAACTACAAATTTGTATATCTTAACTTTCCAAACATTTTGAAATAAAAATTAGTTATGTAGCTCTGCAAATAGTAGATATATAGTTGATTGTGCTTGAAGACAGTGGTTAAATAAGGGGGTAGGGTTAGTGTTTCGGTTTTGTATGTAAAATATTACGTTTGTTAGAAAATATAATGTTATTTTATTTGGAAATGAACTGGGATTGTTGGGAGATAAAACATAATTGTCATAGACCAGAAGGGTAAATAATGATTTGAACTAATGCCCATCCTTCATGAAACCAAACTAAATTGTTAATATATCTTAGCATATACCGGTATTGTGGTTTTTTTTCAACTCCGTCTAAAATATTGATGTGTGCATTAACTACAAATACGTATCTCGCTATTAGAGACAAAATTAGCTATGTAACCTTGTAATTAGTACATATATTGCAGATTATGTTCTTGGGAGTTATGAAAAATAAGGGGGTTGGGTTACTATTTTGTTTGTGTATGCAGTATATTACATCGTTTATCAGAAAATCTAGTGTTGTTTTATTTGGAAATGAATGGAGAAGTTTTTGATGTAAACATAGTTGTCATCTGCCACATATGTAATTGTTTTGAACTACTGTACACCTTCGTAATAATTTGGTATATTTTGTGCGTTAATTTCAATTATATCTATTGTATTGATTAAAAATGTGCTGCACATACGTGCCTTGTATTTCCACACATGCTGACACAAAATGTTATCGTGTAGCCCTATAATTAGTAGATATTTAGTCAATTATGTACATGTTGAAAAACTTTCATAAAGCCCTGCCACCATTTTCTCAAAATAGCTCACTACATAGCAAAAAATAAAAACAGAAAGTGTCATCCGGGCTTTTTGTGACTGGTAGAGGTCACAGATAAATCCTGTCATTGGTGACAGCTTCTAACATTTAGGTACTCCTAACATGATTTCTAGAGCCCTTTTGAGTTTTTTGGTCTAGACTAATATAAGCCATATGTTTCCGTGTTCTGTGTGGCAATCTTAACAATATTGATTTCTTTACTTTTTTCTTTCTAGAGCATTAGCAGGTGTCAGTATGAACATGTGTACTGCAAGTAGCAGATGACTACGGCACTAATGCCATTTGTCAGCAATCCATCATTTAAAAACTAGTATTTTACATGTGTCTGTGGAAACCTCCTTATGTTTTCTTGGAAACTGACAATGTTTCCATAGTAATGATCACATGTGCATTAGGCCAGTGAGACCTATCGGCAAACATAAATTTGTTCACGGTGAACGCAGATCACATAGTCTGGTTATTCTTGTACCAGTACGCTGTTGTATTATAATTACACAAATATATCGCACTGTTAAATCACCAAATACTCTTGGAACTTTTGTTTATTCTGTGAATGAATGCAAATTGATGCCCAACCACCCCCTCACCATTTGCAATGACACATAACTGACCCCAGACAATGTCCTAACCATGTGCACTGCCTTAATCCCAGATGTGTGGAGTGCAATTAGATATTTGTTTTCTATATCTGTTTGGATTCGAATAAAACTTTTACAATTATTTACTAACAATAATTTTCTATAATTGGATTTTGTTCTCTATTGGACCCTCAATCTGTTCCATACAATCATACATGTATAATTATATATTTCAAAGTTTTTGTTTATAACTGTGGGGTCACAGGACCACCGTACAACGCAACTTTACTCTTTTTTACGGTTGTTTTGTTTATGCTGTTATATTATTGTTGTTGTTGCAAAATTAAATTTGATTTGATGACAATTACTTTCCATGGAATCATCCTGTGATGCAAAGGAGGGATTTGACACTGGTCAGAATAGCTAGAAAAACAACTTTTGGGATTTCTGATTATTTCAGGTTGATAGTTATGTTGTAAACGGGACTGGTTTTTGCCTAATAAAAGATTGCAGCAATACTTTCTATCCCACATCCAGTTTTATCATAAGTTGGTTATTTTTAAGAGAAATATAACCAGGGATAGAGTGACATTCAGAGAAAAAAACGGAAATTTTGCTGTGGCCCACATTTCAGCCCGAGAGGAGTCTCCTATAATTGAAGGGACTCCTCAGAGATATTTGTTTAATTGTAGACAACATATGGCGTATTTTGAGCAATATTAAATAGAAAATCTTAACATTTCCAATAGCAAAAAAAGCACACGGACTCACGCACACATTGTCATAGTATTAACTCACTTGTTAATGGTATTTTCTGGGCTGAACCCGAGTTGGCTGACGGGCAGCTTTCTCCTTAGCCAGCTTTGTCAAAACAGCCCGTTGATGGGCCATTCTAGTTTTCTTCGTTACCAGCTCAATTGCTTCCTTAGCTTTGTACTTGGTGGCTGCCTTCGTCTTTGACATGTTCAGCTCAGTTTTCTTCTCCTCCTTCATCTTTCCTTCCTCGGCAAGATGGATGGAGTACATTTTGTGTGCACCCCTCGTGTTGTGAACGAGGCGACCAGTCCTGTTTGTGGAAGTCCTGTATAGCAGTCTTGTTGCTTGCCATGATGGCATGAGTGAGTACTTCACTGTCTGGATAGTGTTGAATGTATTAACATTCTTTCTGGCAGTGGCAGTATTCATGTGGCTAGACATGTGACTAAAACACCCTTCCACTTGAGGACCATGAAAGCAGCTCATCATTGCAGCCACCAGCTTTGACAAGGCTGGGAACTTGCCAGTAGAGAATATGGTAGCCCACCACGAGTCCAATCTGGAACTTGTGGGTGCTTGTGGAAGTGTGTTGTCTACATGGAATCAGTGAACTTCCATATGATACGCCCTCTGTTTAGGTTCTAATAGCACATTGGTGACCAGCGTGGGCAGTGCCAGCGTGTGGACTTCAATGCCTTCGGTTCCCCTCTGACTGCAGTGTAGCCTGTAGGATCCAATCCGCATAGTTGACATCGGCCTCGCACCACAAACAGTAGGCTTTTCCTGGTGCTGATAATTTACTGATGAATATATCCAACATAGTGTCTCCAGGCGATCTCTCCAGCCACACCCAATTCTTTTGTCAATGTCCTTCACGCAACATTTGTCTTGCTGTACAACAAATCGTCGATTAGCCATTGTGTTCGAAACTGATCGACATCTCCACAAATTACATTGTCGTTTCCTATTGGTCCACTGCTTTTATGCACGCACTTCGAAAGCGCTGAAGCGAACAGCCGACAGAACTAAGGGTTTTACTTCGCAGATTCACGGGTTCGGTTGGGTCGGTTCTGTCTCTAATCGCCAGGCAGCGTCATTAACACGTGGCGACACCCGGTGGATAAATGGTTAACTCAACCCGCAGATAGATCGTCAGTGAATTGTCCAGGATTTTATATGCCCTACCCCCCAACATTCATTTTTTTTCTCCCCGGATTTACACGATTCACAAAAGTGATCTTTGGAGCAGTATAAAAACCGGAATTCCGGCAAAAACCGAAAATTTCTCATCCCTGTATAACATTGTACCATTTTTGAATTTGTACAGATTCATAATTAAAACTGTAAAACAAGTCATATTACTGTGATAATGTATACTGATTATGCATATATACAAATATTAACAATGGCATGTATGTTTAGCTCATAACAATGCTTGAAAACCCTCTCGCAAGTGATTTATTTATAAATTTGGGGTACCCAAGGGTCACCATTCTTCTTGAAAAGGAAGCATGGAAGGATATTGAGAGTTACTTGTTATCTGTGTTATAGGACTGGTTTATGTCTAGTAAAAGTTTCATAACAATATCTTCTACCCCACATTGACTTTCTAGGGTCGGAAGTTGGCAAATTTTTTAGAAATATAATAACATAGCACCTTTGAGTGTGGGTAGATTCATAATTAAGAGAGTCAGACATGTCATATTGCTCTGATAATACACACTGATATGCATAGATACAAAATATTTACAACAGTTAATTAAGGCATCTATATTTAGCTCGCAATCAATGCCTGAAAACCCTCTTGTGAATCGCAAGTGATTTATAGAAAAATTTGGGGCACCCAAACGTATCCCATTTTTGTTGTGAAGGAAGCACGGAAGGATAATGAGAGCTATTAGTTATTTATGTTATAGGGACAAGCTTACGTGTAGAAAAAGTTTTTTGTGACAATACATGTTACGCCTCATTTACTTTTTTTAGGTTGGTAGTTGGTAGTACAGATTCATAATTAAGACAACCTGCCATATTACTCTGATTTGCACACTTGCATGTGTATTTAACTATTATGTACAACTACATGTGTAGTTTCTAAGGTATGTGTATTTTGGTCACAATCAAGGTCTGAAAAACCTCTTGCGAGTGATTTATTGAATAAATCATTATGTTTATCAATTTGGTGCACATTAAACATACACTGTATTTATGTTCTAAGTATATTTGTGTGATCTATACATTGTAGAGAACAATTCCACAAAGTTTCATTGATACAGATTAAATAGTGCAAGAGATATTAACCCGTGAAATGTAAATAATTTTATTTATTTTTAAGAAGCCGTCACAAAATGTCTAAGTTCCAAATTTCAAATAGAATAGAACTTTATTTCGGTCACAATACACATTTCTGAATATTTTACAATGGATTACAAAAAGCAATACTGCAACCGAGGAGATTCTCTGGAAACCCAAAGAAACATATGTTGAGAACCACCTGGACAATCACCATTACCGGTATATAAATCAAGTTCCTTATACTATAACATTACAACATAACATTAAAACAGTACATTCAACTGGAACAAGCTGAATAGTAATAGTATATATACATGAATAGGTGTTTTTGTTATAAATGAAATTGGTTGTCTGCTAAAGAATTAAATAAATAAAGTTACATATTGGGTCTTTTTTTTTACTAGATTAAAGGTTAAACATCAGTAATACATTGAATAAAAACAAACTTAAACATTTATAACGTCATGAAAAATTATGGTAGGTTATGAGTTTTCGTAACTCGAAAACTAGCTAGCTAGAACACTTAAATTTAGAATTCTTGCTTATCTTTCCAAAGGCTTTCACCATGCTGGTTCATTAAAAAAATTGAACAGATGAGTGCCGCTCCCATTAGTTGCATTCACACGGAGTGACCATATGTGATTTTGATGGCAAATATCAAGTTTTGCAATGTTGTATACAGAGTCCATGGATATTGCTACACGGGTGTGAATCATGGACCAATGATCATAGTTCTAGTAATGGCATGGTCATATGATGAGCAACATACAATCAGAGCATCTTGCTAAAACAGAAACAAACTGAGGGGAAAGAGTTCAGCCGATAAACAGAACTGTTAGAAGATATCTAGACAAGTGTGTAAAATCATCCCAACTGCCTATGCAGGCAACGCCAACAGGCACAACAACTAATGATGATCTAGATCTATGTTAGTGCACAAGTAAACAATACACATCACAGCCACACATAAAATGATGATAAAATCTGTGCACTTGCACAGTCGTACAGCAAAAAAACCACTGTGCCTAAATATAAAACACAATAACAAGGCCATGCAACATGAGCCATGTCCCACAGCAGTGTCCCATTACATGTAGGTCTATAATATTCCCAATGGAAATGTGCTCTTTAAGAACTGTTTTACTGTTATAGACTAGATTAGCCAGTAGTCAGACGAGAAAGTGTGGGGGCATGATGATGAACGTCTTGTCTTGACTCGAGTTGAAGTTGATAAGACTTCATAAGTTAACTATGTTCTGGGTATTGACTATTGTGGTGACTTCCTAGGCTATGGTCTGGATTACAATTACATTCCCATTTATGACATGTATACATTTGTGCCATTTGTGGCACATATCTGATTCATATACGTGGACACAATATCACGATTAGAGTGAATTCACCGCGACCCATCCTTGTGTCATGGCTCGTGTCTAACTTTCGCGGACGTGGTCGTAAAATAAATTCATGACTGACAGTCCACCGTGACGGATTATCGTAATCAATGGGTGTGTCGGGCCGATCATATACGCTTTTTGTGAATAAACACGACTGTCCAAACGCATGTAACCAAAAACAAATAATTCAACTTGTAATCACGACTGTTTACCTGATCTCCAGTTTTGTATTTTATAGCCAGCGTTGAGACAAACAACGCAGCAAACGCGACAACCAACGAAGACAGATTCGCCATATTTGACGCATACATAATCTCGTCCTTTCTCGCGAAATAATATTTCATATTACATGCTGCATACGAAATTAATATAAATAGTACGAAATATGCTTCATGGTAATTTTATGCAAACTCGGACTGTCGTGATTTAAAATTACGAACTCATTAAAATTAAGGTCGTAAAATTAAATGATCTTAAATGTGTCCGTGAGCTGGCGCCATCTCGTGTTAACTCAATCGGAATATTTCTACAAAATTCATTATCCCAGCTACGCGATGAGGCGCCACCATTTGTCCGCTCAGCCTAAGGTTTGTATAAATTTTCCATTTTATGTCATACGATTTAAATTCCAGCGACTTTTCAGGCGGTATACCCTTGTGTGAGTATTGATGCAATACACAGTGGAGATATGAGACAAAATGTGGCTACCAGTATTCTTGACACCTTTAAGGCAAGGGTGCCACAAATCTAAATCTAGATCCTCCATATAATTAGATTGATCTTATGTTAATTATTAACTTACTTATTTAATTAAATTTATGATTTATTTATTTGTTCTACTGTCGTGTACTGGCCGTGGGCTGTGCGTACAGCGACATTATAGAATGAAGATTCTCGTAGAGAAAGTACGAACACGTTTATTGTGACACATTGAGATGTAAAAGGAAAAGAGGAAACGGGGCATGGTAAACGGTTCCGCGATCAAGGATCTAACATTCCTCCCCCTTTAAGAAGAACATAATTAGTATAATTATTAAAATGTAAACTTTTAACGCAAACAAGAGTCCCTTATACGTATCAATGTCATATCTAAGATAGCTAGTATGCCATTGTTTATAGTACTAATCTAGTGCTCTCGCGACTAGCCACATCTACCGAAACCTAGTCTATTCTGGCTATCTTGATCTATGCATTGTCCGTTATGACAAGTTCACAAGTTTACAAGTTCAATCTGTCCGGTGGCTTCACCACTCTGTGTGATCTTCTCAGCGGTACTACCACGTCTGGTACTACACAGGACTGCGACCGTTCAACTGTTGGTCTTGAGATCACCTCTCCTGTGGCGGTACCCGTAGTCACGTCCGAGTTGCCAGATGATAGTGGTGTCGATGTTGTTCGCTCGAACCAAGGTAGTACTTCACGTTCTGCAAGCCTCGGTGGAAGTTGAGGTTCTTCAACCCTCAATGGTACCAGACGCTCTTCCGTCGCCTCGATCGGCCTTCTCTCGCGCAAATGATCCTGGTGACGCTTCCACACTCTGTCATCCTGCAGACGTACCTCGAAGGTCAGCGGACCCAGCCGGTTCTCTATCACCGCAGCGACCCATTTCGGTTGTCCCTGAAAGTTCAATGCCCAGACAGAGTCTCCTGTCATGAAACTTCGCTCCACTGCTCTCTGGTCGTGGCGTTCTTTGTCTTCTTCCTGTTTGCGCAAGACTCGGTTCTGAATGGATGGTCGTAGAAGATCCAGTCGTGTGCTCGGTGGTGTCTTCAACACAAACTCTGTTGGAGCTCTGCCGGTTGTAGCTTGTGGAGTTACCCTGTAGCGTGCTAGGAAGGTGTAGAGACGATCTTCTAGGTTGCCATTTGTCTTCTTCAACCCTGCTTTTACAGTCTGAACGGCGCGTTCAGCTAAGCCATTACTGGATGGGTGATAAGGTGAAGACTTGATGTGTTTGATTCCGTTAGCTCGACAAAACTGTTCAAACTCCTCACTGGTGAAACAGCTTCCGTTATCTGATACCACTGTGCTTGGTAGACCCAAAATCGCAAACGTCTGTCTTAGCTTCGTGAGAGTTGCACTGGTTGTCGCAGCTGATACAACGTGTGCATCGATGTACTTGCTGTGAGCATCGACTATGATGAGTATCATACGTCCCTCGAACGGTCCCGCATAATCAATGTGTATTCGATGCCATGTTCGTCCCGGCCATTCCCATGGATGCAGTGGTGCCACTGGTGGTTGTTTGCTGTGTATTTGGCATGTCGTGCAGTCCTTAACACACATCTCGATTTCAGCGTCCAAACCTGGCCACCAGAGGTAGCTTCGGGCTAACGCCTTCATCTTCACTATGCCCGGATGCGTCTCGTGTAGTTCTTTCAACAACGTGTCACGACCCTTTGGTGGTACGATGACTCTTGCTCCCCACATCAGCACCCCGTGTTGGACACTCAGTTCGTCTTTCCTTCGAGAGTAACTCTCCCACTCGCGTGGTACATCGTTAGGCCATCCTCCTTCCACGAACCGTAGAACTTGTGACAGCATCGGATCGTTTGCTGTCCATTTAGCGATGTGTTCTGCCGTGATGGGTGTATCGTTCATGGTTGCAAGTGCTAGAACCACTTCCTCCGGGACTGGTACTCGTTCAGGAGTGTCTGGTAGCGGCAAGCGACTCAATCCGTCTGCATGACAGATACTCGTACCCGGTCTGTACTCCAGATGGTACTGATAGTTGCTTAGTGTTAGTGCCCATCTCTGAATGCGTGAACTAGCCATTGCGGAGATGGCACGATCTTCCTTCAACAGCCCGACCAACGGCTTGTGGTCGGTCTGCAACGTGAAGTCCCTCCCGTTAAAGGTACTTATGGAACTTGGATATCCCGAAGACCAACGACAACGCTTCCTTTTCCAGCTGTGCGTACTTCTTTTCCGCTGTGGAGAGAGAGCGTGATGCGTATGCGATAGGCTTGTCGCTGCCATCGGGCAATCTGTGTGACAGTACGCTTCCAATCCCGTAAGGAGATGCGTCACTGCTCAAGATGATCGGGAGTTCAGGGTTGTAGTGTACAAGCACATCTGAAGAAACAAGCAGTGCCTTAGACTCATCGAAAGCCTTTTGTTGCGCCGGACCCCACTTCCACTTTGTGTGTTGGCGTGTCATTTCATGCAGCGGAGCAAGCAGCGTACTGAGATTGCGCAAGAAGTTGTGATAGTAGTGAATGAGTCCTAGATAACTCCTCAACTCCTGTACATTCTGTGGTGCAGGCGCGTTCTGTACTGCTCGCACTTTGTATTCCGTAGGATGAATACCTTCAGCATCAATCGCATGACCTAGATAGGTGCACGATTTCTGACGAAACGCACATTTCTCCTTCTTCAGGCGTAACCCTGCGTCTTGTAGTCGCGTTAGCACAGTAGCCAGATTACGATCATGCTCTTCTGGCGTTCTTCCTGTGACCAGGATGTCGTCGAGGTAGACTACAGTCATGGGTATGTTCTGTAGTAACTGCTCCATGATTCTCTGGAAGATACCTGGAGAAGAACTCACACCGAAAGGCAGACGTTCGAATGCGAACAGCCCTTTCGACGTGTTGATTGTAGTCAACGGACGTGATTCTTCATCCAGTACGACCTGTTGATACGCATGGCTCATGTCCAGCGTTGTGTACAGTGTACCACCTGCTAATTTTGTAAACAGATCAGATACGTTCGGGATCGGGTACTTGTCTACCTTGACGGCTCTGTTGATGGTTACCTTATAGTCGCCACAGATTCTGACTGCGCCGGTAGACTTCAAGACCGGTACAATGGGCGCGGCCCACTCAGAATACTCCACAGGACGGATGATTCCGGCCTTCTGCATACGATCTAACTCGTCCTCTACTTTGGCTCGTAAAGCAAGAGGTACAGGTCGAGGTTTACAATACCTCGGTTTAACCGTGTCATCAACGTAGAACTTCGCAGTCAGCCCCTTTAGAGTGCCTAGTCCCTCACTGAACATTGATTCGTAAGGCTTTAGGAAGTCCTCTCTGTCTACCTGGTTCACGGTAGCCCAGTTCACTTTCAACACTGTCAGCCAGTCCCTTCCCAGCAGGTTAGGTCCCGACCCAGGCACTACGATTGCCTGCAGCCTGTGCTGTTGATTGTTGTGACAAACGCTCACCTGCGCTCGCCCTAAAGGCTCAATTGTGGTACCTGCGTACGTTCGCAACCTCGGAACGTTACGCGTGTCGAGAGTGAGCACAGATGCCTTGCAGATTTTAGCCCACTCATCCCCCGATATAAGCGAAACTGCTGCTCCGGTATCTATCTCCATAGCCACTTCACTTCCCTCTATCTGGACATTGCAAATGTACGGTGGTATGGTGTGGGTGGCACTTGCATGATACAGGCCAAGTGTGTATGTGTCTTCACATAACTTGTCATTGCGTTGCGAGTGTGTGTCATTTTCTACTAAGTGTGTCTGTTGAGTGTTTGCATTGCACACATTAGCAAAGTGATTTAGCTTTTGACACTTGTAGCATCTCCTGCCCCAAGCTTTGCACATTCGCCGATCGTCGTGTGGCGGTCCACCACAGCCTGAGCATGCTGGTGCTGCCCCCTTGTGACGTCTGTACCGCTGCTGACTACTCACGACTGGTCGATCGTCTCGACGTGGCGTCCCTTGGCGATCAGGCGGAAAACGCTTTCTTGGTGGATTGCTATCTCTGTGTGTCGCCACCTGGCGACCAAAGCTGAAACCTCCACGTGAAGAGTTGCGCCGCCCCTCGTCATTCGATACGGCATGGACAGGCCTCGGTACGGTCGAAAAAGAGTTTCTCATGATTTTCGACTGCTGTAGCGTAGCTTCCAGTGTGCGCCCGAACGTCAGTAACTTCTCTAGCGTGATTGTAGGTTCACTTAACCCCTTGTCACGCACTTTTGACATGGCACATTTTTGGATGATTTGCGACTTCACTTCTCTGTCTTTCTCATGGAACTTACAGTTTTTGGCTAGTTGCTGCAATCGTGCATTGAATTGGTCCAGCGTCTCTGACGACGTCTGTTCAGCCTGTCGGGACTTGAATATGTCATATTCTTCATTGCACTGCGGCCTGAAGTAAGCAGTGAGCTTCCGCTTGGTTTCTGCGAAATCATCATTTTCTGTCACCCCCACTGCTTCACTCAATTCAAACACTGCCTCACCAGCATAATGAAGCAACATCGCTCTCATTCTTGTATCGTTTTGAATGTCTTTAGCCACCACAAAGTTCTCAAAGCGCCTCACCCAACGTTCCCAACGATGGCCTGCGCTGTCAGTCGGCTCCAGCGAAAAATGTGCGACGTCAGCGACAGTTTCCATTTTCACACAGAAATTAGACGTAGTCTAGTTCAAAGTAACTCGTAGAGTTGTCAGTTTACCTCGTCGCCAATTAATGTCGTGTACTGGCCGTGGGCTGTGCGTACAGCGACATTATAGAATGAAGATTCTCGTAGAGAAAGTACGAACACGTTTATTGTGACACATTGAGATGTAAAAGGAAAAGAGGAAACGGGGCATGGTAAACGGTTCCGCGATCAAGGATCTAACATCTACATTTCACTCATTTGTATATGTTTGGTTTTATTATCTATTTCAAATTTGTATAGTTAATATTCTCCATAGGTTGGACTCTAGATATTCTTCTCTTGGTAAAAACAATTTCCTAAAGTGCGGCAGCATAATCAGCAAGATGATTGTGGCAGCCAAAAGGATGGTGATGATATCGTAAACAACAATTAGTGTCGTTTATCAGCCCAACAGTCGTTTGTACCAATCGTCTGTGTCGCCATCTTTCGGATACAATTTCTCGGTTTTCCGTGGAATTTGTAGTGACTTCGCTTGGAAGATAGTCTGGTTCAGATCGCCTTTTGACTGCTCACTGCTAGTTAGCACGTCTATCCCTCAGACTGTTTATAAATTATGTATGTTTTTGATAACGAAATGAAGTTACGAAATAGTGCCCAAAATAGTATCATACAAAATAAAATGAATATTAAACTAAATGAACTAAAACAAAAGTTTCGAGTACTCTATTGGATACGAACCGACGACCCTAAAAAATAGTTGCTTGACACGCTACCGACTTATATTATTAACCACCAAGATCAGCACGTTTTGTTTGTACTTTGTCGACTACATAATTATATTAGTTAGAAGTCCGAGCATTGCGCGCGACAACGATTGCACTTTGTTTAGTTAAATTTGTCGTTGTTTGGTATTTATATCATGCTTATTCACACTTAGTCTTTTGTTTCTGCTCGAGCATAAGCAAAACACGTCAATACGTAATCGTTGACAGCCACGAGAGCTGTCACCTAGTGAATATGCATGTGATTAAAACGCACTTATAACTACGAAAAAAGTTTAATGTCGGTTTACTTTTATGTGACATGTTGCAATATAAGTTTAATGTTGAATAGTTGTTATAGTATAGTATTATCTGATAAAAATGTATCCTTATTTAATTTGTTATTTCATAGTTGGCCTGAGAGCCAATCATCGTCTCTACCAGAATATGGGGTAAAGCCGATTCTCGCACGCCAGGGGTCACTGCTGCTGATTATGTCAGTGCCAAGCAGCAGTACCCTTTGGCTGATCACTTTGCAAAACTCTGAATTTAAGCTCAGCCTATGAAATCGCTCACTGGTGGTTGGCGGCAGGTCAGATGGTCATAATAAAACTAATTTCAACCAACCGTGGCTCGTGTTACATGGATTTTTTAGGAAGTAAAAGCAATTATCCAAATACACAATACCGCTCAGCTGCTCGTGGTAGTGGGCAAACGGGTCATTATTATATATTGGGATTCCCAGAAGTCGTTTATCCGTCTTCAAATTGGGGGCGTGTATTTGCGCTGTTCTCACGGGTGATGCAGTCGCGACTGGCGAAGTCAATTACTAGTTTGACTCAGCGCGTAGGAGATCTGCCATGGCTAGTTTTGCATGGCAAACAGCCCTCGCTTGCGAGGATGGTAAAGCCCTCTACCGGTAACAGTGGCAGGGCTATAATATTCCAGGCCGTAGCGAGGAACGAAAATGTGCTGCCACCTCACGGCGCCTAGGTGGGTAATCGAGGCTATAGAATTTGTAGGCTTGCGGCGCATGCGGAAATGAGCTGCGGCGTTTAATGCATGTTTAATACTAAGTTTCTAGAATATAGCTGTGATTTGTAAGTAATATGTGCATGGACATGTACGTATAGGCAGACCCAGTGATGTTTAACTTAATGCTGCCCTAGTTTTTGTTGTATTATATCAACTTACTGTCTTTAAAAGTTTAGTCTTGGAGTTAGAAAGACGCAATTTTAATTATTAAATGCAATTTATTTAATTAAGGGAAAGATTACTATTGGTGTTTTTATTGATTTAAAGAAAGCCTTCGACACAGTGGATCACAAAATTCTTATCGATAAACTAGAACATTATGGTGTTAGGGGTGTTGCCAAACAATGGATCAGTAGTTATTTAGAAAACAGGAAACAGTATGTGTGCTTCAACGGTGTGAATTCAAGTTGTGCTACTGTTACATGTGGTGTACCACAAAGGTCAATTTTAGGGCCAACTCTGTTTATTATGTATGTTAATGACTTATGTAATGTGTCGTCACACTTAAAGTCCATACTGTTTGCTGATGCACCAGTTTTGTTGTTGAAGGAAGTGATTTGTTGGAAATGTGTACAAAAGTGTCAAGTGAAATTAACAAACTACACAAATGGTTTAAAGTAAACAAGCTCTCACTAAACTTATCAAAAACTAATTTCATGGTCTTCAGTCACACTAATGCCCCGTGTGAATATAATATCTCCATAGATAACACTAATATTGAACAAATAAATTGCATCAAATTCCTTGGTGTTTATATTGACTGCAAACTTACATGGTCTCAACATGTGAATGTTGTACATACTAAAATTGCAAAGAATCTGTCAGTAATGCGTAGTGTTAAATGGTTGCTGAATGAGACTGCATTGTACACTTTGTATTGTTCATTTGTTCTACCTTATATGGACTATTGTTGTGAGATATGGGGAAACACTTATAAAAATAGAATCCAGCCATTGTATATTCTACAGAAACATGCAATCAGAATATGCTGTCAGTTGGAGTATAGAGCTCACTCAAAGCCAGCTTTCTTTAAATGTAATGCACTGACTATTTTTGACCTGATTGATTTAAAATCCATGGTCATAATGTATAAAATATATAACAGATTAATGCCAAATAATTTTCTTTCTCGTTTTAAAGTGGTAAACACCACTCATGCCCACAATACTCGTCAAGAAAATAACTTTGAATCTAAGTATTGTAGAACAACTCTGAAAGCGATGTGTATCAGTATAAAAGGTGTAAATATGTGGAATTGTTTAAATACAAATATAAAAAATTGCACTAATGTAATTGCCTTTAAGAAAAGGTATAGATCACTACTGGTCAGTAAATACAATATATAGTACATTTTATTTTATCGCTATAATCGTATTCAAATCTTAATTTTGTATAAAGTATTCTTACATCAACGATACATATTCCTATTGGTCAATAAATACATTATGTACTCTTCAAATTCTTAAATATATATATATATATATATATTTATTTTTACTCATTTGTTATACATCATGTTCAAATCCTTTTATGTGTCAAATTTATCTACATCAAAGATACTTGTTCCTGTCTGATGACTGATGTCATCAAGTCTGCATTGTCTATAATTAGTAAAACATGCTTATTAGCATGTATAAGTCCTATGTTAAAATAAGGAGTATTACATTATACTTCATGTACCTCATTCGTCAAATTATCTTTTAAATTATGTACATGTATTATGGAAAGGGAAATGCTAACTATAAGTATTGCACTTCTTGCATTTTTCCTTTCAACATTTCAATATATTATATACTATATTATTTAGTATTTAGTATGCATTATAGGAATTATGCTATATATGTATGTATGTATGTATGTATGTTATGTTGAATAAAATTCAATTCAATTCAATTTGCCAAATTTGGCACTTGCGTAGAATCCGGATTTCGTCATTATAACTATATGTTTGAAACCTTGGTGCGTTAGTTCCATCATTCCACATACTCTCAGGCATATACTTTTAGCGCACTTTTGAGGGACAAACTGCAAACAGCGTCATTTCAAGTCTGACGTTTGCCTTTGCCGCAGTTAGCGATATATCTAGCCTCTAGCTAGGCATATTGTAGGCTAATTAGCCTAGTAGCAGCATATGTTGATACAAACCAGAAAGCTAATTATTATTTGAAACGTAAATATGCCTACAATAATTATGATGTTGAATGATGGAATTAACACATTGACATATCAAATTTAGGCAAACATGTAGATATTATAACGGCGTAATCGACGTGGGTCCGGATTCTATGTGCAGTCACAAAAGTGCCAATTATTTTGCTGCCATTAATTATCATGTTAGCTTGTTCATGTTAGTGTGAAGGCCTATGTCTGTTGACTTTGAAGACTGTCTGGTTATGAAAATACATCTAACTGCTCGCTGCTGTACACATTCCAATATATATGCACATTCACCACAATGTCAACTGTGCCAAACAGATTATGGTGTAAGATTTTTTGTGAAAACGGTATATACATATCCGATTTACGCTCTACAGAAACTGCATCCTGTGCTATGGCATGCCATGGTTGGACCAGTAATATAAACATGTTTTTGTTTGTGTAAATCCCAGATGATGGGTGATGCACATTGTACTACATGGTGTAGGCCTTCAGAGCTGCCAAGTCTCATGCATTTGGTGTGAGTCACATGCATTTAGCATCCATCTCACGCTCTCATGCATAAACCTGTAAATTTCACACAAATTTGCCATTTATAACAATATTAATACAAACACGCTTATTTTCATGCACAGGTTGATGAATTTATTCACATGCACGTGCAGAAGCGTAAAACTTCCACAGAATCCGCGGCGAGGTTATTCTTATCGTTGTCAGTTATGTGTATGAAATGTTTTCTGTTTTTTATAAGTAATAATGCTGCCACCTGGTGTCCATTTGGGTAACTGAATATATTTCATATTTCTCAACTCCACTTGACAGCTCTGCCCCTCCCTCTAAATACCCCCTTCTTGTATTCAAATATTCAAGATAACAAGACTCTGCACCAGCTCATATTAAACCTAGTCCTCATCTTGAATCTTGAAGGTGTTTTCCAGAGTGTCAAGATCCTGCTGAAGGAGCTTCAGCTTTTGTACACTACATGCTCTCCCATGCTCCCGGGGGCTGACAGCAGCGTATAGTTGGGCACTGATGAGAACTGGGTTGCTTCAGTAATAAATATAATCTGTATTCATTGTATTAAGCTACAGTATGCTTAACAAATATTTGAGGCATGGATATATGTTGAAATTTTGCGTCCCAATAAGCATACATGTGTACACCCATTTTCTTTGGTTACTGAGGTTCCTGGGTACAGGGGGCAGGTGATGAGTGGGTGTCTTCCAAGACAACTTGCTGGGTTCAGTTGCTGGCCCGGGGAATGGTAGCATCCAAATAAAGGTTTCGTGTCACCCCATAATAGTGTGACTTGTGATTCAGTAATGCAAAAATGTTCTGAAACGTCAAGTAAATCATCGCAAGCCTTGTAGATTTCAAAAGATTTAACAAGATTTCCACCCAGAGAATTAACTGTAGATGGAAGCTGGACAAGGAAGCCATTTGGCTTATCGAGAGTCCAACCGTTTTTATCTACGTGTATCCTGCCCTTCTGCGGTACGTGTCAATTTTATTTTTAAACATATTCACTCTACTAGCACCCACACAATCAGCAGATAATCTCTTCCATTCATTTGTCCTTTGTGAAAATGAGAACTTTTGTATATCTAATCTACACTGCTCCTTTACTAATGTAACTTCATGTCCTCTAGTCCTTCTATCTTTTTTAACTGAGAAAAAATATTTCTATCAATATTTTCATAACCATTCAATATTTTAAACACTTCTATCTGATCTCCTCTCAAACTCCTGGTCTCTAGTGGTGTTAAACCCAATTTTTAAGGCAAATTTTGTAACTAAGATCTCTCAGTTTTGGTATCATTTTCGCCGCTCTACTCTTTCTAGCATATCTATGTCCTTGCGATATGGCCTTGACTACACTACCCCTGGCAGATACCCTATGCAATGTATTATTGCAAGTTAGTTGAATCATTTATACATTTTCAAGTACTTAATTGACTCTGCCAGTCAAGACTGTGTGACACATACCCAAGAAAAAGTCTGCAACCCCAGGGAATCCTAATATGATTACCTGTTCGACCATTCTCACGAGCAGCTGAGTGGTATTGAGTATTCAAATAATTACTTCTACTTCCCAAACATTAGGGTCTATATTTAATAGCCAAAACCAAAATAGCCGAATCTGGTAGGTGACAATATTATCGGCTTCAGGAAGGAGCTTAACTTCAATGTTTCGCAGTAAATAAATTATTTGATCTGCCAGGGGGTACTGACTGAGACTGATGTAATCATCAGTGTCCTTGCCTTGTGAGGAAGAGTACGTTTACTTTGATGTGTTCTTTCTAGATTAATTAATTCAGGTGGATCTTTCACATGATTAGACATTTTTTGTAGAAATATTTGCATCTAGTTAATTAAAACACCAATGACTTGATACCATGGCTTTTGAAGAACACTGACTACGAATTACTCATTCACAAGATGGCAGCATGGTCTGGTCATTGTTGTTGTTCTTAATCATTCACTAGGTGGCACCTCCTGTTGCATTGGCCATTACTCTGAATAGGTTTCTGAAATGGCACTGTCAGCACTATATGCATAAGTACACTTATAAATGTGAACATTACTTTGATTATAATAATGTTAAATTTTTAAAGTTTATTTAATTTTACGGTAAAATGAATGAAATATTTCAATTGATAAAAATGTTTGTAGACATTTTCATAGCATATTCATCATTAAGCACATTGGTATATTACAGTGTAAAATGAGACCTGCCACAGCGAACCGGGTATTATGTCGCAGGAGAGTCAAAAGTATATGTCTAGGTCATGTCACATCAGTTGCATGATTTTGGAAGAAAAACACCGTATAATCTCGTCTTTCAGTATCCGGTTAATTTTCCTTAACAAATAATTCACAACTAATAAAATACTAAAATAATCATTGCTATGGACATTGGTTCTTCACAAAGCCCAACTTTTTTGTAAACCCGTTTTTCTGAAAACAACTTCCTTAAAGAATGCTACCACTTTAACGCTTATTATCTGTGGAATCCAAAAAGACACACAACTCCATTTCACATTTTGCAACTTAATACCTACATAAACATGTGCATTATATAAAATTTGACTGAAATCTGTGGTCTGTTTCCAGATCCAACCAACCTTCCAAAAACAGGACACAAGTGAAATGATGGTCATGTTTTTAAATTTTGTTTTATGTTTATTTACATCCACAACTAATTAAATTGTATCGTACAATCTTATAAAATATAACATAATCTATAAAAAAAAACTGAAATTTAACTAAAACAAACCATAAAATCAAATCATACAAAAGTGAGAGCTTCTTGTTTGAAAGGTGGAGATTATCCAGATGTGTGCAATCAGGCCAAATAGTTGGACATCTCCTGCCAGACATGGAAGGTCTGATTTATAGTTTTGTGAATATTGAAGTTTGCATATGATTTGTTCTGACCTTCACATTTTGATATTGCACAGTTATTTTGTCAGCTTTGGATAATCAGCAGACATCAGCTCTGGTGAAAGATAGCATTGTGAACGTTCCAGTGCATTCAAAGGCACTCGTAATCAATTGAGCAGTTTGATTAATGAATCTTGCATAGTAATCTGCATGACGTATGGTATCTTTGAGTAAGCTGGTGTAAATAATGTTTGTTACTGCTGATAGAAACTACTTCATTGTGTGAAAATGTTAATACCATAGACGATCTTGACGGTTGTGTTGATTAATATGTCTTGCTGTCTGGTCATGTTTTTGTTTAGACTATTTAACTGTGCATAGACATTAACTTTAAAGTGAACTTCTTCATTCTCTCAAGCCAGGCAGGGTTGATGAAAAAGGTAAGTTCTTATATATATAACATAGTATCCAGTCTTTAGGGCTGCTCAAAATGCTTTACACTTTAATCCTTGTTCAATCGAACACCATCTCAATTTCTCCGGGAAGTATTCAGCCATGCTGCAATTAATGCATGAAGACACCAATATTCACCAATGTCTGTATAGCCAGGTACTCATTCATACAGCTGAGTGAACTGGAGCCACGTAGAGCGAACAAACAAGCCCAAAGTTCGACAAGGCAGCACAGGATTCGAACTCGTGTTGTTTTGATTGAGAGTCTGATGCTCTAGCCGCTGCAATGCTCCATACTCTCCAGTGTATTGCCAACACAAATGCACAGGAATTCGTTGAATCAGTTGTACTTTGTCCCACTTGCTGTCTTCACCAGTCTTTATTGTGGGAACCAGTCAATATCAAAGAGCATTTCCAGGAACTTGACGTTAGCTCGTACAGCTGGTGTTTACTATTCGTACATTTTATACTCGGTTTGAATCTCATGGGTGGAACATTCAAATAGCAAATCCTGTTTCTGGCCTATCAGTCACAATTTGGTGGGTAGCGTATCTTCAACATATTATTAGTAACTAAGAACATAAATTTATATTAATAAATGAGGAACAAACAAAATCATATAAAACATTAAATTTCCTGTTGAACATATTCACATAGTGTGATCATCGGATGTTTTCTTTGCAGACATCAGTGTCGTTAATTCACGAGACGACTGAAGACGCTGGCTCTCCCTGGTGTCAACGCATTGCAGACAACAGTGAGAGGGATGTGGAACAGAGATGACAGATCAACCGGCGTTACTTTCATCATCTGGTCAGTGCTGACCCCTAGAGAGATTCTTACTAATTGGTATTTCTTAGAGTTGGATGTTGGGGTGTAGATGACTAGACATGTCCGTGTACTGCCATATTATGTCGATTGTTTTTAGTGTGGATGCATTCAAGACAGAAGATTTCTTATGATGTTGAGCTTAGAAACATTTTTATTGTTTCATGTTGCAAGACATAACTGTAAAAACTAAGTATCATATTATGGTGTTTAAAAGTTACTAGGCACATTTTATGTTATGGGCAACATGGCTTATGACAAAAGAAACTTTCCAGATATTCCAGGTGGTGGCATCTTACCAAATGTTCAAAATGTAAAAGTATTTACCTGAAAAGAACTTTTTTACAATTTGTTTGTTCAAACATAAGTGGTAAATTTATATTACCGTATTTGACCGCATTATCGCCCATGGGTGATTAGGTCAAGATATTCTAAAAGTGGGGGTGGGCAGTTATGCAGATATCTGCATTATCACCCCCCCCCCATGCAAAGATGATCTAAGCAACATAAACTTAAAGTGGGTGTATGAGATAACAACTGGACATCGATCAGCGCCAGGTTTCACAAAGTGTTTGTACTATATGAAGCGATAATTGAAATAGGAAACACTGTCATTGACAGACGTCTGATGAAAAGTATCTCTAAACAATCTTACAACATATTAATAGCTTTGCAGATATTTGTATTTATGTGCACTCCCGATAACGCGAATTCGCATAAGCCGATTTTCACTTAGTTTGCAGTTTTTAAAATGTAATACTGCATAGCTGTGAATGTATCCACATTGTCACCCAGCAAGACAATGTGGTTGAGCATGCTGAAAAAAGAACTACTTCATTGCTAGTTATAATCTTAGCTCGGTCGTGAGACACAATCGTCTTTGTTTGCTTTACCAAACATGCGCTCTGGTGTGAGTTGACTACGTAATCTTACTTTCTCATATTTTGTGTTATCGAGGTAAGCTGCCGCCAACGATATTGTGGCTTTGCCACAACAATGGACCTTTGGAGAAGTGTGCATGTGTCTGTGTTTGCGTGTGCGTGTTTGCGTGACAGATTGCTTCGGGTTTTTTTCAGCACAGATCTGTAGATGTGTTGGCAGCCAGCGTAGAAGTTGAATTGTTGCCAATAACCGGGTGATTACTATGTCACTTTATCTTGCACATAACATAAATGTCCCTGGTTGTTGACTCATATAAGTCGGGATGAGGATTATGTTCTTCCCTTGTGGCTCATCGGGAAAGACAATGCAGGGGAAGTGACTAGGGATTAGAGAGTGGGGAAGATCAGACACTTCATTTGTCAGGTTTCCCGCTTGACATGCAGATAGTGAAGCAATGATGCCTGACATGTATAGTGGCTTATGTGTGTATTTCTCAGATGTAATAAGTGATCTGATCACTAGTGCACAGGGAATGTGATGTGGCAAACATAGCATACACTGCCTAAATGCAAGTGAGCACTGTATTAAAAAAGCAGTTCTAAAAATCTCAACCATCCAGAATTATTATGACCGTAATACTTTTTGTATTATATAAATTGTAACTGAAATAAATGCTGTATCATTGTATTTTTTTTGACCAATAAGGGTCTATATAATTGATCTATTAAAATTTGTAATGAATGTAATGTATTATATACATTATTACCTGCCGCCATTTCGAAACTTTGGCAATTTCGTTCACCTCACGTTATGGATGTATTTAGTCTCATATGCAATAGCACACATCCAAATAGTTATGTTAGAACTAAGAATGTAATACAGCAGAATGTAGCCTGTTGCTCAGTCAGAGGACAGGCAAACAGAACTGATCATAAATAACTAGAACATAATCTTGTAAGACACCATTTCAGTTAGTCTTTACCAAAAGATTTGATGATCACTAAATCACGATTGATTTATCCATCAACACATTTCTCAGCACAGTGCCATGTTTCAGATTAACAACATTTATAGCATACAGAATAAGACATTTACTATATCATATTTGGACTACGTTGATTTCGTTAAGATGATGATGTAAGTACAGGAATAAAAGAATCAAGTGACATTTTGATAGAAATATAGCTTTATGGAATCGTAGACAATTCATCTGTTCCTGGCGGAATATCGCAATGACAGACACGCACTCTTACCACTTCCTAATATCTCTCCTCGAAGAAGGATTAGCCATTGCAGCCTCATTTCCGAGGGATTAATTTTGTGCGATCTCTCTTCTGCACGCAGCTTTACTTATCATTCGGCTGCTCCAGGTGCTGCCAAGATTGCCGGGGATCACAACTTTGCCGCGATTTATCTCTTAGTACACGACAGAAACTTTCTGTTTGAAATGGGCTTAGAGTTGCCATGACACGTCTGTCTGCGTGCATGATGTTTCATTTTTCCCACCAGGGTGCGCCGGTGTGTTGTCTTTCTAATGTGACATTTGCCAGAAATTGTTTTGTAATTGTAGCTTAGTGTGTCAGATTGCATTGTTATCATCTTTCTGTTCCTGTTGAAACAGACAAACAATGAAGAATTGGCCAAATTGCCGTTACACTGTCTCCTCCTATATTGTTTTTCAATGTTTGGAAGTTTTGCTAAAAGGAACAACTCGGGACAAAATTTGGGTTTTCCTCCAAGAGAACAGAACTTCTTGAAAATGACAAACTTCAAATGCTTGGGAGACAGTCTGTAGGAATTCCTCCAAGAAGAAACACCTCCATGACGATAAACCATAATCATAACAGATATACCTCAGCCCAAGAAGATAAACCTCAGTCCAAGAAAATAAACATTAGCTCAAGAAGATAAACATCATCTCAAAAAGGTAAACATCAGTCCAAGAAGATAAACATCAGTCCAAAAAGATAAACCTAAATTCAAGAAGATAAATTTCAGTGTGCAAAATAAACATCTAAGAAGATAAACCTCAATCAAACGAAATAAACCTCAGCCCAAGAAGATAAACCTCAGTCCAAGAAGATAAACCTCAGTCCGAGTCTGAGAAAAAAAACATCAGTCTAAGAAGATAAACTCCAATCAGACAAGATTCTTCTCTGTCCGAGAAGATAAACCTCAGTCCAAGAAAATAAACTCCAGTCCAAGAAGATAAACATATTTCCAAGAAAATAAACATCAGTTCAAGAAGATAAACCTCAGTCCAAGAAGATAAACCTCAGTCCAAGAAAATAAACTTATTTCCAAGAAGATAAACCTCAGTCTAATAACATGAACATCTGTCCAAGAAGATAAACATCAGTCCAAGAAAATAAACCTCAGTCCTAGAAGATAAACATCAGTCCAAAAAAAAACCCTCAGTCCTAGAAGATAAACCTCAGTCCAAGAAGATAAAGATCAATTCAAGAAGATAAACCTCACTCTGTGAAGATAAACCTCAGTCCAAGAAGATAAACATCAGTTCAAGAAGATAAATATCAGTCCTAGAAGATAAACCTCGGTCCAAGAAGATAAACATCAGTTCGAGAAGATAAACCTTGGTCCAAGAAGATAAACATATTTCCGAGAAGACAAACATCAGTCCAAGAAGATAAACCTCAGTCCGAGAAGATAAACCTCAGTCTGAGAAAATAAACATCAGTCCAAGAAGATAAACCTCAATCAGACAAGATAAACCTCAGTCCAAGAAAATAAACAAATCCAAAAAGGTAAACCCCAGTTCAAAAAGATACATTTCAGTCCGAAAAGATAAACATCAGTCCAAGAAGAAAAAACACTCAGTTTGAGTAGATAAACCTCAATCCAAATAGATAAATTTAAGTCCCAAAAGATTTACCACATTTCTAGAAGACAAACCACAATACAAGAAGATAGACATGAATCCGAGCTGATAAAATCATAAACCTCAGTCCAAAAAGATAAACATCAATTCAAGAAGACAAAAATCAGGTCTTTCTCTAGGTGAACAAAGTTCAGGATTTACATCAACAAACATAGACTCTCATTCCAATTCTCTAGGAGGGTAATTAAAAACTCAAAACGCTTTCCATGGAAGAGGAAATGTTGGGCTGATGAAGTAAGATAACAAATTTGAGCTTTCATTGTGTACAGCTAAACCGCTTTTCTTGTTGTTGCCTGTGCACAAGGGATGCACCTAGAGGACCTAGATGTGTCTATGTCCAGTTGTAGCTCTAACGACACACTGCAGCGTGGCTGGATGTCTACTTGACATCATCTTGTCAGCCTCCACAGCTGCCACTAATCTTCTCCTTTTCATATCCATCTGCATGTTCACATCTCATTCCATCATCTGCCGATATACTCTCAGAATTTGCTTTGTCGCCATGGTAACACATCCATTCTAACGACTCATCTAATCAGCTTTGCGGGATTACTGGTGCGAATTACTTTTTAATGTAATTTGCGTTTTTATCTCCGGTGGTCGCTAGGGAGGTATTAGTGGCTGCGATGCTTGTGGGGCTGCCGACTGAAGAGGATTTAGCGCGCTAAGCTTCGTCTTCACGAAGGTGCTTGCGTGATTTCAGTGAAGAGGTTAAAATGGAAGCAGTTCTCAGCGGGTTCAGCTGCAACGTTTTAGTCTTCAAAGGACGACATTCCTATCTCCGAATGGGGATTACGGGTGAAGCCGACATAAAAGTCCTGTCTTTCTGATGTTTCTTTTGTTCAACGATCTTTCTGTCCATGTTGACGGTAGTTTTGTTAGAGTTGTACCACCTGTTTGGCTTTCCCAAACATCATATGTGCATACAAGTATGTTTAACAATGTCTTTAATTTAGAAAATGTGTCCTTTTTTACATAATGATATATTAAGCAATTATCTGTATATGTTTGTATCTATCCAATTATCTATTTTATCAGTTCTCGTTATAATGGCTTGTGCTTTGTTTATATAGATTTATTAAGGTTACTGTTCAGTTCTTCTGTTTTACAATGTTTATTAATTAAACTGTTAGCTAATTTAATTTACGCAATTTTAGTGATTTTTTAGGTGGATTCAATTGCTGTGTACAGATTCCATTGTGATCTGTTATTTTGATCAGTTGACCTTGGTTGCACAGAATATTTGTTAACACTTCATGTCACCGTAACTGTGAGATCTATAGACATTTGTTTTCTGGCAAGCAAGCATGTTGGTGATCACACAAAACTAATTACTAATAATACTTAGAAGTCCTTTGATGCACCATCACTAAATTCATTAACTAAAAAGTCATATAATAGAAATAGTTCTCCACTGAATAAAGTTGTAATCCTCTTATTATGGTAATAATGATATTAAATGTTTACTATAATACTATATTACCCAGTATTTTAGTTAGTTATTCATTGGTATTTTGCTGATAATAATTTTTATTATTTAATTTGTTTTAATTAGAACTAATGTAATTGTCGAAAAGCTGGATTTATATTTTTATTAAATATTTAGATCTGCTAGGGAACAAATTATGTATTTTATTATTTTCTTTCTAGTTTGTCTAGTTCAGTTTTGTTTAACTGAATCTTAAAGAATTGGAGCGTTGACGTTACAACTGTGTGCACGCTCTGAAGATTGCACATCTACATGCATAGATGCATACATGCATGAATTACTCAAGCAGATCTGTGCAAAAATGCTTCACGTGCTGAACCAGCATGTTTTTTGCACAGCCTATGCTTAGATCAGTGTTCAAAGGTATCTTCTCATCACACCTGTTGTGTGTGTCTTATCTAAAGCAGACACAGGTACACGGAACACCACACACTTATGGGTATGGAATAACAGCACCACTGATTGCCTGCTCCATCCGACACGTAATGCAGGCTAAGCCACGTCTAGCCGCCCGTCCCGATATACGCCTACCATCTGATAAACCCTGGCTTATAATATCACTCTCCGGCTACCACAGAAAGACGTGATCAGCATGCGATGAACTCGGTCACGGGTGAACGATTTCTGCCGAGATCGGGCAAGATTGCAGGAGTTACGGGACGACTGACGCATTTGTGGCAGATGAAAGGCTGCGCAGGGAACATGCGATCTCGCGAACTTGTAAAGATTACGCGTGGTGTCACTTTCTCTCAAGAGCACGTTTTGTTCGTCGGCTTATCGGCCAGTTGAAGGAAAAAGCCAGCGCTGCTGTTACAGGTTGACGTTGTCGGCAGACACGATAGCTTTCAGCGGCGGGCTTATCTAATAATGTAACGTCGCCGCGATATCATCTCGCCACCATGTTTTACATACGTGCTTTCACTGCGTCGTTGAATGCGCCGACTATCAGTGAAAGTTGTCAGGCATGCTTCTTATAAATGGGTAGTTTGGATTACCTGACACGGTCGCATTCATAGCGTCTCTCGTGCAGCCGCAGGTCAGACTGACAATCACTCGTATATTAGGCTTCATGGGTGGCACAGTTTTGTAGTTATGGCATGTCAATAAGATTTAATTTTTTTTTAAACAAATTAGTTATGTTAAAGGTGTGCTTTAGTTACATGTTTGTTTGTTATACTTTCTAAGTTAAAAAACGTACATATATGTGTCTTGTAAGTGGTTTGATAATTGATCTGCTATGTGGCAGCACTGTTGAAGTTAAGCAGCTGGTGAAATTGTATATTTCCATATTTTCTCTGCACATTGTATTGCAAATCACCAAGATCCAAATATTTTTCAAGCAAGAGTAATTGATTTTTAAATACTAACCCAGTTGAGAAACAGTTTGAAACACTATTATTACGATGTGACTTTGTTAGGGCAAGTAATAAGTCTGTATTTGTGGATGCATGCGTCTGAATGAGTTTTAATCACTTTTAACATTTTATACCCAGTTTTAAAATTGCATCTTGTTTTAGAGATAGTTTTTTTGTGTATGTTTGTGCATGTTTTATGGATGGTTTTTAAATTGCATTTTTAAGGATCATTTTATGTGTGCTTATTTTTAGAGATAGTTTGTAATTTGCATATTTTGCAGATCTATTTTTTTATTTTGCGTATCTTTGAAAAAACTGTATTTTTTTTATAAGTATGTATGACCTGCTTTAATGCGCCTTTGAGCAGCATAGGCTGAAAAGGGCACTTTAGAAATATTTATTTATTTGACTGCATATGCATATAGTATGTACGTACAAACAAACTATGTAGGTATTAATGTTTATACACTAGATTGTGGTCTTTTTTGTGGAACAACGATTGAACAGTTATCTGTAAGAAGTAATCTGTTCTGTACAGATATAACTGTTGATGGGCCGTGATGGTAGCGGCCCGGCCTGGCCTGTCTAGCAGTGGGCCGGCCAGAAATGGCCCGATGATTCAACACTAGATCTCCCTTATCATTGGTCAGTCTCCGCTGATTGTTTGATGTTGGTCTCCTCGTCGGTCGATCAGTTAGGTTGACCGGCGAAGCGTGACGAAGGGAGATAATGGCGACTTTTGGCACTGCAAATTGCATATAATAATGCGCGATTATGTTTGCGAGTATCTACTCATCTGAAAGTGATGACTGGAGATTCCATTGCCTCGTGTAATTACGTCTGTCACATTGTGATATATGTTGGTTTATAAAGGGTTTGTCTGTGAGGAAGGGTCGGACTCAGTGTGATTTGTGTCGATGTCACACGCTAGTGCGGTGCGGTTAAACATTATCAGTGTAGGGCGGACCTTTCCACTGTCCTAGACTTACATCTGCGACAATAAACACACTGTCTCCAGGAAGATTCCACCCACTTTATGTGTACCCCTTCTAGACTTCTGTCTCTTACAATACATTGACTATCTGTAAAAAAATTCTGTCCATTCTGTGATGTCTACTCTAATACAGATCTTTGTTATCACTGATGTATAATGACTTCTTTGTAAGTGCCACCAAAATTCTCTCTGAGAAAGCTACTCCAACTATTCCTGATCTTCTGGGTTGTATCTTTTGTTCTCGATTCCACTTTAATTAGTGCCATGTAATGTTGTTTTTATGCAGTACCCTATTCTAGTCCAGTTTTATTTTTCCATTACCGTATTCGTTCTAATTAGCATACAGTACGCTTGAAAATATTTGAGACGCTAACACCTTATGTCAAAAAATCGTCCCTATTAAGCGTACACCCAAATGAGCCTAGTTTAAATAAACACAACGTCGTTGCCGGCCGAGTTGGTCACTTGGTGACTTGGATAAAGCAAGAGGAGACTTAACTGCACCTGGCTAATTCCACCCGTCGAACAAACGATTACTGTATAAGCAACGGTGTCCTACACAAGCAACGTAATCCACTGTAAGTAATTAAATTGTACGTTATCTGGTATAGCTTCATCTGGTGGATGTGGCTAACGTGATTTCCATATTCATGAGTGATCAAGAGGATACAAGAACGCTGCAGTCTCCAGATAGGTGAGAACAAATGTTATGTAAAAAGATCGTCAAATGTCGCAGTAATTTGATATCGAGGGAGAGGACATTGCATTATGGATTCCCGACATCGCAAAAATGGGGGTGTACACTAATTAGGGCATGTACGCTAATTAGGTCGAATACGGTATATCTTCGCACATCCAAATACTGACAATGTTTCTATTGATTTGTCTAACATTAAAACAATCTGCCTGCTGTGTTTTTTCCACACATTTGCATTTAGCGCGACACAGTAAATAATAATAACATAAATGACCTAACCAGTATTTAACCAGACTATTTGTGACACAAAAGCATACCGGTACATCAAATCCAGTCTTACTGGCACTAGGCAGATGCCCCCACATCTGAAGCTGTCTCAGAAACTTTAGTGATGACTAAATTGTCTAAATGTGCTGTCTTGAATGGTGACAGTTACTCTGGGCGTTTCCCTTTGTTTGGTGCAAACAATACATATCGCCCCACGTCTGCCTGCGCCTGCAGGCTTTATGACAGGTAACATTGTACAGGTAGCATCCTGTGCAGGCTCAACCCACATCGTCTTTGTTGTCGAAGAACTTGGCACCAAGTTTATGCCCGCAGGCTAAATTGTACTGTTTGACGCGTAATCCATCAAAGATGTCGGCTCATGTTATGCAGAATCGTACCACGGACATGGCTATTTCGGGGGCATCGTCCTTTTGTTGCCCGCACCATTCATTATTTCCACCAGGTGTCTCTGAAGGTGGGATCGATGGCAGACACGAACTAAGTCTTTCACAAACTTGTGCAAATAAAGTAATAACTTACTTTCTTAATCCTTAATTCATGTAGGATCACACATAAGATAAAGTAACGTTGTCACTTAATCACCTCTGAATGTTGGCGTCTCGGTGTGTTTTAATTTCAATTAATGGGTTCATTTTTAATAAATGCATAATATTTTTTATATTAAAATACATAATCTGCACAGTCCCATATTCACAAGAACAAGCAGTAATATGTTTAAAATAAAGATACATATTAATTTAAAAAAAAGATCACTGTTGATCCACTCTCACTGCAAGGAACACATTGAGATTTTGATCAAATTGTTCCTTATACCTGACGTTCCTTATTCATGGCTACTTTACACGGTGTAGCACATATCGGGGATTTCAAAGTTGTTCCTTTTGAGCAGATATTCTGTATAGGTGTGTGTATGTGTGTATATATATATATATATATTATATATATAATATATATATCAGGAGTCCTCATAGCAAGAGCCCAATGTATTAAACAAAGAAATCATAATATAATTATAGTTAAATAAAATTCAAGATAATTTATTATTATACTTAAGATATCTTAAATTTTAAAGTGATCTCCAATGTATACATGCAAAGTATTACTTGGTATGACTGAATAGTTTTATTTAGAAAGTATATTCACATTAATGATTAAAATACAATGTTTGAACAGCTCATGAAAGTAGGCACAGTTGAAAGTAGTATTTTTCATAATTTGGTATAATGGAATAGATTTCGATAGACTAGCAGCAACTTTCTGGAAATTTACAATAATATATATATATATATGCTAATTTATTAAGCATTTGTATGTAGTTTTCTTGATATACATGCATGTGCATGCATGTGTGTGTGTGTGCGTGTGTGCGTGTGTGTGTGCATCAGAGCACTAAAATGGGACTTGCTATTGATACTATTGATACTATCAGTTATACAGGTGTTTAAAAAAGAAATTAACAAGTTGAATTACAAAGTAAAATAGAGGCATTAAAATTCATAACCATCATTGTAATGATACTTTCATTAATTACAGATAATCAAGGTTATTAATTACAAATAACTAATAAAGTTTAAACCAATGGCTAGTTGGTTATTTAATTCTTCTGGCTTGTAGAAAACCAGCCTCTAAACAGAGACAGTTGCAAGAGAACTTATGATAATTCAGCTGTCAGGACTAGGGAGCATCCATCAACATCAAAGTAGAATATGTGGCATATTTAATGAGTTTAGTCCTGCTTCGCATTGTCCTGTTCACCTGTGACAGTAGCCACTCAACAGAGGTGTACAGAGCTGAATAATAATTATCTCGTTGGAGACTCTTGTTGCCATTCCTTTGTATGTAGACTTTCCGTAAAAGTTATGCAACAATCAGTGTATATGTGTTTAGAAAAAGTTCCATAGTCACTCGGGCTTCTTGTACAACTGTTCACAATGCTCTGCACATCTTCTACGATTGTATCAAGTTGTTTAATTTGACATGGTTTATGTCAGACATCGCCGTATGAGCATGCAGGCCACAGAATTTTTTTTATCCATGCCTATTGGTAAACGATTTCACTACATTAATAGCTAGCATATATAGCGTTTTATGCAGTAAAGACATTTTAAATAAAAACTGCTCATAATTTTTGTCAAACATTGTTGTATTGATTTTTTTTAATTTCTCCCATTGATCCTTAAAATAATTCTTCTGACAGTAATATAGATACAACAGTTATGTGTAGCCTTAAATATGACATATGTTGCACACTTAAAGGATTTAAAGCTTTGTGTCAAAAAAGTAATTACACTTATTCTATAAACTAACCAGAACTGTTCCGCCTTGTTTCTGCCATCATGTTTTTATCACGAACACAAAGAAGCTGTGATAAGAGTTTCTTCAGATGCGATGTTATCAAAACCCGATATCATAATGAGCTGGAGTTTTGAAGGGGTAAATGAATTACGAGTAGTTTATCTCCGACTTCTAAGTGAGATTATTTGCATACTGTCAAGAAAGAGGTGCGATAAGATGTTAGGAAAACAGTTCTCAAGATAAGCAGCTGAAACTTGGGAAGTTCTCCCTGTGTGACAGTCTGGTAAACAAGCTTCATATGGTTTTGTCTATATGGTGCCTGAAAACAGGTGATATAACATTGATCAAATGATTGAGATCAAACGATTGAGACACTACTAGTACTATTAAGCCTCTTGACCTCCTGTCAGTATCAAGATAGCTTATAGTTTGTATTACAAAGTGTAAAAAGGCACTATCAAATTGTTCCCGTTGTTTACAAGATATTAAAATGTTAAATTGTTGATAAATGTTTACAGGTGTGCAATTTTAAAGATGTTGATTGACACATACAATGTATCATTGTTTGAGTTGGTGCATTGTGTGTGTACTAGATCAATTCATCATTTATGGCCCTAAATGAAACAGAAAGAACCCATGGATTTCACCTAGAATCTGGTACACGTTGAATTATGGTGTATAAATGTCTCTCACCAAAGCATTTTCTAGTCTTATGAAATGGTCATTATCATTATAAAAACATTGTGCAGTTTCAAACTGATCAGTGATGTTCTCTGAGTCTTATTATATGATTGTTAATGATATAAATGTTCATCTTGTAACTGCAAATCAGGTGATTGTTGATCACATGACAGGCAAGTTGTACTGTAAAATATATGTATAGGATATCACACGGTACAAAAAAGTAAGAATTTAATAGGAAAACATGTTAAAACCGTATCAAGTTTAATTTCTGTAACAAATTATTTCTTAAATCAACACTTACATAACTTATTATGTCACGCTGCCTGGAAAAATAACTTAAATTACCTGTATGGGTAAGAAGACATGCTTACTTTTTGGTTATCCAATAATGAGCAAAAATTAAAATGTATTTTTTTTTAATATGTTAAAACAGATTTAAATCATACTAATTTCTTAACAACTCGGTCTATGTGCCGGCTTGACAACAAGAAGAACCAACGTAGACGCAACCAACCTACGCAGCTCCCAGTGGTACATTTAATTTTATAGCGAGGCTGTTTATCTGTCTAAACCCTACTGCCTATTGTTGTACGGGCAGATTTTATACGTTCTGAGCTGCTGTATAAGCTGAAAATAGCCACGAATGATGTGTCTAGGTCACAGTGAAAGTGCCATCTATTGAAAGGGGCTCTCCTTCAGCCGAAATCTTTCATTTTCCACAGCCCTTTGTCAAGGTGTTATTATGAGTCGGTGCACTTGAGCTGAGGGGCTTTATGCATTTACGGGGCTCACAAGGGGGGTTACTTTGTAGGGTTGGGGTGAATGAATGCTGGCTCATGGTGATCTTGTTATTTTTAATGTTGTAATTTACTAAAATAATTCTTCATCTAAAATTATGGTCAGTGTGCTTTGCACTGATAAATAAATCAGTAAATAGGTATAAGTTCAACTAAAAGTTAACAAAAGGGGGATTTTCTGAAAACTCAATAAGGACATTTGTTTTCATGTTTGAGTTGTAGTTGTAAGACTGATTTGCCTTTGGATTTGGAGCAAACCAAAGGTTTGGTCTGTTGTTACACAATTATTGTTCAGTGCTTGGTTGAGCACTACTCAAATATGGATGGCCCAAAGAGATGGGGTGGCCCAAAGAGATGGGATGGCCCAAAGAGATGGGGTGGCTCAAAGAGTTGAGATGGCCCAAGGAGATGGGATGGCCCACACAGATGGGATGGCCCAAAGAGATTTGACTGGTGCCTTTGAACAGGGTCACCTGGTGCCATGGCGCTTTAAAACTACTCTTTTATTATTGCTACTATGTACACCATTGTGGTGAGGAGCTTTCTGGTATAGATGTGAGGCGCCCCGTCCACCCCCTCCCAGTGGAGGTACTTCAGGTGTGTCAGTGGGGGGAGGGAGGACCGCTCTATTGTCGTCTTAATGATGTAGCAGGATGAATTGGTGTCTGCATCTAGAGTAATGTGCATTGATTAGCAGCAGCCGCTGTAGATTGCAGGGTGCTTATCACGGGGCGAAGATGCAGCCGCCGCACTGGGAATGTACGCCCCACCACAGAATGTACTGGCACGTATAGAAAGGGCGTGTGAACCGTGATGATCCAAGCCGGCTTTATTACTTGACCAGCCCGCAAATGCTGCGTTATCGGGTGTTCACCTGTCTGTGGTGCCAGCTGATGCCACTGGCTGTCTCACCCTGTCTTCTTTATGGCATCCCAACACAATCCAGAGAGACCAATGGACACTTCACCGTCATACGTTTCACCTGAGATACAACCACAGCGACTTTGAGAGAAAGCTGGAACAACAGATTTTGCTGAACATAATTTATGTTTATGTTTATTTTTGGTAATTTTTGGCGCAGGAAATTATCTAATTACCAGATAATTGAAATAATTGTGATTGCCTGTCTTTACATAATTAATAAAACTAGAACAAATGCCCATCTTCCTGTATGGCGCTACAAACACACTGACGCAGAAGACGGTTTCCCAAAGTGTTTTTATATAATGTTTGTTTAGCAAACGTGATGACAATTTGAGAGGTTTTATGCAACATTGCGTGTTTTCTATGAATGTTGCCGAGTTATGTAAAATGTCCTCAGTTGATCAGCTGAAGGTTATTGAATCATCACATTTGACAGTCATGATAAATTTATCATTTATGAAGATATTTATTTCAATGAATTATTTAATATTGTACACCAGCAATGAAATAAACAATAAATAAAAACTGGTGATTGGTGAAATAATGACCATCGGCAAACTGTCCATTGGTGAAATGTCCTGGATTCCTCATTGACATGCGTAGGCAATGGCAGAATACGTGTCTTTTTCAGAAGATTTCTTCGTGTGGGGAAGAGCTCCTAGGATTCATGCACAAAGATTCTTGCGGATGCCGCAGTATAATTTTTTAGAATGTAATTATTCTGTGACGTAATGTCGCCTGTGGACAGTGCACTAACTGTCTGTATGTATGCATGCATGCATTTGTGTGCATTTTTGGCATTGTTTGCGTGTCAGATATGAGACTGATTTGTACTGTACCTTTGGGGTTAGTAGGCTGAAAGGTTGACAATAAAAACTAAGTTGAATGACTGAACATTGAGGTTATTCATTCAGAAAGCAAGAAAGCTGTCTGTGTAGATCAGCCATACTTCACTCCACTGGTAACACTCAGCCGCTATTTACATGACTGAGGAACACAGGTTGAAAAAAGTACATTAAGTAGATTAAGAAAGTTTGAACTGTGAGTCGTTATGTTCATTCATTCAGGACTGCTGCTGAAATTGTTAACGACTATACTGGAGTGTCATTGTAATAAAACGTTCAACATAAGTACTAGTGCTGTTAACATTAAAACAAAACTGAAATAGCTTGTTTTTTTATGAGACAAGTCGATGGGAATTAATGGAATAAATATTTCACTGATTGTGTAGACACTAGGCCTGAGAATATGTGTACAAACAAAAATGTAAGGTATGTTATGATAGATAAAAAATAGTTAGACTCAATAAACCAAATGATGGTTTCTTTGACCACTTGCGGTCTGGAGCGTGTGGCTTTGGATGGCAGTTTTGTTATGTATTGTGAAAAGGCATGAAGCTGTTTGACATAATTAACTGGTGTGGGTGTCTCCCTATCTAGATGGAACCTGGCGTGTTGGTAGGAGATTGGGCAGGAGCTATGATGAACTAGTCCAGCATAAAAAGCTAAGTTCTTATATAGTGCCGTACCCAGTCCTTAGGACTGCCCAAAGCTCTACAATTTACTCCCTGGCCCTGTTCAGTCGAACACCATCTCGACTTCTCTGGGAAGCCATGCTGCAATTAATGCACGAAGACTATTCGTACACAAATATCCACCACTGTCTATGGCCAGGTACTCATTCATACAGCTGAGTGAACTGAGGCATTGTAGAGTAAACGAACTTTCCCAAGGTTCGACACCGGCGCACAGGATTCGAACTCAGTCGAGAGTCCGAAGCTCTTTCCGCTGTGCAACTGCACTCCATAGAGCATGGGACATGTTGGGTTCACATGAGTGATTTCACCTGGGACACAGTAGTGTAGTGGTTAGAGCATCACACTGTCATTTGCAAGATTCCGGGTTCAAATCCACATGCTGCCGGTTCTTACTTTGGGCAGGTTAATTGATCCCACGTTGCTACATTTCACACAGCTGTATGAATGCGTACCTGTGGTGGGTGTTTGTGTACAAATAGTCTTCATGTAGTAATTGCAGGATGGCTGAATGCTTCCCAAAGAAAACGAGATGGTTTTGAAATGAATAGGTCTGCCAGGGAGTGTAGTGTAAAGTGTTCAGAGCAGTCCTTAGGACTGGATGCAGTGCTATGTAAAAACTTACATCGTGTGTGACCTATCGAAACACATTCTGTACTAGACTAAGTCGTGTTCTCCCCACTCTCAAGTGTGAAAACTAATTTCGTTGGACACGGACTGTGAACTACAAGAAAGGTGGCAATGTGTCTTGTGATTACCTCATGTTATATTAATCTTTTTTTATGTTATTCACAGTCAATTTGAACTTTTTTCTGTGTAACATTTTTCCAGCTTGCTGCCATCTACAACAGGCAGACTGCTGGTTTGTGGCAAAGGTAGAGTCATAACTCCTCAGGACATAACCACAGTTGACATAACCCCTCGTGGACAAAACCCTTCATTGTTATTTTTTTCTGCAATTTGTTTTATTATCATTCAGTCACATGCACATATTGGCACTTCATGTGTATTGGGTAGGAGATACAGTTATCTAACTAACTGTGTATAATTCCATCTCTAAAATGATGAGAGGTTGTGTCTGTGAGAAATGTTGTCATTGAGCAATGTTGTCCTTCCCTGATATAGTGCTCAGCTTGGCAGCATTCAGGAGGTCTTTGTAGCTATGGGACAATACACTCGTATGACAGCATGGCAGCGTTCAGGAGGTCTTTGTAGCTATGGGACAATACATTCGTATGACAGCATGGCAGCGTTCAGGAGGTCTTTGTAGCTATGGGACAATACACTCGTATGACAGCATGGCAGCGTTCATGAGTTGTTCTACCTATTGTTTATGTTTGTTTGTATGTAAGTGGCCTGGATGTTTGGTTTGTGTTGACCTCATGGCCTAAATGTTTGGTTTGTGTTGACCTCATGGCCTGGATGGTTGGCTTGTGTTGACCTCGTGACCTGGGTGATTGGATTGTGTTGACCTCATGGCCTGGGTGGTTGGCTTGTGTTGACCTCGTGACCTGGGTGATTGGATTGTGTTGACCTCATGGCCTGGGTGGTTGGCTTGTGTTGACTTCATGGCCTGGATGGTTGGCTTGTGATGTCCTCATGCCCTGGATTTTTGACTTGTGTTGACCTCATGGCCTGGATTGTTTGCTTGTGGTGACATCATGGCCTGGATGGTTGGTTTGTGTTGACCTCATGGCCTGGATGGTTGGCTTGTGTTGATCTCATGGCCTGGTTGGTTGGCTTGAGTTGATCTCATGGCCAGGGTGGTTGGCTTATGTTGACCTGATGGCCAGAATGGTTGACTTGTGCTGACCTTGTTGCCTAGATAGTTGTCTTGTGTGGACCTCATCGCCTGGTTGGTTGGCTTGTGTTGGCCTCATGGCGTTCTGGTTGGTTGGCTTGTGTTGACCTCATGACCTGGATGGTTGGCCTGTGTTGACCTCATGGCCTGGATGGTTGGCTTGTGTTGACCTCATGGCCTGGATGGTTGGCTTGTGTTGACCTCATGCCCTGGATTTTTGACTTGTGTTGACCTCATGGCCTGGATGGTTGGCTTGTGTTGATCTCATGGCCTGGATGGTTGGTTTATGGCCTGCAGCCTAGCTACAACCCGACCCACACCGAACATACTGCAGATATGTAGCAGAACTAATGTAATGTGTAATAATGTAGAAGTTCCTTGTTATCATATTAAAAAGCCAAATTAGCTGTACACATATGAGACTTTCTCCCCACTCAAGGTGGCTTTACCAGCAGAACTGACGTTCTGGTAGGATCACATCATCACACAACTGTGGGTGCTCATAGTTCCTCTCATATTGGTTGATTGCTGCCCCTCTTTTCCATATCAATATCGTTTCTTTCACGTGTCTTCTTCTGTGGGACTGTGTTTAATTTCTTTTCTTTCATGTTTCTTCTTCTGTTGGACTTTCAGTTTCATTTTGTTTCTTTCACATTTCTTCTTCTATGGAATTCACTGATTTTTTATTTCTTTCATGTTTCACCTTTTTCTGTCTGATTCTATTTCATTCTTTTCTTTCATGTTTTATACTGTTCTGTGGGATTTTCAGTTTCATATTGTTTCTTTCATGTTTCTTCATCTGTGGGACTGCCCGTCTGCTACTTTTCCTCCTTCCCCGTTAGTGCTAGGTCTAGGTGGTTGTGTGCATTGTGACGCCTCATTCGAGAACATCTTTTTGCTGATGATGCTGCACTTACATCCCACACTGCAGACAGCCTCCAGAGAATGACAGACAGGTTTGCTGATGCCTGCAAAGAATTTGGGTTAACCATCAGCATTAAGAAGATGAACATCATGGGCCAGGATGTTCGCAATGCTCCATCCATCAACATCAATGAGCACACCTTAGAAATTGTCCAAGACTTCACCTACCTGGGCTCAACTTTCACCAGCAACCTTTCCGTTGATGCTGAGATCAACAAACGTATAGGTAAAGCTTCTTCTGCAATGTCCAGGCTGACCACGAGGGTATGGAAAAACGGCGCTCTCACACTGAACACCAGGGTTCAAGTGTACAAAGCCTGTGTCGTCAGCATCCTGTTGTATGGTAGTGAGACATAGACAGCATACACAAGGCAGGAGCGTCGTCTCAACACATTCCACTTACGTTGCCTCAGGCGCATTCTTGGAGTGAAATGGCAGTATCGCATCCCAAATGCAGAAGTGCTCAAGCAGGCAAACACTCCCAGCATGTACGCTCTCCTCAGCGAGCGTCGCTTGCGATGGCTCGGCCACGTATGTCGCATGGAGGATGGTAGAATCCCTAAAGACATCCTCTATGGTCAGCCTGAAATAGGATCCAGATCCACCGGCCGCCTGTTGCTTCGCTTCAAGGATGTGTGTCGACGTGATATGAAGGCATGCAGCATCGACACAACAACCTGGGAGACAGCTACCGTAGATCGCAGTACATGGCGCGCAACAGTGCGTGAGGGGGTGAAAACGAGCGAGGAAAAGCAGAACGCAACCTGGATTCCTCATTGACATGCGTAGGCAATGGCAGAATACGTGTCTTTTTCGGAAGATTTCTTCATGTGGGGAAGAGCTCCTAGGATTCATGCACAAAGATTCTTGCGGAAGAGACGACAATGAAGGGGTCGTGAGAAAGCACCAGTTTTGCCATCGAACTACGTCTGCAGAAACTGTGCAAGGGACTGTCACTCAAGGATTGGCCTGCATAGTCACAGCAGATGCTGCCCCACCAGTCATTGACTCTTCAGGCGCAGAACCTATTGTCCTTCGGGACAGGGAGGCCTACTATACTACTACTATAAAAAAAGAGGACACCTGTTGATGGTGGAAAGAAAACAGGCTATCAGTTGTAGTCATGATGGCACTTTGGAAGAAGGGCGTATCTCTAGATAGTAAATTAATTTATGTATATATGATAACAAGAATGTTATTTAGTATAATGAGGAAAGTTCAGTATAATTTGTATAATACAGTATTTGGTAAGTGTGAATCTGACATGGAGTTCCATCAGAATGACTGCTGCCTATATCCTATACAGCAGGGAGTCCTAAGTTGGCGTGTGATTTATACGCAATGTGTAACATGCTAGACCCCAATCCCATGTCTACGGCCAATTCAATGTCACGCATTCTTACCCATGAAAGGATTGTGTTGAATCGGTCATTCCGTCATTTAATTCATCTTATCCATGGCCTTTGCCTGTGCCTGGTACAAAGCCACAAGAAGTCTCCACTGTAACGTGGCTAAACTTCTAAACCTACTTCAGTATTAATCAATCATCAACATCGGTTTACTGTAAGTGCTTCTTTTGTGGTTGTTTCACCAACTTTTGTTTGATTTGATTTTGGAAGATACAGTCCATTCTATACAAAGTGCTGGTTTCTCTGAATGAGAGAGCCATATTTGTTTACACTATAAAGCAATCTTCATATTTGCTGTGTACATTAAAAAATTAAATATGTTGCCTGAATGTTTCTGATGTGAAAATCTCTCCATTTTGATGCACACACACAATTTAATAATATTTAACAAGTCAAACAATATTTAAAGATTAAAGAAGATTTAATAAGATTTAACCATATTTATTCAGATTTAATCAGATTTTTACAAGAATGCCATGCAAAACAAAACTCCCTAGATAGCAAGTGCACAAGGAAGCCTTTGACTTTTCTTCAAGATTCCAACATGTTTTATTTATATATAACCTTCCCTTCTGAGATATTTGTCAAGTTTGTTTGACGGGCCATTGTTACAAAACATTGACAACGGTAAAGTGGCCAAGATAGGTTTAATATGTATGTTTTTAGCTAGTGCTATTATTGTTATCTTTACTAATTTACATATGAAGCAGCAAAGCTGAAATCTGAAATATTACTGGAGAAAACAGTTAACATGTTCAAGAGTTAAATTTGACATCTTCGCACAATCGTATCACATAAATTACTTTATCAATTTCATATTTTTATTTCTCTAGACTGCAGTCAAATCAGAACAATTTGAAACAAAATAAATCTGCAATTTTAAATTTTCATGGGCATCCCTGGTAATGGTAAACTAAAATAATATGTCCAGGTCATATATTAGTCAAAACTGTCTTAAGTATAGCATTTACAAATATTTGTTTACATATTGTAGTAGATGTCATCGATGGTTGCCATACCTGAATGTAGTAAATACTATTAATGTATTTTTTCATACAACTACAGTAGCAGTATTGTAGTAGATGTCATTGATGGTTGCCATACCAGAATGTAATAAAAACTGTCAATGTATTTATTCATACAACTACAGTAACAGTATTGTAGTAGATGTCATCGATGGTTGCCATACCTGAATGCAGTAAAAACTGTCAATGTATTTTTTTTATACAACTACAGTGACAGTATTGTAGTAGATGTCATTGATGGTTGCCATACCTGAATGCAGTAAAACTGTCAATGTATTTTTTCATACAACTACAGTAACAGTATTGTAGTAGATGTCATTGATGGTTGCCATACCTGAATGCAGTAAAACTGTCAATGTATTTTTTCATACAACTACAGTGACAGTATTGTAGTAGATGTCATTGATGGTTGCCATACCTGAATGCAGTAAAACTGTCAATGTATTTTTTCATACAACTACAGTAACAGTATTGTAGTAGATGTCATTGATGGTTGCCATACCTGAATGCAGTAAAAACTGTCAATGTATTTTTTTCATACAACTACACTAACAGTATTGTAGTAGATGTCATTGATGGTTGCCATACCTGAATGCAGTAAAACTCAATGTATTTGTTCATACAACTACAGTAACAGTATTGTAGTAGATGTCATTGATGGTTGCCATACCTGAATGCAGTAAAACTGTCAATGTATTTTTTCATACAACTACAGTGACAGTATTGTAGTAGATGTCATTGATGGTTGCCATACCTGAATGCAGTAAAAACTGTCAATGTATTTTTTCATACAACTACAGTAACAGTATTGTAGTAGATGTCATTGATGGTTGCCATACCTGAATGCAGTAAAACTGTCAATGTATTTTTTCATACAACTACAGTGACAGTATTGTAGTAGATGTCATTGATGGTTGCCATACCTGAATGCAGTAAAAACTGTCAATGTATTTTTTCATACAACTACAGTAAAAGTATTGTAGTAGATGTCATTGATGGTTGCCATACCTGAATGGAGTAAAAACTGTCAATGTATTTTTTCATACAACTACAGTGACAGTATTGTAGTAGATGTCATTGATGGTTGCCATACCTGAATGCAGTAAAAACTGTCAATGTATTTTTTCATACAACTACAGTAAAAGTATTGTAGTAGATGTCATTGATGGTTGCCATACCTGAATGGAGTAAAAACTGTCAATGTATTTTTTCATACAACTACAGTGACAGTATTGTAGTAGATGTCATTGATGGTTGCTATACCTGACTGCAGTAAAAACTGTTAATGTATTTTTTCACACAACTACAGTGACAGTATTGTAGTAGATGTCATTTATGGTTGCTATACCTGAATGCAGTAAAAACTGTCAATGTATTTTTTCATACAACTACAGTGACAGTAAAGAACATATCAAGTTATGACACTCCCGTCAGAAAACTTTGAAATTACCTCAACGTTAGAAAATGCAGCACTTTCCATCTTCCCACATCAAATGACTGCCAAACATCCTGGTCATTTATCTATATAAATGCAGGCATATTGTAACAACTAATATCACATTTATGGAATGCATTGCATCAGGGTAATGATAAGGTAACTGTAAAATAATGGTAAAATAAAAAACTGAACCACTTCTAAACATGTATCTAGTCATTAAGGCTGTTATCTCTACTAGAGATACTAATCATTACTGTGTGTTATATAGCTATCTAATAAACAGTGTAGATGTCTTATAGTTGTATCTTGAATAAAAATTAATCTTTAATGTTAGGTGGTTATAAGTCATAAAATGACCCCCTACATCCCAGAAAAGCTTGATTAAAATACCTAATGAAAGTTTGTGTAATTCACTTTTCTATATTTACCCCCACCCACCCCCCCACCCCCCGGATAATATCAGTGAATGTTCATGTAGGATATATTCCTCAATGCACAGTTTGACTTTGGAAGAGTGAGGATGTGGGTGAACTACACTGGTGTACGACACCCCTCCTCCAGAATGAAGATTTAGCCTAGTTTTTAACAAGATGTGATCTCCCTGTCGACTGTCACTGTATCCCTTCGGTACAGGTGCTGGCAGATGGATAATAGATGAGTGTCATTTAGCCTAAGACCACACTGCAGTGATTAAACCATTTTAAGCCATAGAATGCACACAATAGACGGAATCTTTTCTCTCACAAAGCTCATGTGACAACTGTCTTGGAATGCTGCGACCTACAGCGGAGACGGCAGTCGTCGTGGTTACGTACGCTGTTTGTCGCCTCCAGGGTAGAAACACGCTAATCGATGGCGGTGTGGGCTTTACAACTCTTGACCATCTGTTGCTTGCAATCTGGCTGTTTCTGGGCTGTTTTTATGGATGTTTGTGTGCGTGCATGTCTGAGTGTGTGCGTGCAGGTGAATGTGAATAACGTAGTTTGCTTCTTCTCCTGGATAGTTTTGTCCTTATGTTGTTTGATTTAATGTAAGCATGTATGTGTCTATGTGCATGAGTGTTTGGGTGACATGTACATGCACCCATTTATATACAGTGTGTGTATGTATATGCTTGCAGGTGTGCACACACGCGCACGCACATACACACCAGACAAAACACACATACATGCACACACGCACACACGCACGCACGCACGCACACACATGCACATGCACACACCACAAGCATGACAGCATGCAAGCACACACAAAGTGTTCCCCACTTGATCCCTTGAAGGGTGAGGGGACACATCAGTTGGTCTGTTTCTCCCTCCCAATGAATCATCTCCATCTATCACAACCCTCTCCTGCTACCTCCCTCTTCTCCTTCTACCACCCTCTTCTCTTGCTACCTCCCTCTTCTCCTTCTACCACCCTCTTCTCCTTCTACCGCCCTCTTCTCCTTCTACCACCCTCTTCTCCTACCGCCCTCTTCTCCCTCTATCACCCTCGTCTCCTACCACCCTCTTCTCCTTCTACCTCCCACTTCTCCTTCTACCACCCTCTTCTTCTAACACCCTCTTCTCCTGCTACCTCCCACTTCTCCTTCTACCACCCTCTTCTCCTTCTACCACCCTCTTCTCCTGCTACCTTCCACTTCTCCTTCTATCTCCATCTTCTCCATCTACCACCCTCTTCTCCATCTACCACCCTCTTCTCCTGCTACCTTCTTCTTCTCCTTCTACCACTCTCTTCTCCTTCTAACACCCTCTTCTCCTTTTACCTCCCACTTCTCCTTCTACCTCCCACTTCTCCTTCTAACCCCCTCTTCTCCTTCTACCACCCTCTTCTGCTACCTTCCTCTTCTCCTTCTATCACCCTCTTCTCCTTCTAACACCCTCTTCTCCTTCTAACACCCTCTTCTCCTTCTATCTCCCACTTCTCCTTCTACCACCCTCTTCTCCTTCTACCACCCTCTTCTGCTACCTTCCTCTTCTCCTTCTATCACCCTCTTCTCCTTCTAACACCCTCTTCTCCTTCTAACACGCTCTTCTCCTTCTATCTCCCACTACTCCTTCTACCACCCTCTTCTCCTTCTACCACCCTCTTCCCCTGCTACCTTCCTCTTCTCCTTCTATCACCCTCTTTTCCTTCTACCACCTACTTCTCCTTCTAACACCCTCTTCTCCTTCTACCTCCCACTTCTCCTTCTACCGCCCTCTTCTCCTTCTATCACCCTGTTCTCCTGTTACCTCCCTCTTCTGTTTTACCACCCCCTTCTTCTACCTCCCCCTTCTGTTTTACCGCCCTCTTCTCCTTCTAACACCCTCTTCTCCTTCTACCACCCTCTTCTCCTTCTACCGCCCTCTTCTCCTTGTGTCACCCTCTTCTCCTACCGCCCTCTTCTCCTTGTGTCACCCTCTTCTCCTACCACCCTCTTCTCCTGCTAGCTTCCTCTTCTCCTTCTACCACCTTCTTCTCCTTATAACACCCTCTTCTCCTTCTACCATCTTCTTCTCCTTCTACCGCCCTCTTCTCCTTCTAACAGCCTCTTCTCCATCTGCCACCTTCTTCTTCTTCTAACATTTTCTCCTTCTACCACCCTCTTTTCCTTCTACTTCCCTCTTCTCTTTCTAACACCCTCTTCTCCTTCTACCACCCTTTTCTCCTGCTACCTTCCTCTTCTCCTTCTACCACTCTCTTCTTCTAACACCCTCTTCTCCTTCTACCACCCTCTTCTCCTTCTACCTCCCACTTCTCCTTCTACCACCCTCTTCTCCTTTTACCACCCTCTTCTCCTGCTACCTTCCTCTTCTCCTTCTATCACCCTCTTCTCCTTCTACCACCCTCTTCTCCTTCTAACACCCTCTTCTCCTTCTACCTCCCACTTCTCCTTCTACCACCCTCTTCTCCTTCTACCACCCTCTTCTCCTGCTACCTTCCTCTTCTCCTTCTACCACCCTCTTCTCCTTGTAACACCCTCTTCTCCTTCTACCACCCTCTTCTCCTTCTACCGCCCTCTTCTCCTTCTATCACCCTCTTCTCCTACCACTCTCTTCTCCTGCTACCTTCCTCTTCTCCTTCTACCACCCTCTTCTCCTTCTAACACCCTCTTCTCCATCTAACACCTACTTCTCCTTCTAACACCCTCTTCTTCTACCTCCCACTTCTTCTACCGCCCTCTTCTCCTTCTATCACCCTCTTCTCCTGTTACCTCCCCCTTCTGTTTTACCACCCCCTTCTACCTCCCCCTTCTGTTTTATCGCCCTCTTCTCCTTCTAACACCCTCTTCTCCTTCTACCACCCTCTTCTCCTTCTACCGCCCTCTTCTCCTTGTGTCACCCTCTTCTCCTCCTACCGCCCTCTTCTTGTGTCACCCTCTTCTCCTACCACGCTCTTCTCCTGCTAGCTTCCTCTTCTCCTTCTACCACCCTCTTCTCCTTATAACACCCTCTTCTCCTTCTACCATCCTCTTCTCCTTCTACCGCCCTCTTCTCCTAACACCCTCTTCTCCTTCTAACAGTGTCTCTTCTCCATCTGCCACCTTCTTCTTCTTCTAACACCTTCTCCTTCTACCACCCTCTCTTTTCCTTCTACTTCCCTCTTCTTCTAACACCCTCTTCTCCTTCTACATCCGTCTTCTCCTCCTTCTACCACCCTCTTCTCCTTCTACCACCCTCTTCTCTTTCTAACACCCTCTTCTCCTTCTACCACCCTTTTCTCCTGCTACCTTCCTCTTCTCCTTCTACCACTCTCTTCTCCTACCACCCTCTTCTTCTACCTCCCACTTCTCCTTCTACCACCCTCTTCTCCTTCTACCACCCTCTTCTCCTGCTACCTTCCTCTTCTCCTTCTATCACCCTCTTCTCCTTTTACCACCCTCTTCTAACACCCTCTTCTCCTTCTACCTCCCACTTCTCCTTCTACCACCCTCTTCTCCTTCTACCACCCTCTTCTGCTACCTTCCTCTTCTCCTTCTACCACCCTCTTCTCCTTGTAACACCCTCTTCTCCTTCTACCACCCTCTTCTCCTTCTACCGCCCTCTTCTCCTTCTATCACCCTCTTCTCCTACCACCCTCTTCTCCTGTTACCTCCCCCTTCTGTTTTACCACCCCCTTCTACCTCCCCCTTCTGTTTTACCGCCCTCTTCTCCTTTTATCACCCTCTTCTCCTTCTACCACCCTCTTCTCCTTCTACCGCCCTCTTCTCCTTCTAACACCCTCTTCTCCTTCTACCTCCCTCTTCTTCTATCACCCTCTTATCCTGTTACTTCCCCTTCTGTTTTACCACCCCCTTCTTTTACCTCCCCCTTTTATTTTACTACACTCTTCTCCTTTTATCACCCTCTTCACCTTTTTCCACCCTCTTCTCCTTCTACCTCCCTCTTCTCCTTCTGTCACCCTCTTCTTCTGTTACCTCCCCCTTCTGTTTTACCACCCCCTTCTTCTACCTCCCCCTTCTCTTTTATCACCCTCTTTTCCTTCTACCACCTCTTCTCCTTCTACCATCTTCTCCTTCTACCTATCTCTCTCTTCTACCCCCTCCTTCTACCACCATCTTCTCCTTCGACACCCTCTTCTCCTCCCTACCTCTTCTCCGGCTACCTCCCTCTTCTACCATCCTCTTCACCTTCTACACCCTCTTCTCCTTCTACCACCCTCTTCTCCTTCGACACCCTCTTCTACCTCCCTCTTCTCCTGCTACCTCCCTCTTCTCCTTCTACCACCCTCTTCTCCCTCTACCACCCTCTTCTCCCTCTACCAACCTCTTCTCCCTCTACCACCCTCTTCTCCCTCTACCACCCTCATCGCCCTCTACCTCCCTCTTCTCCTTCTACCGCTCTCTTCTCCTTTCTACACCCTCTTCTCCTTCTACCACCCTCTTCTCCTTCTACCACCCTCTTCTCCTTTGACACCCTCTTCTTCTACCTTCCTCTTCTCCTTCTACCTCCCTCTTCTTCTACCA
>OZ023209.1:30512543-30632973 GCA_963995525.1 Escarpia spicata
GAAACTTAAACCATATAACATTACTTTGATACTAGGATAATGGTGGTAATTTACAAGAAGTATCTATTCCGAATAATCAATTGTTGTTGACAGATATAAAAATAAACACTAAGGTTTTAATTCTTTATTTGGGTAAATAAAACAAACTCCAGTACTGAGCTTCCCTGTCGGAAACATACATAGTTCAAATAGCAGTTTGTTTAAATATTAGAAATGGCTGTTTATATTGTGAGCACAAGCACAAGCTCTCTTACCCTACATAGTGGATTTGCTTTACATAGGATACAAGTATTTACACTTCTTGAAACTGGACACTTGTGCGATTAATAATTTATTGTTCAATGCAACACTGCATACCTAAGATCTGATCACGCATAAGTATATCATTAAATTATGTATGTGTGTAGTGTGTGATTATCACCTCTTGCACATAAGAGAAATGACCACTACAAAGAAACTGCTGGGTTGATGTCCATTAGAGGTGTGAGGACCACTAAGAATACATGTTATGTAGATGTAGTGGTGATACTAGTCAGTGTAGATCAGTATGCACCCTCTATAGTTAATGGTCTACTAGCGCCATACCTGTTGATCAATATACAATTTATACATCCATCGATGGGCGTTCCTTGCAAAGTTCCCTTCTTCCCTTCACCCTTTAATTAGCCTAATTATCAGTTGGTAATTAATGCAAGTCGCTGGAGCATGACCGCCGGATGGTGGAACCCTCTAGAGCTGTTGATTACAATTCTAATCTTGATTGTGTCATTGTTGTTTGGTGACATCAGAAGTGGTGAGTTGTGGAAGCTGCCACTCTCTTGGATAAACATGCTCCTTGTTTCATGGGTGATAGTCAGGGAGTAGTTTAATACAGGTCATTACTGGGGGCCAATCTAGCTCTCTGGGCTAGGGAGAAAGGTTGTCACACCTCAACTGGGAGGATGGCACAGACAGGGATGAATCCCTTGATTGCTTCCCAAGTTAATCAACTGGTGGTCTTCTCCTAGCCCTTAGTTCCACTTGACAAGTTCTGGGCATAAATTACACACATTTTCTTAAGAATTAGTTTTACTCAATAGTTACTGTATGTTCGTAAAGAACTCTTATGCCATATGTGGACATTATCACTAGAAGTAGATCTAACCACAAACTTATTTCATAATCTTCTACCTTTTATACAATGTATGGACATCATTGCTGGAAGTACATGAAGTCATAAACTTAATTCCTAGTCTTCCACATGTTCCCTGTCAGTGTACTGAACACGATATTGTGTTGTGTCAATAATATCCTATTTGTTCATGATACATATAATTTTTTTTCTCCATAAAATCTAAAAATGATGTAAACTATTTGAAATCATTGTTTGATATATGTAAATACTTTAAATTGACAAATACATACATTCCAGGGTAGACAGATAGATAGATAAATACAAATAAAAACAATTAAATAAGATAACTTCAATTTGTATGCAGTGGATTGTTGGTTATGTGGTTCTATGTATGCAGTGGATTGTTGGTTATGTGGTTCTATGTATGCAGTGGATTGTTGGTTATGTGGTTCTATGTTTGCTATCATTTTGCCCATAAACAGTAAACAGTGTCTTGTGCCTTCTCTGAATTAAATCGAACAGTAAGAGTTGAATTGGTTGATCTTTGCCTTAGATGAAGAACTCTTTCAAAGGTGCCAGACTCCAAGGGGAGTGATACTCATCGAGTCATTCATCATGTTTTTAAAGTTCTTTTCTCTTACCTCAATCAGCTGTATCACTGAAGTGTAAATTTGCATACAACCCAGTGGTGATGGTTCATTTCTCTCAATGGTCAACCTTCATATTTACAATTTCAGCTTCTTCTCATGCAATGGTTTTGAGGATCGCAAGAACTACAGGTTAATTAAGAGAAATGTGCCATGTAAGGAAAAACCTAATTATAGTTGTGTATGAAGCACTAGTTGGATCTCACAGTTAGAAAGAATACAGAAAAGAATACAGAGGAGAGCAGCTAAAATGATTGCAGTACGAAGAGACTTTAGTTGTGGAAATCACAGAAAGTGGATTAACAGCCATAGAGACAAGGAGGTTAAGAGGAAATTAAATAGAAGTGTTTGTCAACATTTATAAAAATAATATTGATATTATGAAAAACATTGATAGAAGTATTTTTCTCACTTTAGAAAGAGAAAAGAACTAGAAGACAGACTAACAGCTTTAGTATGTTTAAAAGCAAAATTTACAAATATTTTAGGAGGATGGGTTACGGAGGTAACAGGTACCTTTTGCAAAGCCAAAGGTTTCCATGTCTACTCTGGGTTTTTGCTCCGAGTGGCAATCTTGTTAAATCTGTGGTTAAATATCTGGTTAAATCTGTTGTTAAATGTTGTGCTTGTAGCCATGGACATGGGCACCTCTTAGATGTGAATGATCTCTAGTCTTTCAGTCGGAACACGGCAGGGTTAATACAACTAAGTGCCCCTGACACGCAACCCACGTACCTCATTCATTCCGCCCCAGTATGCGCCCCTTTTGAAGTGAAAACAGACCCGCCATTATGTTGTCTAATCCGCGCGCCTTGTCGCCACGCAACACGAAGGGCTCAAGTGTGACCAGGGCTGATCAAGAACGATCGCCCCATAATCGAGCAGTGCAATTTAACATGATTTAAATATGAAAAAGATGCTATCTTTTTATGTCGGGCAGGTGTGGGTCTTTACAAGATCGTGTTGAACGTTGTGCGCTGCACGGGATGGGCAGATGGGAGGGTGCTTGGGGTGAATGAAGTAAACCTGTTAAACTGTATCGCAAATGTTATCTGTCATCTGTTTGTGCAGTTTGTTTCATGTTTACCTTTTCGTTATTGAGTATTTAAATGGCGTAACTTTTTGATTTGCATCTGTTGATTAGGACATTTTTTGAGGATATCTAAAACATTTCTAATTTTATTGACATCGATATATAGTGTGTGCGTGTGCACTATATAACAGTCTCACATAAAATATAAATTTAGATTTTTCTAATCAATACAGGTAAATCATAAGACTAATTACATTGTATGAATTATATTATATATATATATATACGTACGTACATATATATGTGTGTGATTTGATTATAAAATTTGTGTTTTATATGCTATTAATTACTGATAACAAATCTATTTACAATAAAGATTTGCCATTACATTAATAATAAAAGATGCACAAATGAATGCATGCACAAACTTGCATGCATGCATGCTTGCGTACACACACACACACACACACACACACACACACACACACACACACACACACACACACACACACACACACACACACACACACACACACCCACAAACACATACACACACACACAAGTACACACATGCACACACACACACACACACACACACACACACACACACACACACACACACACACACACACACACACACACACACACACACACACACACACACACACAAACCTTGGCTATTCTCTTTGAGCCTCATGGCTCATAAGGCTACCGTGCACCAGTCTGTCTGGTCCTGGCCACCCATTTGGCTTTTTTAATACGTTTTCCACCTCATTTGTTGTCTTTCTTACTCTGTAATTAAGGTGACCCAATTTTCACATCATTTGCAGATGCAATCATTTATATTTATTTCAAATTAGAAGAAATCTTAAAACCCCTTCCTCGATTTGTGATTCATGTTTGTTGTTGCTCAGAATTATAGTGAGTGCCTAGTTAAAGCAATGTGCACAGTTTGTTGAATAAATGAAAGAAGACTTTTATAATTATCAAAAGTATTAACTGTGATTGTTAGCTCTGGTAATCTTGTGAAAGTGTGAACAATGTTATGGAGCAGGTATGACTACCAGAAGAGGCAAAGCTATACCTCTGCCATTTTTTGCTGAAAAAACTAAATAACACTTGCTTGGCAGTATACTTATCTTTTTTTTTTTTGTGGTTTCTTTTCAGGCTAGAGATCTCAGTTTCTTGTATTCTGAATAGATGCTGACACAACTTCTTCAGGAAGTTTGCTCCAAGTAATGACATAATTTGTGACAATGTTTTTATGAATCTTGGCATGTGAGTGTACATGTTTTCCTTGAGTGCTATCTGACTGATGATATTAAAATGTTTTTCAGTTTATTATATATATATATATATACATATATATATATAAATATATATATTATTCGTCAAGTTGTCTTTGTTCCAAAGGAACACTTTTCTACAAACGAGCTAGAGCATATCATAATGAATTTTAGATGAGTTTTATTTGTCACAAAATATTTGTAAACCTAGACAAACAAAAAAGAATCAAGAAATGAGCTTTAATATAAACACCGTGTTAGCAACAATGTCTGCCTAACTATCTCAAATGAGAAAAACCCAAGTCTTAAAGCCAGTGGCACATTATGCAATGTTAGTCATTCTAAAGACAGGAATCATCCTTTGCTTGGCTGCCCAAATCCCTGAAGATCACCCTGCACAGGCATTATGTAATACTCCACATGGATTTGAAAATCCCAAATCTTCCTGTCTGCCCAATCCCCGGGCCCAGTTTAATTTGCCCTTCCCGGACACTGGGGTAAGAACCCATTTAGTTAGTCTTAATTAAAGACCATGGGGATTGCAGGGTTAAGAATAGTTCTCTTCTACAGTATAGGCTATTGTCATGTTAACCACAGAAGCTCAACTAATCTGCAAGTCTGGTTCTCACACAATAGGGCTGCAATTTTGAAAGGGGTAGTGAATGATCCCACAGGAGGGTGAAAGGGGTGGGGGTGGCTGGTCATGCTCCAGTTGGCAGGGCAGGGCTGCTTGGTTCAGGGGCTCCAGAGGGGCGACAATTTCATGATAACATTTTCATTTTAATAATTTCCATTTTGGAAATTATGTGAATTTTTCATCTTGTCATCAGTAAGTTACATTTGACTGTAATCCAACAGTAGTGTAGGAATTAGGCATCTGAATTTTTCATCTTGTCATCAGTAAGTTACATTTGACTGTAATCCAACAGTGGTGTAGGAATTACATTTGACTGTAATACAAGAGTAGTGTAGGAATTACATTTGACTGTAATCCAACAGTAGTGTAGGAATTACATTTGACTGTAATCCAACATTAGTGTAGGAATTACATTTGACTGTAATCCAACAGTAGTGTAGGAATTACATTTGACTGTAATCCAACAGTAGTGTAGGAATTACATTTGACTGTAATCCAACATTAGTGTAGGAATTACATTGACTGTAATCCAACAGTAGTGTAGGAATTACCTTTGACTGTAATCCAACAGTAGTGTAGGAATTACATTTGACTGTAATCCAACAGTATTGTAGGAATTTGGACACTGTATGTTTTGGGCATCCAAACAATCTACAATAATTATTATTTTTCAGTACAGTTTGTTTTCAGGGCGCCTATTATCTTTACATGTCCACATATTTATGTAATGACTATGTTTTCAAACACCAGGTATGTTTTTTGACAGCTGAGAATTTTATTATTTTTAGGCATCTGATTACCTACAGTGATTTTCATCTTGGGTACCATGCTTTCAGGCATTCATCTATGAACACTCCAAAGAAAAGTAAAGCTTTTATTTTTCCAAATTCCCTTAAGTTAAGAGTCCTTTCTGGTTTCATGGTTCGTACCCGACAATAAATGATCGTTCACAATGTTACATGTGTGTACTTGAATGTGATTGTTTGAAATGACATAATCTGTCAGTTGGGCATGTTTTACGTAACTTGGAGTTGCAACATTTGTAGCACACAGGGACAGCTTAGCAAAAGCTGCTCAAGTTTATATAATATTTGTTAAGGAAACTGCTTTCTGCAAGTGTGTGTGTGTGTGTGTGTGTGTGTGTGTGTGTGTGTGTGTGTGTGTGTGTGTGTGTGTGTGTGTGTGTGTGTGTGCGCGCGCGCGCGCGCGCGCGCTTCAATGGATAGGCATATTTGCTAGTAGTGTTACTGATTTCTGTGTACATGGTGATGTGATGATATAAGTTTATATCATTAAACCTAAACTAAACTAATCAATCTGCCAATGAACACTGAGTGAATCAGCTTAAATATATGGAGAATATAGGCCAGTTTCTTAAGATATTAATATATGAAAACTTAACTTTTAAACTTGAACTAACTTGCTTTGATAAATGCATTGTTACATAGTTACATTAGCTATTTATCTTTTAATTAATGTATATAAAATCACTTCTACTATAACTTAATGTAATAATAAGAATAAATGTTTACAAGTAACATTGTATAATTATTAATCCAAGAAAACTAGAAATGTTGGAATATGTAACTATCTTGCCGCTATATTCACAGACAAACTTTGTAGGAAACACCCACCCACCCACACACACACACACACACCTGCATAGTTACAAAGAAACACACAACTTTGCAGAAGTACCCCACCCTATCTACAGCCCCAGCTTAGCTCGGATCACCCCCTTCAATAATCACACTAAGACCTGTTGTGAACAAGCCGGCAGACTCCTCCCCCTAGCTTTGTTACCCTGCCGCATTGTCCGGCGAGCAATCGAGGTTAATGGCTAAGTGAAGGTATTCTGCCAGTGGCAGTCACCGCTCTACCTGTGTAAATCACTCTCTCTCAGCCACCTCTGCTCCTGCATTCTAATCCACAGGAGACAAGCGAGACGTGACAATGGCAGAAGCACTGGAGAGTGTCAGCCGCTGACACCCCAGGCTAGCTGTAGTCGCTGAGTGTGACAGCCCGAGACTTCAGTCGTGCGTGGCCGCCCAGCCGCTGTATGACACACGCAAATAGCTCAAGCAAAGTTTTGCCGAAAAACGCAGCTTAAGAATGGGACGACAGTGCGGGTTGGTGTAAATCGCGGCGGAACCTTTGTGTGCGCAGCAGTGTCGTCGTCGTGAGATTAAAGTTGGCATTGGACTAGTGCAGTTGCAGTGATGGAGGGTGTGGGGTATAGACAGCCACCCCAGTTCTACCCCTCTCCTGGTTCGGCTGCCGTAACAGCCACGGCGCTACATAGTTATCCTTCCAAGTGGGATCTACTTCGCTTCCAGCAGGTGTACGGGGGATCGGCTGGAGGAGGTAAGTCTTCCCTCTCTTTGGGGTTGCTTACTGGGATTTGTTGTTTTCAGCAAGATACACAACTTGTTGGTCTGTTTGACTGTCAACACAGAGGTGGAGATGGTGAACGACATGTTGGTTGTTATCTCTCTTCTTCGTAGGTCATCAGGGTTGTCATCCAATTGCTACTCTCTCTTTACCTGTCTCACCAGAGGAAACTTTAGGGTTCTATCACTTTCAGGTGACAGTTTACATCTAAATTGTGACACAGGAGATGCATTTGTGATGTGATCCAGTCACGAGTGACTTGCCAAAGGAGATCATGTTTCTGTGGTTTACTTGATGCTATCTTCCCTTCATGAATCTTCTTCGTTCAGTAGTCATCTGTCATGATTCATCCCAATAAACACATTGTATCCAGGCTGCTGAAGACATAGCTGAAGGAACAGGTTCATGATTAGTACTATTATATTCTGCAGAGATTTATAGTACAACTTTTCAGAGATCAGTACACCTGTTTGGCATCTTATTTGGCAATGTTTAAATCAATTGTTTGGACATATTTCGTAATTAGTAAATCATGTAATTGATATGCCACCATGGTATCCTATTTCATTACATTTAAACCAATAATATTGTGTTTACATAATTAATTGTAATTCATCATTAATATGTCAGTCAGTCAATTTAATAATAGTAGTAATAATAAAATAGAACAAACTTTATAGTACCAATACCATCAGAATTCCATGCTCATTGGAGCAACAAAACTGGTTATTTCTTTCCACTACAGGAACCAAAATAAAACAAAATTGATTTATTATGGAACAATTGGAAATTTTTCTTGAAGCTTTCAGCAATAATAGTATTATAATTATGAAAATATAGTTCTATGTTTTTTATTGGATGTTGCATTGTAGAAGAGTAAATAATTCATGACTGACAATAATTAGTTACTTCAATGTGTTATCTGTGGTAATAAAATGATTGTTTTGTATTAATTTTTTAGCTTCTGCATATCTGAGCTTGGATTCCCGAGGATTTAGACACTATAGAAGTTTTATTCTGATTTTTATTATATAATTCTTTTGTGTGCTACTGTACATTGATTGCAAAATTAGTTAAGTGTTTTAATATGTTTTGCATTAAACTACATATATATATATATTATATGTATATATATATATACAGTTATATATATATATATATATATATATATATATATATACAGGTGTATATATATATATCTATTTATATGATATATATATCATATAAATATATATATATCATATAATTTTATATGTAATATAATTGTGTAGTAATAATTAATATATTACATAATATATTATAAATATACAATTATATATTATATACATATATGTATATATATATTCAATTATGAATTACCGCTCTTGTTGGTTTATTATGGAAAGTAAATATTTAGTTTGTTTTATATTGCAACTGTAGGTGTGAGTTGATACTTGTTGAGCCAGAGTCAATTGTGAAATGTCATTAGCTTGTGTTATAATGCGTATATTTAGTGTCATTTGCTCTTGAACTAAACTGACCAATTAAGATAATAAGTATATGACCTATTAATAAATCAAACAGCAGTGCAATATTATTAATCATATACATACTGTAAACTGTTATGAAAGGTAGATTGTATTTTTTTGTGATACAAATTGAATAAACTATATCTATGTATGCTAAATGAGTCACCAGTTGGTTGGGATGTAAAGATATATTGAATGCTCGATGTATCATGATAGTCCATGTGATGATAGTTACTATCAATAGTAACATTTAACTAGCATAGTTATTGCTGACAGTACATTGAACTAACAGTACCGTAGTGGTTGACAAATAGATCAGCAGGCTACTTGTGCAACAAAATTACAATATTCATAAACACGCTTTTGTCATTTCAACTTGTAATTTTATTTATTTAACGATCTAACAACAAAATCATTGACCAGTGTCATTCAAGCATTGATCATTTTGGGAATCGAATGCATCAAGGCCACACAAAGGTGCTAACCTTGCATTATGTTTTGGGACTTCTTTTCCTAGGTTTTTACGAGTCCCAATGCTATCTAGGTACTAACACAATAGTTATGACACTACAGAGCTGTATTAAAGTAAGTAACTCAAACTAATTGGGGCAAATTCTTCAACTTGGAAAGGTTAATCCAGAGCAGTTTTATGTTCTCTGGTTTAAAACACTTGTATAATAGTGCCGTAGAAACTATTCCTCTAACCAGGAGTACTCCCATCAATTGATCACGGCTGATACAATAAACATCAGTAGATGTTTGTATGACTAAATGATAATGGACTTTCTGTGAATGTTGTTGAGAAGATGAATGAGTTTGATCCCTCCCACTTTGAAGTTACATTAAAGTAAATCGTAATCAGAAAGTATTGTTATAAGATAACACTGCTTTGGCATTATTTCTGCCCCTACTGTTGTGATCTCAGCAGAGTCGGCAGTGTGGATTCTATAGTATTTACAGTATCCAGCACCCAGTCAATCAAGATTGCGCTGAGGCCCATTTTGTGCAGTCAGTCATAACTTAAAATTATATTAAAAAAACATAGCAACAAGATATATTCTAAAACCTAGATCTGACATTTACAGATAAAAAATAGTCCTACTTTATATAATATGTAATTACATTTAAAGGTATGAAAATATCTAATGAGAAATTATAATTGTTGGTCCAGATGTTCACCACAGAGTATCATGACAAGGCTGCTCTAAGATATGTATTTTAAAGTGCTATTTTCAATAGAAGCAATGTTTGGGGAAATTGCTTAACAAATTATTTTAAGGAAATCCGAATTGTGAATGGCAAGTGGTAAACTGCCACTGAGAAAGTTGAAATGAGCAAAGCCCCTTGCCCACGTTATCAGACAGTAGATACAAATGAAACTGATCAGTCATGTTATTTTAACTGTAACTTGTATTTCAAACAAGTCAGTGTGCTATAAATGTAGATACACTTAGTGTCTCGACATTTCTTCCAGCTGTCGCTATGATTAAATAATTCATTATAACTCTCTTAGAAATGCATAGTTGAACTGCGTCTACATATTTCCCTTTTAACGTTCAACAATGCCCTGTCTGGATTATTTCGGAACAACCATTCAGACATGATGTATTGAAATTATGATTTCTATCTCCACCAGAATAGATCTGATAAGAGTAATTCAGCGGGTCACACTGAGAAACAGTGCCAACACGGATATTGGTGTATTGCCATTATCATCTTTAATCTTGACCATGAGTTGACAATGTTATCTGTCTGATGCTTTGTGTCGACGTTGACGTCTTGACTGATGGGCCACAATGTGTCTGAGAGGGCCTGGGACTGGACTTGGGCCTGGGACTAGGACTGGGCTCACAGACCTTGGGCAGATTGGCCACAACTGGCGTCTGTGGACTTTGAGGTAGAATCACCTCCACCATGTCCTTGTCCTTGCAGTCTCACTGAACCCATCTCTCCTGTGCACAACACACACATGCAGCAACATCTGTAGCTGTGGTCATCTTTGCACTAGTAGCTGTGGCCAATACAGCTATCACTGGTAGCTGTGGCCAATGCAGCTGTAACTGTGCTGGTCTGTGCACTGGTAGCTGTGGCCAATGCAGCTGTAACTGTGCTGGTCTGTGCACTGGTAGCTGTGGCCAATGCAGCTGTAACTGTGCTGGTCTTTGTATTGATAGCTATGGCCAATACTGCTGTAACTGTGCTGGTCTGTGCATTGATAGCTATGACCAATACAGCTGTAACTGTGCTGGTCTTTGCATTGATAGCTATGACCAATACAGCTGTAACTGTGCTGGTCTTTGTATTGATAGCTATGGCCAATACTGCTGTAACTGTGCTGGTCTGTGCATTGATAGCTATGACCAATACAGCTGTAACTGTGCTGGTCTTTGCATTGATAGCTATGACCAATACAGTTGTAACTGTGCTGGTCTTTGTATTGATAGCTACGGCCAATACAGCTGTAACTGTGCTGGTATGTGCATTGGTAGCTATGGCCAATACAGCTGTAACTGTGCTGGTCTTTGCATTGATAGCTATGACCAATACAGCTGTAACTGTGCTGGTAGCTATGGCCAATACAGTTGTAACTGTGTTGGTCTTTGCATTGATAGCTATGACCAATACAGCTGTAACTGTGCTGGTCTTTGTACTGGTAGCTGTGGTCCAAGCAGAGCTTTGTATCCGTGGTAATTGCACTGATATTTGTGGTCAATGTAGCTGCAGCTGTGACCAAAGCAGCTTCAAATGTTGTCAAAGCAGCTTCACCTGTTGTCAAAGCAGCTTCACCTGTTGTCAAAGCATTTGCAGCTGTGGCCAAAGCACTCACTCACTCATAGTTGGTAGATTCAAGGATCTTGTAGCTGTTGATGACTAGTGTAACTGTTGATGACTAGTGTAACTGTTGATGACTAGTGTAGCAGTGTTGATAGTAGATTTGTTGTAGCAGTAGGAACAATTAAAGAAGTTATCACAACAGCTTTAGCATCTGGGTCTAGTGTCCATAGTTGCCACCAGATGGCAGCTGGCTCTAATTGGTTTTCTAAGTGGACCCAGTGTGTGTCTGCATTATTAGGAAGATCATTATATCTCGCTATTAAATTACTATGATTGTAAAGGCGACTTTAACAGTGAAACACAAGAAAAAGATGACGATAATACGTTTGTGATTTGTTGGTTTCTTGAGCTCAGAAACAGGTGCTACGAGATGAAATACCTCGGTAGTCACTCGAGAAACTATTTAATCTTACTCACCAAAGCAGCAAACAACTGTGAGAGAAGTGGGTATTTGTATAATGTTGAGCCCCTGGTTGTGCTTGGTGAAGGTGTGAAGGTGTGGGAGGTAATGTAATCTTCTCACCTGCCCAGTCTACCTGTCACCTCGCCAGCAGTTGTCAGTTGAACAGGACTCGGCAGAAGGTAAATCTCGCCTGAATCAACAAGTGCACTGAGTAATTCACCAGTGCTGTGTGCACTGTGGCACTACTCAGTGCACTACTCAGTGCACCACATTGAGTGCACCACCTTCAGTGCACCACTTTCAGTGCATCGTGGCACCACTCACATCAATACATTAATGCTTTTATTTTGGGTGTATCTGAGTTGTAAAAGTTGACCTTAGTTTAGTGCATGGCAAGTATTTTTGGAATTCCTTTTAAATAGATGTGGCATCCATGAGCTTTATAACTGTCGCTGGTCAGAGGGGTGGGGTTGTTTATCCGATACTGTCTATCCTGGTTCAACCGCTTTTAGCTTTCAGTCCAAAAGAGAGAGAAACTCTTTGGAGTAAAGGGCGGCAGTTTAGTAACTGCTAAAAACAGATAAATTAGATTAGACACCAGAATAGAAGGGTGACTGAATCGGTTTAGAGGACCAAGTGGACGCTCTCACATATCTGGCTTAGACTGGTTTGTTCAAACTGGTTTTAACTTTTTATAAGTCGTCTGCGAACGTTTTCAAGAGATTTCCTGCCTGGTCTAATTCAACTGTGGTCGCCCAGTGATGCAGGCCTTTCTGAAGCGTGCGTAATAACGACGGGAATTGTGGTAGATTTGTAAAGAAGCTAAGCGCCCCTCTGGGGTGTAGTGATGGAGCGTTGGTTCTGGGGCGGTGGGGTGATAGAGCAGATCCCTTTCTCTTGTCGCCTGTCATGACAATGGGCCCCGGATGATTCACTTGTCACGATTGTGACAGGACGGCCGGTCATTTGCATGAGAGTGACAGAGCAGGAAACGCTGCCAGAGCCAGTGGGTGGTGGGGGGAGGGGGCAGAAGAAAATGCCTGTCTCTGTACATCGTAAGATGCCCCCGGCACAGTGCCGTGCCCGCCTGCTAAAGTTAGGCCCATAAATATTTTACCCCGGTCTTATGGGCATTGTCCGCAGCCATGACTTATGCGCATGGTGGTGTTAAATCATCGTCTTTTTGTGCGCTTCTTCCTTATAAGTTGGCAAGGCCGGCGACAATTGGCTCTGGATTGTGTCAGAGACGTGGTAAGGGTTTATGTCGGTGCTGCGACAGGTGGCGACTTCTAACTCATGTCACGTTATTCAACGATCCCTCTTTCTTTTTCTTGGATTTCGTCGATCGCGCTTGAGTGAGCACATTGAAATGGCGCAGAGACACTAGCATCTGTGATTGGAAAAAAACCAGCAGCGAGTGTGTGCTGGTATAAAGTAAAACTTCCTAACAATGGTAACATGCGGTGATGCTAACCAAACTAGGCAGCCAGCCAGATGCATGTGTAATCATTGACTGTTGGACGGACATGCATTTTCCTGCAGCCGAAAATGTAGTTCTATTGAACGAAACTTGTTTCGTCGGTGAAAGTTTATGGTTTTTCATGTTGTCAAGTTGATAGATTTGTTTCATCAATCTGGTTGACTGAACACTTGGAGGAGGCCTTATGGAAAGCCGGGAAAGTGCTGCTTCTGTCATTTTGTTACCCAGCATCCCTGTTGCCCTTCCTCACCTCTTTGTTTCTCTAAACCCTGGCTGAATTGAATGTGGCAGATGAGCGACGATGCTTGACCAAAGGAAGTTCCTGGCCAGTGCAAGGGGAGGGCATGCTGGGTTTTACCTCCACTAGTCTGTGGGGATTTAGAAAGTTCCACTTAGTCGATGAAGCGTGACAAATTGAAGGCTTTGTGTGAGTGCTCTCAAGCCTGCCTTTCTACATTCCTCACAGTTTACCACACCACAGCTAGCTGATTGCACAAGTATCAGCTGAAATAGTTGGCATCTACTCTGGAATTGTTAATGTTATGACATGTATTGTTTGTGTATCATACAAGCATTATTATACACTACCAGCTGAGAATAATAATACTAATATTTTATTTTGTTAAGCGCCACATCCAATATTGTTCAGAGCTTTACAACAATATACAAGTGTATGTTAAAAATAATGCATTAAAAAAAAAACAGTTGTTATATCATAGATAAAATGAACTAATAATAATAGCAATTAAAACAATAAATATAGTAGAAGTAGAAAAGGAATGTGATATAAAATATCATAAAATAAAATAGTCAAGATTATATATATATATTTTTTTAAATAAATAAACTAAAATTAATGTAAACATCAATAAATTAGGCTAAAATGTGTATGAAAAATAAATAAATAACAAAACTGCTAGTGTACATAGTACGTATATATGTTGAATGACAATATATAAATGTAAATACTAAACAAGACATGGTATGGGTGAAACCATAGAACATTTAATCCAAGAACTTTTCACGTTTTCAATAAGCAATACATTAAAGGCAGATTAAATGTCTCCCAAACACACCCAACCACATTATTAATGTGAGGGTATGTCTATAATGTGCATGCATGTGGTGCATGTGCGTGCGTGCGTGCGTGCGTGCGTGCGTGCGTGCGTGCGTGCGTGCGTGTGAGTGCGTGCATCAACAAATGTTAAAGTGCTTTAGATACTTCAAGTGCTACCACCAAACAACCACCTAGTTTTTCCTTGCACCATTTGCTGGTGGCCGGTGCAGTTTATTGGTTTATTTTGTTGACAACTAGTACGGAAAACTCCTCACGCAGCCAGCAGATTTAAGTTTGCACTGATTGAAGGGGCTGTCTATTCCTGGTGTTGTTTTCACCACCTCTCTATCATTTCTATAGTGCGATGACACTCCACAGTAGTGCAGGGGGCTAATAGCCACCCCACCACACAAAGGGCAGATTAAATTGGGCTTAGGATGTCTACACTGCGCAATTGTAAGTGCGTCATCTTTAATAAAACGACGTCCAATCGCGTGACTTGCGTGCGTGCTTGCATCGCGCGCTAACGGATGAGGGCTAAGAGACGTAAACAAATCTCATGCTATATGGGGTTGCCGATGGTTCATTCTGCCCTCTCACCCCCCTGTTGGTGCATTGTTTACCCCGAGCCAGCTACAGCAGCTAAATTACCATTCATTGCAGGCATCTTAATCATCACCACGCACCATTTCATCGAAGACGAAAACAAGTTTTTCTCGCAAATTTAATTAATCAAAGTTATTGTCCCAGTCATGGTATCCCAATGTGAGAGCTGATGGCTTTGAATGTCTTCTTCCAAAAGTGGAAAAAGTGTATTTTCTGATATTAATGAACAAACATAAAAACAAGTGCGTATATATATGTATATATATATATGGTGTAACTGGATCTGACGGGGGCTCAGCATGGCAGGTGTTCATCACTTAACCCTGTAGTGGATGTCATTGTCATAGTGTTGACAGTGTCACAAGATATAAAGTAAACGTAAAGATAAGTTCCTATATATCGCAGTATCCAGTTTATGGGACTTCTCAAAGTGCTTTACACCCTGACAGACCTGTTCAATTGATCACCATGTCAACTTCACTGAGAAGCATTCAGCCATGCTGCAATTAATGGGAAGCCTGCATGATATGACCAATCTGATTATTATCCATAAGCTCAGTTGACTTTCATTAGGAATGACTTCTGCAGAACCAATTTTGCAACACTGCTGAAAATTCTCCACACATATACCATTTTTTATCTATTCAACTGGTCAAATTATATGTTTCAAATGTTCCTGTCTATGACAACTGTCATCACTGTATTTGTCCGACTGCATTCTGTGTATAAACAACAGAAACCGAATAAATATCCCCCAAAAATGATAAAATATTCAAAACACTTGAAATGTGATTTAATGTCCAGATGACTGCAAGTATCCGCAAATTATTATTACAAAAAAACCTTGAAAATGTAAAAAAGGCTTTCTCTGTGATCTTCCCAAGATATTATTATGCATCTGTGCTGTAATTAAAGTTAAGTCGATAACATTAAAATATGTATAATTGCTAACTTTCAGTGTTTACCAAGATAACCGCTATCAGGGACAGTTGTTTTTATTTGCACGAGAACAATAATCTAGCGATTGGCGTTTGACGACTGCGAGACTATTGGCACGGAGCAGATGGCGAAAGTGGATTAGATCTGTTGCTGATGAAACCACGGTAGCATCTACATCGTTTTGTGACTGGCCCCTTTGTTTGATACGAAGAACTCGCATTACTGAGCATATCAGTGTTTCATGAAATAGTCTCCCCTGCTATTATCCAGCGTTGGCTGTAAGCGTCTGTGTGCCCAGATTAACTGGATAACCAAAGGTTATCTGGTCCTTTGAATTAGCCCTGATGTGATCAGCGGGTGTGTAGTTAGTCTTGAGGCTGCGGGGGTCAGCAGCGCTTTAAAAAAAATCAACACAATGTTACCCCATTGTGATTCTGCCGATGTTTTAGATTAATCTCTCGGAGCTCTTTCTCGTTCACAATACGGCCTGCACTTCGCATGTCCGTCTTTGTTGCAATGTAAAAACTGCCTGCAACTTTTATTATTAACATGTTGTTTTAATTTTTTGCTGGTTTATGTTTATCACTTATTTCACTTCTAAAGCTTAGATTTAATTATATTTATAATGCACATTTGTATGTGCATGAATATGGGTCTTTCCTGTCATAATAGTATTCTTAAATTTTGAATTTGGTATGTTATGTTTCGAACATCTAATAAACATAAACAAATTTAGCCTTCGAATAGCAAGTCATTATAATATTATGTTTTCTTGTGAATTTATTTTCAGGTGATCAAGGTGAAATTCTTAATAGTAAACGTATATACAATAATAATAATAATTATTATATGTATGTATATACATATATATATATATATACATTAATGTATAATTGTATTGTTTAATTGTTTGATCTTAGATGTTATCAATTACTTCAGGTTGGATCCTAGACATTTGCAGATAGTTACCAGCCTGGTGGTATGCTAGTTCCCAAAGTATCTTCAGAGGGCAGCACTTTAGCGCACTCTGACTCACTGACAGTTATTTGTGATAGTATGCATGATTACATGCTAGGATACACCATACCACAGTCTGATCACATGCTAGGATACACCATACTACAGTCTGATCACATGCTAGGAAATACATACCGCATAAAAGTACCAACAAATCTAATGGCAGAAATTGTATTCTTGAGAGCAGAATTGAAGAAAACATGTTACTCTCTTTAATAATTATACATTTAGCTGTCTGAATAGTTCCAGTTGCCTTACACGTGATCCCACAAAAAAGATGGGGTAATTACACTAATTCTTTAATTATACATTTAGCCATCTGAATAGTTCCAGTTGCATTACACATGATCCAACAAAAAAGATGGGGTAATTACATTAATTCTTTAATTATACATTTAGCCGTCTGAATAGTTCCAGTTGCATTACACATGATCCCACCAGAAAATATGTATTCTTGATTTGTAAGATTTCCTATAGCTGAGACATTTGTTGTAATTAATTTTATAAATAAAATCTAGACACAAAATGATAATTTATGCTGCATGACAATAAATAACGTAACCAAAGTTACAAATCAAAACAAAATGTTTGTGATTAATAAATAGTTGAAAAACGTGTATGCGCAGTGTTTGTAATTAATAAATGGTTACATGTTCTGAACTATACAATGTGCATGTATGCGTGCACGGTTGTACTCTTAGACCTAAATACTGAGCTCTACCCCAGCCCTCCATTAGACCACACCCCAGAAGAGAATCTCAAATGAAAGCCGCTCTGCTTTTCTAAGCCGACATGTCCAATCTCAGATTGCCTTTAGAAAAACGTCTCTCGCACACCTTAGTTATTCTTGGGAAACGAGAGATTGCTGTCCGCATCACAGTGGCCGTTGTTGACGCGACGAGATGAGTCATTGTGATGCTATGTCTGATCCGTCATTGACACTTGGTGGCCATTGTTCGCAATCCAGCCTGCCTCGTTTTTGTAACGTAATCCCTGCCCATTGCACCTTTTGTTGACAGGCATTAGGCAGTCGTAAAAGTGATGCCTGTTCTTTCGTCTCTGTCATGGGCCTCTGCGAAGGAGTGGTCCTGGGTATGTAGAGTTGAGTTTATCTAGATTGAGTCTTGCAGCTGTACTGTCTAGCATGGTGCTCCACTCTGTAATGATGGTCCATTCTCTGACACTTATGGTCCATTCTAGTGTATAGATGGTGTACTCTTGGACTGATGGTCCTTTTAGCACTGATTGTCCATTCTTGCATTGATGGTCCATACCATCACTAATGGTCCACTCTAGTAATGGTCTTTTCTTGCACTGATGGTCTGTGCACATAGCACTGATTGTCCATTGTAGCACTGATGGTCCATTCTAGCACTGACGATCTACTAAGGCACCAATGATCTACTCTGTTGCACTGATGGTCCACTCTTTGGCACTGATGGTCCATTGTAGTACTGATGGTCCATCCTATCAATGGTTCTCTCTGACCCTGATGGTCCACTCTCTGACACCAATTGTTCACTATGACATTGATGATCCTGTCTCTAGCACTGATGGTCCACTCTCTAGCACTGATGGTCCACTCTCCAGCACCAATGGTCCACTCTACTCACATTATTCCCGTTTGAGTGGATTAGTCGTCCGGCTAATCTATGTGCAATGACATCCAATGCTGATCCACTGGCCAGTGCTAATCTTCCCAGGATTGCAAGAAGGATTAGGATAAAGATTATAGAGGGATTTTAATCCAGCCCATCTTGAAGATAAAGGCTGGAGATGAAGGGGATTAGTTTGAGGGCCTGAAGTGGTAGAAGAGGGGAAGATAGAGGAATGGTTGCATCAGAACAAAGTGCACACGAATGAAAGCCGGATAATCTGCCAGTTTGATAGTGCAGGGGATTATGTTAATGTTTAATCCCTGCCGGAATGTGTGATTGAAGTTGGACTGCAATCAGTTGTTGCAAGAACTTAATTGTTCCTGCTTCCTATAAATAGGTCTAATAAAAGTCCCACTTGAGGTATACATGGGTGTCAAATATTTTATATTATATACTTTATATCATAATAATATTATTACATATTTTATATAGCAATATAGCAATAATAAAATAATAAATAAATATTCATATATATATATATATATATTAGTCAAATTAATTGTTAAGATATAGATTGCTAACTACTAGGCTAATTCACATTACAAAAAATAATCATCATTATTTATATATCTATATAAAATGTTACATCTGGTTTTGTCCAAGGTTGGTTTATTGATTTGATTTACCTCTCCTGTGCTATTTGCTATATATGTCGCTGTTTATATGTTTTTCTATGTCAAGATTAAATCAATTGGGTTCCTTGAAATGTCAACAAAGTTCACGCAGTGTTAAATGTTGACAAGTGGTTTTAAAAACACGTTTGACATTGAGAAAGGTGACAGCATTTGCTACATGTGTAGTTCTTCAGACACGATAGAATGTCAGAAGGCTTGGCTGATGACGTAAGATAGTACAAAACCTGATAGATGTCCTGCATTACCAAAATGTTAAGCACAACACCAGATACTTGCATTAACATAATCATTTTGACAAAATAGGGACATTTATCAAACACGTTTGGAAATAGTTTCATCCTGACGACAATGAAATAGTTGAATTATTTATATCCAAGCATTGTACCTTATTAGTTACAATCAAGGACAGTTTCTTTCAATATCTAAAAGAGATTTACAGCACTATTGATATTATCACATGCTGGATACATTCAGGCCAAAACGCTGTAACCGAAACGATGGAAATGTCATCCATTGGAATCCGTGCCCAGTTGAAAATGAGATGCCGTTCTTTAACAACCTGGTCACATTCGCAGTTAGTTGGTAGCTGCGGCTTCACATGTATCAAGTAGACAGCTCCATTCATATCTCAAACTCCGCATATTTGCTCTTATTCACGAGTTTCCATATCGGTCCGCGAATTCTTTCTATGCTGCTGAATCCACTGGATCTTACCACCAGATGTCAGGAGATGTTGCACAGCAGATTTCGGGACAGGATTCTCTTTCATACCTGCCAGTTACGTAATTTAACTATGATTTTGTAGTATGGGTGTTTGTGTGAGCACAGATGCACATGTATGTTGAAGGAAACTTGTCTCTTATGTTATTATTAATTAATCATTAGCAGGAAGTTGGATGAATCAGCTTAATCAATAAGTGCCCAATTGCAATCTATCTATCTACAGATTGAATGATTTTTATATTTTTTTAATTTGAAATTACACTGCATTTGTATATATATGCCTGTTCATGTTACGTTAATTTCATATTATACACATATTGTAATTGGGGTCTAAATAAAACTTTCTTGTTCTTGTTCTTGTTCTTTAACACTTCACAATTGCTCCTTTCAAACTGCGAGAACTGTTTTCAGCTTATGAAACACAACTTGACAAGCAGTAGAACTTCAACTATTTATTCATATTAATAAATGAGAAACAAACATTGTATATTTAATAGACATTTACAGTGCATCCAATACACTGCTGCTGTCTTTTGAGAAACAAAACACACCTTTAGCGTCTAGTTGCATGACTACAAAAGGAACATCTGATAAACAAACCATGAGGTCATACAAAAACAAACTAACCTATATATACGCAGTGTTACACTCAGACGTGTCTACTGGGACAGACTTCTTTTTTGTCTTCCTGATAGCAGTCATGTATTTGTCTCATGGTCACTGCGTGACATTGTGAGAAATATTTACTTCCCTGCTGTAAAATATAGCTTGATGTGTTGATTGCTACACTAAATACTAGTGTTCTTTCTCTCTCTAAAGTAAGAGAGCTAAAACGTTGTACAATAGCCAAACATGTGATGGGAATCGGCAGCCGTAGAGCCGTTTATAACTGCTTTGCTGAGCAACAAGATATCTAGAAATAAGTATTGGTTGACTTCTCAAGAAACTTGTTTTTTATTTTCAAAACTTTTGAATACATCGCACAGACTATATCAGTGTTATGGCTTGCTGCTTGGAAATTTGACTTTCTTGAATGGGCGGTTGACAATATTATTATTATTAAACATTTGCTTCTGGGTAAACATTTGCTCAAAGGTGCCAATGATAAAACATATGCACGCATGGATCCATGCAACCAGATTGATTTAGGAATATGCTTACATCTGGCCTGCCTTCAGCTTGTACTTTGACACAGTGTAGACAAAACTAAGAATGAGGCCAATAAAATAACCATGCTACTTAGTTCTACTCATGTACTTTGTTATCTCAATCCTTGCGTCTGACAACATGGTGAAACGTGTAAATAATTTACACTCATCTCGTTGCTCCGTTGGCCCTGCATCCATACCCTGCGTACCTGTGTGTGTTCACACCTGCCAGCCCACCCCTAATCAGCACATGTCATCAAACAGCGGATACAGAGACCAGTCGCCCAGGATTATCCTGTCCTTATCTGCACCGCCCCTAATGCAGATTAATCCCCGGGCAGAATCCTCTTAAGTCAAGCCCGGACGACACAGAAAATGTAATTAAGCTTACATGGCTTTCGAGCGACGGCTGGCCTGGATTAGAACCCGTCACCGGCGTTGTCGTGGAGACAACACCAGGTGTCACTGCCGCCAGCGGACTTAGCGGCAGATAATTGGCCAGTTTACGGTGGGATTTACCGGTGGTGATAACGTGCGCGCAAATTGATCCAATGATCATTCGTCGTCGGCGTGAGCTCCATGGATGTTGGCTTCGTCGCGCTTGCGACTGTGTGAATACCTGGTGGTGACGATGTGATGACAGCAGTGTCTGGGTTCGGATGTGCCATGATGTGGAGGATACTTGTCGCAATGACCAGTAGGACAGTGACACTAGGGTGATGGTGTTGTAAATGGTACGGAGGCTGGGAGTACGCAGTGGATGATTCCATCTTCAGGAACCGCCGGCTTTCCAATGACAGCAGTCGACAGGGAGAAAGGTGGGAGGATCTGGTGATCTGGTAGTTCACGTTTATGTCGTGCTGTATCAACGCAGCATGCATGCGTGCGTGTGTGCGTGTGTGCATGCGTGTTAGGTGTTTACGAGTGTAGAATGGATTCCCGTCAGTTGATCTTTACACATATATAGTAGGATTGGGCACCCAGATACACACACATGTAATCTGAGTTTGTTATTAAATTAGTTTGAAATCAATAGCACTGAGCACACAGCTATAATCAAAGGATTTCAAATGTGCGATGACTGTTGCGAACGGGAATCAGGTATCGCTCCAGATTTAATCGCAGGTATTGCATTGATCACCTCTTGTTAATAAAAAATACAACACAAGCCTCATGGTCACTTGGTTGATTCCACACATGTTCTCCTTGCAAGATGTCATCGTTGTCACATGTCACTGTGTGTACCACATGTGCATGGATGCTGAGGCCCAGTGACATCTCGCAGACAATTACCACTGGTCAGGCTGCTGCTAATTGTTTGTGCTGACTGGAGGATGACAATTGCCTGAGTCACCACATGTCTTTGTTGTCGCCGGATGTCAACAGATTGGCTGTAGACCACTTGTATTTATCACCTATGCACACAGCAGCCCTATGGGAGGCATGTATTGTGGACACGGTCCCTGGACAGTTTTCCAATTCTGGTTAGTCGTGGTTAAATTGTGGACATAGTCCCTAGCTGTTGTCCAAATCTGGCCAGTTTTCCTGGTCAGATTGTGGACATGGTCCCTGGGTAGTTGTCCAGTTCTGGTCAGTACTCCTCGTTAAATTGTGGACATGGTACGTAGACAGGTGTCCAGTTGTGGTAAATTCTCCTGGTCAGATTTTGGACACAGTCAACAGTTGTCAGTTATGGTCAGTTATCCTGAACAGATTGTGGACATGGTCCCTCAACAGTTGTCCAGTACTGGTCTGTTTGCATGGTCAGATTGTTAATATGGCCCTCAACAATTGTCCAGTTGTGGTCAGTTTTCCTGGTCACATTGTGGACATGTTACCTCAACTGTTGCCCCTGTGTACACCATTGAGTAAATTTGGGAAAATCTAAAAAATGTCAGATTTGTTAACACTCAGCAAAATGTATACAATTCTATTACATTTAATTCTATGTCTTTTTCCATATAAGATTTTTGCATATGGATTTCTGTAGAATATTGTGTACTGCAGAATGTTATGGAGCCTGGAGTATTCTATAGTTTTCTGTAACATTTACTATGCTCTGTAAATTATTATATAAATCTATACACTCGTCTCTAAAGCTAAAGATTTCTGAAAATTGTTTTGCTTTGGGCACCTAATTATTTGTACAGTTATCATGTTAACAAAATCACTCAGGATAGATTACACAGTTATAAGGTTAATCTTCCAACAGCTTCCATATTTATTTATAAATTCCTCACAATGACATCTGTATATATTTCGACTGATTGTTACAAAAGAATTTCTATCTTAGACAGTAAGAAATAAACTTACTTTGGAGCAACTGTTGAAACATGAGTGCGTAAACAAGATCTGATGTAGACGGGTCAAAATGTTGCATGTTTCAACAATTGCTCCAAAGTAAGTTTATTTCTTGCTGTCAAATGGAATCTCGGGCTATGAACAATATCTTACATAGTTTCCATTTTGTTCGTTACAGCCAAGTTCGTGCCGATTCACTGTATCGTGGAGCAGACTGCAAGTCCCTCTGGTGGCAAGCATGGTACTGAGTCGAACGTCGAACTCGACACATACGCAATTCTACCAAGTTCGGCACTCTTCAGCGACATAGTTCGCATAGCGCTGCTCAAGATAGGCTACTCATCGTCTGAAGCGATGGGCGCCAAAGGTATGTTCATTTCCTGTGCCTGTATCTTTGTTACCGTATTTGACCACTTTACCGCCCAAACCCGCATTATCGCCCACCCCCTATTTCATGGAAATTTGGGTTAACCGCCCACCTGCTCGCATTACTGCCCACCCCTCCATCTCGGCCACAAACATAAATACATTTGTTATCAAAATATAGACAATACAAAATTCAGAAATACAACAAAATGGGGAGAAAGCTGTTGAATATTCTTCAGACTTAACATGGACTGATCCGATGTTTCTGTTGCTTGTTTGGCACTGATTAAAGCTTCAGCCAGCAGGCATTGCATTTTAAATAACTGTCCAGTTTTTCTACTTTATTATACCGTAACTCTTTCCACGTAATATATCATGTAATAAAACATGCAGATAGGCCACAAAATGGCCAGAAAGTTGTTGAATATTCTTCAGACTTGACGTCGTCTGTCGCTAGTTGGCGCTTCAGTCAGCAGGCAATGATTCTGATTGAATAGCTCTCAAACTGACCACTGTAAAGTTTGTTTTTGTATACAAAGTAACTTTATTCACATAACATACCATGTAATAATAACCAATTGTCCAATTGTAAACATTAAACACAACATTGGAACAATTCATCGACAGTAGCGCAGCACGTATGCTCTGGTAACCAGCGAAGGCGGTGTTTGTACTTTGCACAAACTATGTTTACAATGCCTGGCTGATTTAGTGCTCAAACGGTGACGCATAGACAGTGTGATTTAGACGAGAAATAAAAGAAACGTTTGTCGGCTTTATGTCATAATAACGTAAACCTCTTATAGCAACAGAGTTGAAGGATCATTTTCCAAGAATTAAGGAGGGTGAAAATAAAATGACCAGCGCCTGCTATATTTATTCGTATTCGCTTGGGGGTGCAGCCAGAGCCTGACCTGGTTTCACGAAGCGTGTGAACAAAGGTCAAAATCGCAGAAGGAACTTGAAATGTAGACATTTAAGAAGACAACGTTAACTCAGAATAAATGTAGTATTCACAGCGAGCATTACAAACTCCTGACGTATAAACTACGAATTAATTAAGAGCATTTTTATTAAGTTTTTTTAACAAAACGAACATTTCGTGGAACTGGCCCTGGACCGCGATGTTGGAAATGGTTTCACGAAGCGGGAAGCAATCCTTCATTATTCATACGACAATTCCAAACTTAAATTGTTTCGTGAAACTTGTATCATTGCGACGCCATCTCCCAGCTAAAGTGCACTCTGGATAAATCAAACATCCAGTGTCCCAAGTTCCACTTAGCAGGGCCTATGTTTTAGTGCGTTAGACTAAGTTATAGATATATGCTCCAGACCGAGGAAAAAGGTCGACTTTAACATCGTAACTAAGTGAAAATTTGAGTTATTGGGAGTGCACTGTATACAGATATCTGCAAAGCTAATCATACATTGTAAGATTGTTTAGAATAACATTGTTTTCAACAGACGTCCGTCAATGACAATGTTTCATATTTCAACAATGACTTGATGTGTTTGTTATCTCATACACCCACTTTAAGTTTATATTGTTTAGATAATTTTGACATGGGGGGGGGATAATGCAGATCTACGTAAGCGCCCATGTCTGCATAACCGCCCACCCCCACTTATGGAATAGCTCGACATAATCGCCCATGGGCGATAATGCAGTCAAATTAGGTAGTATCCTATACTTTAATTGTTTCAGTGCCTGTTAAAAAGACGTGCCAAGCCATTTTTATAATTGCATGTCATTCTAAACTTGTATTTCTATGCGTTTAGTGTGCAGATATCACCACGTAAACTATACATTTTTTGAAAAGGCCAATAATTTTCTATTTAAATCCAAAAATATAATAGTCAGATGACACAACATAATTTACATTCATTTATACATATATGCTTAGATTGTCATCCAACACAATTTGCATCGTAAACAGACACAATTTTTGATTTTTTGGCCAGTTTATTTTCATCATATAACGCATGTAAATCTAAGCTTAAGTATAATACCAGCAGCCATACACTTCCCTTTTATAATTAGTAATCTAATTGGTTAATTTGTAATGGTGTTACATACAGTTGCCAGTTTGCATAAATTTGAGTCATTCGATGGTGCCACTTGAAATAACACATGTACATGTTCCTACATTTTAATAAAATATTTTTATATGATTACTTCTTTACTTCATATTTCCTGTAGTTCCCATAATTAAAAAAATTAAATGGGTGTGCTGAGAATGCCATCATTATATTCCATTGCATGATTACTTTTCCTACGTACAACTTGAGTGAAAGAGACATCATGTCATGTATCGTGACCTATATTCCTGTATAGAGACGAGCCACAGCGGTTTACTTCCAGCAGACTGATTCCGTAAAACGGACACGTGATTTTGGAAGTATTCATTCTCATGTTGCAATTACTGTGCAGTAGCCTCATAATCAATCATAGACTTCGTCCACTTGAAGTAATTCCCTTCTGAATGATCGAGAAACCACTATTGGATGTCAGATCACATTAGCCACCTCGGGGTTAAAGAATGTGTTACTAATAGACACCTGTATAAAATAGGGGCATAATCATTCCACCATGGTTTTAGTGGCTAGCCATCTTATAGTTTAAAAAGAGAATAAGTGGTGATTACTAAGTCTACAGTTGTTATTATAATATTGCATTTTTTTTACTTTTTATAATAAGGTACTTTAAAAGTACTCCGTCGGTGCTATTTTTTGCTCCTCACATTTCAGACTAATTTTATGAAAAAGCCAACCATGATGGTAATTCATTTGTGCATATTTTTTATTTAGATTTGGTGACGTTAATAGACAAACCTTGTCCCTGTCAGTTCGAAATTATAGTTATAGGACATCAGTCGGGAAATGACTCGGTTCATGGTTGGTTTGTTTCCATGACAAATTTGCCATTTTTTGTGCGAGTGCTTATGTCATTATCGCATCAGCTAAAAGCCTAATCTAGCCAGAGATAGTTGTCAATCATGACAAAGTGTTTGGGAAAGGCTGTGGCACACTGTCACTGGACAGAAGTTATGCATGTGTTTCTTGGTTCATAGTCGTCTCGTGACCGATCGGCAGGTTAAACGGATTCGTATTAAATGCCTGGCAATTGGCTTTCGCAAGCAGCAAGATGTAACGACCAAAATAATTTCTTTAGGCAATTAAAAAGTGTATTCTTTAATTAAACAGACTACACACATTACTTAGGTCATTCACAAACATCATGTCTGCATGTAAAAGAACCAGATTCGTGATGGGCAAATGAGCCTGGGAACCAGCTTTAATGTGGTACTGCTAAGTTTGAACTAAGCAGGTCACACTTACATAATGCATTATTTGGCATTTAATGTAAGCAACTGATAATAGACATGAGGTCGGTGGTGAGGTTGATATTGAGGCCAGTGGTTAAGTTAGTGGTTATACGTCGACAGTGAGGTAGGTGAAGAGTGATGATGTCAGTGATGGGGTCACTAGTGTCCAGCTGCATCACTGTGTCCTGCCTGTCTATGTTGACATCTGTCAGTGTGTTTGTGGCTGTCAATATGTCACCTTGCCTCCCCCCCACACACACACCTACACATCATGCGCAAAAGAAATACTAATCTGGGATAATCCAAAGTGTAAATACTCATTCAAGTAAACACACAAGTCGGACCACGATCCCACGCACAGTTGTTCTCTAAGGAACATTCAGTTGCTTTGCCACGAGCCCTTCTAAGAACTAGGATCTAGTAGAACAAAGTATAATTTAAATGTTTGCTATGAAAAGAATTTATAATTTTTTAGTACAAAATTATAATTGTTTATTAGGTGCAGTATATTATTATTATATTATTGTTCAAAACTACCTTCAGGAGATATTACTCTGGACACAATATAGATAGATGAATAGATTTGTCAGTTATAAAGACGGCATATTAATTTGTAATTTTGTCAGTCTAAAGGGTAAAGGTGAAACTGAGAAGACAGTTTAGTTGTTACAAAGTGTTTCACTTGTAAGACGTTGCACATCTTCTGATGCTGGTGAACGAAAATTTTAATGTTTAGGAAATCACTGTTATCAAGGGAGATTTAATCCAAACCTTCTTTTGCTTAGGCACTATTCAGATCCGCAACTGGAAGCCGTTGACCTTTGACACGATTACAGAGAATCCCGATGTAACAATCGAGGAGATACTGGGAGACTTGACGTCTCTGTCGACCCTGCGACTGCGGCTATGCAGGTAGGCCTTGAAGGAATGAAGCCATTCTAGCACTGCCATTTACACTACTCTATTGACTGTATGTACTCAGTCGATACTAGTGTGTTACAATGTATGTTGACACATTGAGTTCATACTAGTGTTTTACAATGTATGTTGACACATCGAGTTGATACTAGTGTGTTACAATGTATGTTGACACATTGAGTTCATACTAGTGTTTTACAATGTATGTTGACACATCGAGTTGATACTAGCGTGTTACAATGTATGCTGACACTGAGTTGATACTAGTGTGTTACAATGTATGCTGATACACTGAGTTGATACTAGCATGTTACAGTGTACATTGTATGTTGAAACACTGAGTTGAAACTAGTGTGTTGCATTATATATTGACACACCTCATCGAAATCAGTGTGTTACAATGCATGTTGACACACTAAGGTGATACTAGTATGTTACAGTATGCATTCATACCCTACTAGTGTGTTACATTTTAAGAATGTTGGGAAAATGTTACAAGTGTGGGTTAATTAACTTGACAAAGGTTTAAAGCATAAGCACATTCCGACTCTGCGAGTGAATGCGGCGAATCGGTGGAGCGCAGCGACGGAGGTGATGAGTAACATCACCGCACCTGGGCTGTGTCACATGTAATGTTTTCCCAGAGTTGTCCCCATTCCTGTGCAGTGGAGCGTGCAAGATATCAGCGGTCTCCGTTAAACTCCAGCATCGGTCTCAATCTCTCGTGATTTATCATAATGCATGGCCGACATTATCGCATCGAGCCACTGTCATTATGCACTGCCGATTGTATTGTTCTTTGGACAGGGGATCGGTATTTGATACGGCCATAAATTGGTCGGAAATTATCATAGAGTTGGCAGGCGACAAGGACGGGAGGACTATTGACATAGTGCAGGTGACGTGCGTTGACGAGAACTGGCCAACGTGAGATGCATGTTAACCACACTGCGATACGCTGCGAGTCGTTTGATGTGATTCGAAGAGAGCGTTTCCGTGCTGCGTGTCACTGACATTGATCTAATGGCATTTAGCGTTCAATGGAGCCGTTGTTTCTTGAGTCGGTGTATTAACAATACCAAGGTGTTGTCGGCGCAGATAGAATTCTCTGCGGCAGTCTTCGCTGCTTTGTTTGTGTCACTTGGGCTGGTCCTAGTTTGTCTTTCTTCAGTGAGTAGCTGAATGTGGAAGAATTAATTCTGAATAATGTTGATCTAACACTAATGATCCAGTAGATATTTGAATAGTATTCACAATAAATGTTACCTTTGTTTCTGTTTGATGTATTGGTAAATGAAATAACATTGGTACAAATGTAAAATTTATTGTCAAAATGATTAAAATATTTAAGGAATTATAATCAATAGTTTGAGTAACTTCTTCAGGACTAACAAGAATTGTTTTAGAACATTGTTAAGTCAGAATTTTTGCTATGAGAGTATGGGAATTTTAATAGAACATACATTGTACATAAATTAATTATCATGTGAACAAACCAACCCAATGACTATGAATTAAAGGTGTATTATGGGAACTTTCATTAGAGATCAGTGTCTTGCGGACAAATTGAGCCTCACCATAAGCCACTGAAGTAAATCATAAACTTGCCCCCAGAATACTTTATATTGTTGTTAATACAAAGGATAGTAGCAAACATGAAGATGATTAACTTCTCTTAGCTGGGGGCTTTTTGGCCACAAAATTACTTCCTCGTATCCCATCTTTCAAAACTACAAACTACGTCCTGGACCTGCTGACATTCATCTCTTGGTCTGTGTGATATAGGACCCAATTTAGTTTGAGGCAAAATGATACTCACTGCATCAACCACCCTACAAATGCTTCCCCTGTCGCACATTTTACAACCCAAGAAACACTGTAAAGCATAAATTAAATGTGCGATGCAAAAAAAAATGAGTCACTTTCTTTTGATGCGAACATCTCTGAGTAAGAACATTAGTGGAAGTGGCATTTTGGCACAAGTGTATTCTGTCCGGTGTCGCTAACTCAGCTTGTTCATGTTTCATGTCGTGGAGGGAATGTTTGACATATACACATCGAGAATGAGACATAACAGCGCTATTGTCTGTGGCTGATTTCATGAGTCATAATGCCGGTTTGATGTGGACAACGTTGCCTATCTGAGATTCTTCTATGTTGTCTTTGGCTGTAGCGCGAGGTCTACATAGCTTGAGTAATGGCATGTTTTCTGACAGTAACATTATCTGCGTGTTTCTTGATGCCATTGCACTGTCTCGTGGTCATCGAAGGAAGCAATCACATGTGATATACTGTCATCTAAATGGTAACTTGCGGCTTTGTTGTGGGTACATTTCCTAAAGCAATGAAATGAATCAATCATATTTACTTCCAGAAAAAAGTTTACACGCAGCAAGAAATGAGGAGGTTAAAATAAAGGGGCATTGTTCCGGGTGGGCGAGGAGAGAGGTACTAGTTATGGTAATTTTATATACGGTTCGTTTTTATGTAATTTATACAAACATTGTCCCACTGTTAGCATGTTGAGTCAGTGTAACAAAATTACAATATTTTTTAAACAGATGGAATATTTGTAATATGAAGTATGTCCACAGGACAAAAGTTAGTTTTCACTTGTTTATTATAAGTACTGTGTCAGGAAATTGAGTAAAATTCTTCATTATTGGTTTGGAAACTTTGAAACTCTGTCAATTAAACGCTCGCTGTGTCTCTGTACTATAGGCTGTGCAGTTGAATGCATGCTTGGAGTGTATAAACTATAAACATAGCTCATTTGAATGCCCATCCTAATTGCTCATTGTGACATTATGCATGCCATAAGCAAGCGGCCACCAGTTGCTGAAACCAGATCAATAATTATGACTTTATGTAAATGCCTGCACAATTACCACCGACTCATCCCTGCCTCAAAGTTATTTTGCCTCAATAATGGCGCAGTTGCGGCACCAAACAGTGACACTTGCCCGCAGCGGCCACGATTAAACACATGGCACGGCTCCAGATGCCTTCCAGGCTGCATGCCCCGCAGTCATTTCTCACGCCATTAAAACAAGATGCTCGTAAAGCGGCTGACAAAGCCAGGCAATCACTGCAGAGGTGGCGAACCCCGGGGGGCTAACATAAACACTGCATCTGATCAGCACCACATACAGATACACATGAAATATGATTTAATATGGAGAGTGCCACAATTTTAGCGTACATAATTCAGTAATATGTTGTACGATTCCGTACTGCAAAACTGGCATGTTCCTTGTTTTTCCACGCAACATGACATTTATGTAAAATTTATATTTGTAAAACGAGATTCTGAACACGGACATAGGTCCAGTCTTAAATCAACAAAGGCAATATGAATGTTTGCTGATTGGTGGCGACACCTGGGGAATGACAGAGGAAGTATTTAACTGAGAAAGTTGGTTCTAATATACGAATACATTTATTTTAGGTAAAACCCACAAACAATCAGTCCATTAGTTAGAAATAAAAATAGATAAATAAAAAATAAGGCAATAAGCTTAAAAAGTTAATCATTAATAAACTATACAAATTATAATAAATAATTAAACAAATATGTAAAACATGGTACAAAAAGTCACCGTTTTACAATATACAGTGATTCAGCCCAGCTACTCCACATGGGCTCATTAACAATATAGAGTGATTCAGCCCAGCTACTCCACATGGGCTCATTGACAATATACAGTGATTCAGCTCAGCTACTCCACATGAGCTCATTAACAATATTCAGTGATTCAGCCCAGCTACTCCACATGGGCTCATTAACAATATTCAGTGATTCAGCCCAGCTACTCCACATGGGCTCATTAACAATATTCAGTGATTCAGCCCAGCTACTCCACATGGGCTCATTAACAATATCTGTACGATTATACAAACATTTTATCATGTCATTGTCAATGTTAATAATACGTCTTCTACAACCATAAACATTCTTGCCCAATATATTATTAGTCATGATACTTTTTTCTAGACAGCATCTTTTATTTGTCTTGTATGAAGAAATTGCCAGAATTCATAAAGAAGTCCTCGACTGTGGAGTTATCTAAATGCTGTGTTTGTCTTTGCAGTCAGTCCAAGAGGTGTGTGATGGATGAGATCAAGGAGAAGCTGCTCCAGTTCCTACTCCAGCGCTCCCAAGGCATCCTCTCCAGCTCCGGCTGTCCCATCGAGAAGGTACACCTCTTAGATACTACACTATTTTTATTATAATAATACTTTACACTCTTACGCTTTCTTGTGTATTATTATTAATAGTTTATTGACCATCTCTTTTTTATAAATTCATATTTGAGTTCCAAATGTATATATTTTTATTTAACCACCAATGTAAATATATTATATTATATTTGTGTGGTTTAGTTTGTACAGTTCATTTTTGTTTTATAAATATTTAATTTATTATTATTATTTATATTTTACTAGATTGTAAGCACCACTGAAATGAGTTTTATTTTGGATTTTAGTGTCCTACAAATACTGTTATTATTAGTATTTTTTATAAAAGTCGTGCATTGAAGATGAGATGTGAGTCTCACTTTAGCTGTTCCATTTTTATGTAACCTAAACTATAACGTGAAAGTTTTAAAATGTTTACTAAGAAATATATCAATAATTGAAATCCATATCATTAATAAGTGTTTCAAAACAATGACAAAAAGTAATTTAAGATGTTACTAAAAGGAAAATAAATAAATTATTATAAGAAATGATTTCACATACTTTACTAAACTATTCAAGGGATATTGATTATGATTGTAAAACTTATGCAGTTATGTTATCTTGCCTCAATAATTATGCAGTATTTATAATGAAGTAAATAATAACTTTACACCATTCTAAGGTCGCACAACTAAATATAAAACTTGTTCCTGGTTTGTCTCTTGCACAATCTTTTAAAAACATACCAAAACATTGTAATATTTTTGCAACATTTTAATACTTTTTGCAGACGCTCTTGAGTCAGATGTCGAAGGGTGAATTTTCGATGGCAACTATCCCGGCGGAGACTCGCCTGGCGTTCAACAAGTGGTACATGGAGCAGCAGCGTCTTGGACCTCACCCTCCTCTACGCGCCATAAACAACAAACGCAAGATCACGGACAGCGCCGAGAAGAAACCGAACAACTTTGTGACGTCGACGCCCATCTCCGGGGGTCATGTGTCGCGTACGGACGCCTCAAACTTCTCCCTCGGCAAGCTGCAGACGCGAACGTCGTTCGATCATGAGCATGAGATCCCGAGACTGCAGCACTGGTTCACTGAGAACCAACACCCAATGAGGGAACAGATGATTGAGTATCTCAATGAGTTGAATCTCCTTGACTGTCGCAAGGGAGGCAAGCCGCTAGACCTTGCAAACATCAGCTACTGGTTCAAGAATGCGCGCGCGTCGCTACGACGCGTCAGCAAGAGCACTGATGTGTCACTGTCGGAGAACGTCGAGAGTTGTGACGACAGCGACATGAGGATCAACGATGTCGCCCAAAGTCAGCTGAGCCCGATGTCGCCGGCGTTGACGGTTGATGTCCCGGAACTGCCCAATCGTAACGCGGTGTACGTCGTGAATCCTCTGCTGGGTCAGACGGACAGTCGGGACATGGAGGTGGTTCGCATCGGGGAGGAGCAGATGGCGGATCCGGATCACGTGGATCCGGCACTGGAGAATTACTCATCCAGGAGTACGGATGGTGTGGATCCTGCGAACACAATCAAAAACGAATCGCAGCCATGCAGCGGTCGGTCACCTGACATGTCACACCAGAATGGGTTCTCCCCACTGCCACCTCGTGTCGCCACCGGTGAGGAGCAAGCGACCGATCTGAGTTTGCGACACCGGAAGAACAGCACTGAGAGCGTCGCGACACAAGACTCGCTGTCATCAACAGAGGGCGCTAGAGTTGGGCGACTCATCATCAAAGAAGAGGGCCACTGCATGTCAACGAGCAGCGCAGCTACGCCATCGCCACCTGGTGACATGCAGTCACACTATGACCACAAGCCGATGATGCACATGCATTCTTCGCAGCAGCAGCAGCAGCAGCTGCAGCAGCATGCGATGCAGATGGCCGCGATGTCACAGGCCCTCAACATGCACTACGTCCACCCGGCAGCAGCACTGTACCACCGCCTCGACCCCAGCAACAGCGGGGTAACGAACTTCTCGTCCGACACGAAGCTGAACCTGAGCACAAACTCGAGCAACTGCAGTCTTGGCTCGGAGCCGGACCGCAAGAAGCGGAGTCGGGTCTTCATCGATCCACTCACCGAGATACCGAAGCTCGAGGTGTGGTTTCTCGAGGACACACACCCATCGTCGTACATGATCGAGAAGTACACCGACGAGCTGAACCATTCGCCTTACCGCATGCGCTTCCCCAAACTCGAGGCGAAGAACGTGCAGCTGTGGTTCAAGAACCACCGCGCGAAGGTGAAGCGAGCGCGACTGGAGAGCTCGACATCGGAGGCATTACTACCACCGGAGTTCCCTGACACACACATCCAGGAGGCCCAGGGAGCAGCGTCAGGCCGGGGGAAGGTCTGGGAGGAGGATACGGTCTCGGATGTGCTGGATGCACCAAAGTCAAAGGTGGCAAAAATCGACAAAATGTGCATCGCGATGAGCGACGCCGATAACAGTGACGGTGACAGGAATACTGTGAGTGGCAGTGACACTGATCGCGACGATGATCGTGACTGTCACTTAGACACGGAGCGTGACGGTGAGCGCGACTGTCACTTGGACTTGATGACAACTCCGCCAACTTCGACACCGTCCGATGCGCCACATATCAACCAGCTCTCCGTAGCTGTCTAGGGTGCAGTATCTGCTTAATAGTCGCTTACGTCGTATTATTTTCCGGGGCTTCGCAAGAGGCTCGTCAGGCTTCTGATTGGTGGTTTCTGTCGGCAAGGCAAATTTGTACATGATATAAATGTCGACCACTGTAGCGATGTTGAACTGTAGATGTCGCCTGTAAGGTTTTCTGCATGTTATTAGGTTGTATATATATTGCGGGAATTGTCCACTTACTGCCACAGCAAGGACGTTTATTTTTGCAAATCTTCGATTGTGTTCATTTATCAAGTATAGCTAACGCCTCTTACTGAAGTGTTCCAAACATTCCAGATATATATTTATAGCAGGAAGGTGTTCTTTGCATAAAATGCAAACAGAAACGCATTGCGTTGTGTGTGAAGAAGAGATGTGATTTGTGTTCATTTACGTGGATGTATAATTAAGTTAATATTGTATCAGTACTGGATTTGATCGTTCAAGTCTCGACAAATGGCGGGACACCATATCAAGATTAACCGCGGCGTAACTACGGGAACAGTTTTATGTTAATCATAGCATGTGCCTTTTGCTTATTTTGCATTTCGAGTGTTCTCTACACGTGTAATAATATTCGGACGGTCATGCCATATAATGCTTGATTTCATACTGCCAGTAATTGCCAGCATCCGGGAATTTGCCTGCCTGCCAGATGCTCCTACTGCCAGTCATCCCCACCATGTGGGACGCTACTCTGTCAGTGGTGCACAAATTGGAGCGTTCCCACATAATACATCATGATTAACATTCCATGTTAAGTTAGATCTCTGTTGGTCTGCGATATGTTCTGCCTGTATCAGTTTCACATCGCTTCTTTTTACCTGCATAATATGAGACAAATTTAGTGTGTTATGTGCATATAGCAGTTGCATAATAGCTAAGGGCATTAGTTAAATAATGTGTTAATATAACCACTTCATCACATTCCATGTGTTCAATGTTCACACGACGTTCCCGTTTAGCAATACCTTGTGTTCATGGAGATGCCTGCAAGTATTCCAACATCTAACTGCTATATTCATTGCGCGGCTCGTCATAATGGGAATAGTTGCAACGTGTCGATGCGAGTCTCGGTTAAATGTGCATGGTCATGACTTATTTGTTGACATTGGTGGATTCATCCGGTTGAATCCAGCTAAACTCGCAGCCAAGTGTATGATAAAGAGCATTCATGTGGAAGATCCTTCTAACCATCCATACATCTGCGCGTTCATCATCTCACCTTGTGTCTAGCAGTCTTATGCATTATCCAGTCTCGGCTGATGTGGCAGACATATGCCATTCAAACCATGCAGGCCAACTTCAAATGGGGCAGTTTAACAGTGTTTACATTTCAATAATATTCCACTTGAGGTATTTTTGGATGTTAGAATCGCCGTTGTTAATAGAAATATAACATATTTTACATACCTGATCTGTAGCTTGGTTGCTGCACTTTAAACAGCAGTCAAGTGTAAATGGAAATCTGGTGCGTTCACTTTTAAATACTCTTGTATAATTTTATATTGATAATTTTGCATGTGATTTGCATGCGTAGGCAAAAATTGGTTGGCTTCGTTCGCCTCTGAGCTTGGTTTCCAAGGATCTAGGAACAATAGAAGTTACCTTATTACGGATGTGTGTGCATGCCAGCAGAATTATTAATGATTTACTGCAACATTTAGTGAAGTTATGTAGAAACAAAAACTAGGAACATTGTATAAATAATATAAATTGATTTACCTGTTAATAAGCTCTTGTTGCCGTGAAATATCGTAATAAAGCTCCAAAGATGAGATGGAGATTGCTTCAATATTCAGCCAACTATTTTATATGTGGAACTGTGAATTGTTCCACTTTTTGTTAAAAATCAATTTTGTATAAACGAGAATTGTGTGACATGTATTGAATACTGTTATTGTACAGCCAACCAACAGCCATTGTATAGTGATATTTTTGTACGTGCTGAATGGTGAGTGTTTGTGAACATGTCTACATTGTCGTTCATGGGTGGCTTTGATACATTCCTAAAGTCTCAGTTTAAAGTTGGTGCATCCAAACATAGCAGCACTATTAAGTGTTACTCTTAGTTTTGTTTATGAACATTCTAATAGTGCCCGTTTACGTTGGTGCATCCTAGCATAGCATCACTATTAACCATTATTGAGGTTTGGTTTCTGGTTATTCCAATAGCACCAGTTTAAGATGGTGGAATCCCACATAGCGTCACTATTAACTGTTTGTAGGCTCGATTTTTGAACATTCCAATAGTGCCAGATTAAATTGTACAATTTGTTTCTGAACATTCCAATAGTGCCAGTTTAAGTTGTTAATTTGGTTTCTGATTCCGATAATGCATCTAAGTTGGTGCATTTGAGCATAGCAGCATTATTACCCGTTGTTGTGATTTTGGTTTTATAATCATTCCAATAGTACCAGTTTAAGTTGTAGATTTCATTTTTCTGATCATTCCAGTAGTACCACCAGTTTAAGTTGTATATTTTGGTTTGTGATCATTCCAGTAGTGCCAGATTAACTTGTACCTTTTGGTTTCTGATCATTCCAATAGTGCCAGATTAACTTGTACCTTTTGGTTTCTAACCATTCCAATAGTACCAGTTTAAGTTGTAGATTTGATTTCTGATCATTCCAATAGTACTACCAGTTTAAGTTGTAGATTTTGGTTTCTGATCATTCCAGTAGTGCCAGATTAAGTTGTACCTTTTGGTTTCTAATCATTCCAATAGTACCACCAGTTCAAGTTGTATATTTGGTTTCTGGTCATTCCAGTAGTGTCAGTTTAAGTTGTTGCAGCCCAACACAGCATCACTACTAATTGTTATGAACGGTCAAAGCTTGTGCGTTTATTTAATCATAGCAGTCGTATTCAGATAGCATGGGATGGTTTAGAACTAGAATATTCAGAGACTTTCCTGTGAAGCGATCAGGATTAGATGACAGGAACCAATGTTAAGTCAACACACGGGTCCAGTTGGGGTCATTCTCCTATCATCATTTTGTATTTCACATTCACATAATTTAACTAGAAGTATCGCATATAAATTACACAGCAATCAGTTCTTTCCGCCATGATCATATTTTGCTACCATACAAAACACTAAAGAATTCTTAGGACATTTCAGTAGCATTTGTATTTAGTTTTCTTAGCATAAAAGTAATTTTATATAAACAATAATCAAATAATATTGTGTTTAAAGCTACTTACATCAAACTGAATCCTCATGACAGATATAACAGTTTTCAAAACATTTAGTTGGTCTATAGTAAACAGTATCCATTTTAATTTAAACACACTTAATAATTGGTTGTTTTCCATGGGTGTATTGTGTGTGTGCAGCTAATTATGTCCGATGTCTTCATTCTCGGTTGTCGCAAGTATTGAGATCAAACTATAGAGTTCTGGGCACTCGTTCACTAAAATAATAAGCTCGTAAGGAAAATCCATCTTTAAACATAATCTGTTTGTGTTTTGTCAAAATGGAAGACCTTGCCGCCACGTCACAGTGGACAATATACCAGTGACACACTTGTGAGTGTCCCAGGACAATATACCAGTGACACACTTGTGAGTGTCCCAGGACAATATACCAGTGACACACTTGTGAGTGTCCCAGGACAATATACCAGTGACACACTTGTGAGTGTCCCAGGACAATATACCAGTGACACACTTGTGAGTGTCCCAGGACAATATGCCAGTGACACACTTGTGAGTGTCCCAGGACAATATGCCAGTGACACACTTGTGAGTGTCCCAGTATCGCGTTCTCGTGTTGACAGTTTTCAGAATATAAAATCACAGTCAAGGAGTGAAGTCGGTTTTAAAAAGAAAAAGTAGGCTAATGAGCTTGTCAGAATGTTAGTGAAATAGTGCCCAGGACCAGTCAGTTCTTAACTATAAATATATATTACAAACAAAAAGAATACCATTGAGTGAAGTGTGTGCATGTGTAAATCTTTGTATGTTCAATGCTGAAACTGCTATATTATTATAAACAGGCATTCTATGTAATGTATCTTCAGTATATAGTAGTGGCACAGATGCGCGTGAATTTAACATAGTGTCCTAGGATACAGGTGGAGGGAGAGTTGACAGTGATCACAACCATGTAACTGCCGATACTAATGTCACACATGCTGTCACATAGGTTGTATGTACACGTTACACAAGACAAAGTTTTCAAGTGAATTCTACTCTAGATGTCCATTACATTACCCTAAAGATCATCGATGTCCGATATCAGATTAAATTACTTTGTTTGAGGTGGGGGGGGGGTCAAAGGCAATTTCATCTGGCGTGAGACATTAATATTTTATGTTTCGGTCCAATACTGTTAATTTATTTATATCATCATAGCAATGTTGACACTTTCGTCTGAGGGGGGTGGGGGGCTGACGTCAGATGAAAGTAATTCCTTCTAATATCGGACATTTATATTCTCTGATGATCCTTAATACTTTGAACATTATTGAGAAATGTATTGGAGTTGAATTTGAGAAAATCGAATCATCTGTTGACGTTGGTGCCATTCATATTGGCCTGTTGAGAACAGTTTTGGTCGGTTTTGATTTTAATATGCTGTCTACTACGTATTATATTTGGTATAAATCCGAATACAGCTGACTGCATTTTGATATTGGCTACTTAGAATCTAATATATCACGCTCACCAATTTTAAAATGTGGCTGTAATATTTATCATTATCGCCCTAATAAAGGCCTGTACAGATTAGTTTCAGGCATGATTAGATTGATAGACATTTTGTTTGAAATAGTACATTGCACGACTTAAAAATGTATGCGTTTTTATAATTTGCTTTCAGAGTTAAACTGGTCATACAGCTATCAATAGTTTAACATGTTTTGCCACGTCTAAGACACAGTCGATTGTTAACATCTGTGTCAAGATTACAGTACACTGTATATTCTGTAGCCACATGATAGAGTCACATGATAGAGGTGCATCAGTAACTGCCAATTATATTTTTCAGGATGTTGGGAAAATAAATTCTGTTACTTTAGGAGTGTGTTTGTTGTTCTTGTGAGTCGTGACAGTTGGACGTAGTTTGCATTTTGACATTTGAGAAACTGCACTAGAGAGATGCTTTAATTTACTGTGTGTCAGTTTGTGAACGACAATGTGTTACTTTCAAAAAGTGCACAGCTTTGTAGCGAGACAAGTCAACCTGTTGACCCAAACATGTCATTTAATGAAACGTACTCCAAGTGCCCACAGTGGTTGCACAGAAGGAGAAGATAACACCACCTCTATGTGTTGATTCAGTTACATGGATATGGGTGACTGGGGAAGTGGGTGGATCGGACATTTGCAGCCAGTTGGGGGTCTAAATGAATATAATAGATCATACTATATCTTTCTACACAACAGCCACCCTATTCGTTTAGTCTCCTATGTTTTCCTGATATCCCCAGCAACCTCAGATCATCTGTTTCACAACTATCTATTCTTAAACCTAAACTTAACATTGGCAAACGTGTGTTCTCCATAGCTGCAGCCAAAATCTGGAATCAACCACCTATCACTTTAAAATCATCTGAAACTCTAGCTACCTTTCGTAAGACTCGAGACTATTTGAAATTGCATTCCAACCCTAAAGACGATTCTTGCTCATCCCTGTTCATGATTCTGCCTAATAATTCTTGTATGTTGCCCCTCTGATTCCTGGGGATACTGGCACTATAGAAGTTTATTATTATTACTAATTAACCATTTTATAAAGTATAGCCTGTCTAAAATGTTAGTGGTCACAAACAGCAAATATCAAGGAACAAAACTTCAAGTGATTATCTTGGTAAAATTTGTTATAATTCACTTTTTGTAGAAATTATTTTGTAAATGTTATTGCAGTTCTAGGGCAGCTATTTACATTAATAGTTACACTGGTGGGATGACGTAAATACAGAATGTGTGGCGCCACCTCGTGAACAGAAAGACCAAAATGTTCTTTCTGAAAACAAAAGTGGCGCCATCTTGTGAATGAACACTCAGTTTGCAAAAATCAGCCAGACTTTGCTGATCTGTCAGTCTTGGCAAGATAAATAAAACGCCTCACATTTTCAAATACTTTATTGGCCACTAATAAACTAAAATTTAGTTGTTATTTTACAATGTACACACATATATAGAATCAACTGCCAGACTCATGAGGAAGTAGACTGCACTCGTGCAGTAGTGCACGAGACGGCATTGGTGCAGTAATTATTATGTACAGAAACATTTGGTGTTAAGCAGTAATTAAAACATCATATCAGTTGGCAACATTAAAAGGCTACGCCAAAGTTGGGAGTAAATAAATGCATGTTCAAATCCAAATCCAGCATGCACCATTGTGAATGAAAGGATACAAAGCTTGATGATGGAGAACATTTTCTGCCTATGTACACTATAACATAATTATCAAACTATTACAATGTAAAACCTGCCCACGTGGATGTTGTAAGATCCTCAACCGGAGTTTGGTGTATGTTTGGTTGGTACCGTGTAAATGTTTCAAATATCAGAGTACTTTGCCAGTTGCACATGATTTAATTATCTGGGCAGCATTCTCAGAAAACTGAAGAAAATTAACCAACTCCCAAAGATGAAGCAAATTGAGCAGTAGAATATAACGAATGCAGTTGAGAGCAGTGCGAGATGACATGAGATGTTCATGTGATACTATCAAGTATTCGCTTATCACAAGACAAAACAACAAACCAGCCAATAAAAAAACAAGAATCAACAACAAAATCAAATATGATTAAGTGACTATTCCATGGGAGCAACAATATCTGTAACGATTTCAACACATACTGGGAAGAAAATACAAACCAAGTTCATCTAAATCCATATGAATGGTTTAGATACATCGCAATGCTCTCATTAAAACTCTCAGTAATGCCGGTTGCATAAATAATTGTCGGCATCGTGTCTTCCTAGAAGATTGGCACGCAAAAACAAATGCATCTTATTGCACTTAAAATTAATTTCAGATTCGCTATTATAAGGTAAAACTCAGGTGAAATGTAATAACATTCTAAAGATAAGGTACACACAACCGACACCAAATGTCATAAAAGATGTGGTTATGACCGAATCAGAAGACGTGGCTAGTATAGGATGCAAACGAACGTGTAATTCTGTAAACCGTGACGACAAAATATTTCAATGAAGAAACCATGAAAAACTTGCAGGAACTAGTTAAATCTATCACAAAGTTCCGTACTGTTTTAGAAGCAGATAGCCAACATTAAAAACAGAAAACCGCATCTCAAAAAATGCAACCAAAACGCAACGCAAGTGCCCTGGGCATGAGTCTATGTACAAATTAGTTACCTGCTAATAACTACAGGTACTTGCTGCTAGTTACTCATCCCAGTCAACTCAAAAACTGTGCCTGAATGACTGCTCAATAACCTATGGCTAGAAGTGTGTGAACACAAGGTATCCCTGTAATATCAGGGACCATCCGAGGTATCGCGTCGACGTGACAACCTGTGCGTCAAATATTCAGGAACGACAACAAGCGCGTCTGGCTGCTGCTGTTTGTGTCTGCGTGCCGCAGCACAGAACACTGCTGTGGACACGTCTATCATTTACGCCTGCTGCTCACCGCAGGAGTCGGCTGCTCACTGCACATCATGATGATGAATTCTGGAAGAAAACAGCCACAGGTACATCACATGTTGACACCACTGCGGTACGCACTCAGTAATATCATTATTCACACGCCTCGAGAGGTTACCTTTCATGTGCTCTCATTTGCTAATTATAATAGCAGAGATAGATTTAGAGATCATTAATTTATAAAAACGAATTGACAATTATCCATGTAAAAGGTCATTCAATCTTGTCAAGTTGTATCTCTATCCCTCTCGACATCATCCCTCCTGTGTCATGTGTATCTATCCCTCTCATGCCATGTGTCACTATCCCTCTCATGCCATGTGTCACTATCCCTCTCATGCCATGTGTCACTATCCCTCTCATGCCATGTGTCACTATCACTCTCATGCCATGTGTCTCTATCCCTCTCGTGCCATGTGTCACTATCCCTCTCGTGCCATGTGTCATTACCCCTCTCGTGCCATGTGTCATTACCCCTCTCGTGTCATGTGTCTCTACCCCTCTCGTGCCATGTGTCTCTATCCCTCTCGTGACATGTGTCTCTATCCCTCTCGTGCCATGTGTCTCTATCCCTCTCGTGCCATGTGTCACTATCCCTCTCGTGCCATGTGTCACTATCCCTCTCGTGCCATGTGTCACTATCCCTCTCGTGCCATGTGTCACTATCCCTCTCGTGCCATGTGTCACTATCCCTCTCATGCCATGTGTCATTACCCCTCTCGTGTCATGTGTCTCTACCCCTCTCGTGCCATGTGTCTCTACCCCTCTCGTGCCATGTGTCTCTATCCCTCTCGTGCCATGTGTCTCTATCCCTCTCGTGCCATGTGTCACTATCCCTCTCGTGCCATGTGTCACTATCCCTCTCGTGCCATGTGTCACTATCCCTCTCGTGCCATGTGTCACTATCCCTCTCGTGCCATGTGTCACTATCCCTCTCATGCCATGTGTCACTATCCCTCTCGTGCCATGTGTCACTACCCCTCTCGTGCCATGTGTCACTACCCCTCTCATGCCATGTGTCTCTATCCCTCTCGTGCCATGTGTCACTATCCCTCTCGTGCCATGTGTCTCTATCCCTCTCATGCCATGTGTCACTATCCCTCTCGTGCCATGTGTCACTATCCCTCTCGTGCCATGTGTCTCTATCCCTCTCGTGCCATGTGTCTCTATCCCTCTCGTGCCATCTGTCTCTATCCCTCTCGTGCCATGTGTCACTATCCCTCTCGTGCCATGTGTCACTATCCCTCTCATGCCATGTGTCACTATCCCTCTCCCGCCATGTGTCACTATCCCTCTCATGCCATGTGTCACTATCCCTCTCGTGCCATGTGTCACTACCCCTCTCGTGCCATGTGTCACTAACCCACTCATGCCATGTGTCTCTATCCCTCTCATGCCATGTGTCACTATCCCTCTCGTGCCATGTGTCACTATCCCTCTCGTGCCATGTGTCACTATCCCTCTCCTGCCATGTGTCTCTATCCCTCTCATGCCATGTGTCTCAATCCCTCTCATGCCATGTGTCTCTATCCCTCTCATGCCATGTGTCACTATCCCTCTCGTGCCATGTGTCACTATCCCTCTCACACCATGTGTCACTATCCCTCTCATGCCATGTGTCACTATCCCTCTCGTGCCATGTGTCACTATCCCTCTCATGCCATGTGTCACTATCCCTCTCGTGCCATGTGTCACTATCCCTCTCATACCATGTGTCACTATCCCTCTCATGCCATGTGTCTCTATCCCTCTCGTGCCATGTGTCACTATCCCTCTCATGCCATGTGTCTCTATCCCTCTCGTGGTATGTGTCTCTATCCCTCTCATGCCATGTGTCACTATCCCTCTCGTGCCATGTGTCACTATCCCTCTCATACCATGTGTCACTATCCCTCTCATGCCATGTGTCTCTATCCCTCTCGTGCCATGTGTCACTATCCCTCTCATGCCATGTGTCTCTATCCCTCTCGTGGTATGTGTCTCTATCCCTCTCATGCCATGTGTCACTATCCCTCTCGTGCCATGTGTCTCTATCCCTCTCATGCCATGTGTCACTATCCCTCTCGTGCCATGTGTCACTATCCCTCTCGTGCCATGTGTCACTACCCCTCTCGTGCCATGTGTCACTACCCCTCTCGTGCCATGTGTCACTATCCCTCTCGTGCCATGTGTCACTATCCCTCTCGTGCCATGTGTCACTACCCCTCTCGTGCCATGTGTCACTACCCCTCTCGTGCCATGTGTCACTATCCCTCTCGTGCCATGTGTCACTATCCCTCTCGCGCCATGTGTCACTATCCGTCTCGCGCCATGTGTCTCTATCCCTCTCGCGCCATGTGTCACTATCCCTCTCGTGCCATGTGTCACTATCCCTCTCGTGCCATGTGTCTCTATCCCTCTCGTGCCATGTGTCTCTATCCCTCTCGTGCCATGTGTCTCTATCCCTCTCGTGCCATGTGTCACTATCCCTCTAGTGCCATGTGTCACTATCCCTCTTATGCCATGTGTCACTATCCCTCTCGTGCCATATGTCACTATCCCTCTCGTACCATGTGTCACTATCCCTCTCGTGCCATGTGTCTATATCCCTCTCATGCAATGTGTCTCTATCCCTCTCGTGTCATGTGTCTCTATCCCTCTCGTGCCATGTGTCTCTATCCCTCTCGTGCCATGTGTCACTATCTCTCATGCCATGTGTCACTATCCCTCTCGTGCCATGTGTCTCTATCCCTCTCGTGCCATGTGTCTCTATCCCTCTCGTGCCATGTGTCTCTATCCCTCTCGTGCCATGTGTCTCTATCCCTGTGAGTGGGTAGACATGTCTGTGGTGAGTGGGTAGACGTGTCTGTGGTGAGTGGGTAGACGTGTCTGTGGTGAGTGGGTAGACGTGTCTGTGGTGAGTTGGTAGACGTGTCTGTGGTGAGTGGGTAGACGTGTCTGTGGTGAGTGGGTAGACGTGTCTGTGGTGAGTGGGTAGACGTGTCTGTGGTGAGTGGGTAGACGTGTCTGTGGTGAGTTGGTAGATGTGTCTGTGGTGAGTGGGTAGATGTGTTGGGGTAAGTAGCTATGATGCTGTAACAAACCTTCGTAATCGATCATTCCATCTTTGTTCTTGTCGGCGGCTCGTATCATGGCCTTCACATCGTCATTGGTCACGTCCTCTCCCAGGTTCTTCATTGTAGTCTCCAGCTCCATGTGATCAATTAAACCATCCCCATTCAAGTCGAACACCTGAAACACACACTCAGTCTCTAGTACACAAGTTATATAAGGCTGACTGTCGTAGACACAGCCTGTCTCAGCACAGTCTCTAGTACTCAAGTTATATAAGGCTGACTGTCATAAATGCAGCCTGACTCAACATACAGTCTCTCGTATTAAAGTTATATAAGGCTGACTGTCATACATGCAGCCTATCTCAGCATACAGTCTCTAGTATTCAAGTTATATAAGGCTGACTGTCATACATGCAGCCTGTCTCAGCATACAGTCTCTAGTATTCAAGTTATATAAGGCTAACTGTCATACATGCAGCCTGACTCAGCACAGTTTCTAGTACTCAAGTTATATAAGGCTGACTGTCATACATGCAGCCTAACTCAGCACAGTCTCTAGTACTCGAGTTATATAAGGCTGACTGTCATAGATGCAGCCTGACTCAACATACAGTCTCTCGTATTAAAGTTATATAAGGCTGACTGTCATACATGCAGCCTATCTCAGCATACAGTCTCTAGTATTCAAGTTATATAAGGCTGACTGTCATACATGCAGCCTGTCTCAGCATACAGTCTCTAGTATTCAAGTTATATAAGGCTAACTGTCATACATGCAGCCTGACTCAGCACAGTCTCTAGTACTCAAGTTATATAAGGCTGACTGTCATACATGCAGCCTGTCTCAGCACAGTCTCTAGTACTCAAGTTATAAGGGTGACTGTCATACATGCAGCCTGACTCAGCAGTCTCTAGTACTCAAGTTATATAAGGCTGACTGTCATACATGCAGCCTGACTCAGCATACAGTCTCTAGTATTCAAGTTATATAAGGCTGACTGTCATACATGCAGCCTGACTCAGCACAGTTTCTAGTACTCAAGTTATATAAGGCTGACTGTCATACATGCAGCCTGTCTCAGCACAGTCTCTAGTACTCAAGTTATATAAGGCTGACTGTCATACATGCAGCCTGACTCAGCACAGTCTCTAGTACTCAAGTTATATAAGGCTGTCTGTCATACATGCAGCCTGTCTCAGCACAGTCTCTAGTACTCAAGTTATATAAGGCTGACTGCCATACATGCAGCCTGACTCAGCACAGTCTCTAATACTCAAGTTATATAAGGCTGACTGTCATACATGCAGCCTGTTTCAGCACAGTCTCTAGTACTCAAGTTATATAAGGCTGACTGTCATACATGCAGCCTGTCTCAGCATAGTCTCTAGTACGCAAGTTATATAAGGCTGACTGTCATACATGCAGCCTGTCTCAGCACACAGTCTCTAGTACTCAAGTTATATAAGGCTGACTGTCATACATGCAGCCTGTCTCAGCACAGTCTCTAGTACTCAAGTTATATAAGGCTGTCTGTCATACATGCAGCCTAACTCAGCACAGTCTCTAGTACTCGAGTTATATAAGGCTGACTGTCATAGATGCAGCCTGACTCAGCACAGTTTCTAGTACTCAAGTTATATAAGGCTGACTGTCATACATGCAGCCTGTCTCAGCACAGTCTCTAGTACTCAAGTTATATAAGGCTGACTGTCATACATGCAGCCTGTTTCAGCACAGTCTCTAGTACTCAAGTTATATAAGGCTGACTGTCATACATGCAGCCTGTCTCAGCATAGTCTCTAATACTCAAGTTATATAAGGCTGACTGTCATACATGCAGCCTGTCTCAGCACACAGTCTCTAGTACTCAAGTTATATAAGGCTGACTGTCATACATGCAGCCTGTCTCAGCACAGTCTCTAGTACTCAAGTTATATAAGGCTGTCTGTCATACATGCAGCCTAACTCAGCACAGTCTCTAGTACTCGAGTTATATAAGGCTGACTGTCATAGATGCAGCCTGACTCAGCACAGTTTCTAGTACTCAAGTTATATAAGGCTGACTGTCATACATGCAGCCTGTCTCAGCACAGTCTCTAGTACTCAAGTTATATAAGGCTGACTGTCATACATGCAGCCTGTTTCAGCACAGTCTCTAGTACTCAAGTTATATAAGGCTGACTGTCATACATGCAGCCTGTCTCAGCATAGTCTCTAATACTCAAGTTATATAAGGCTGACTGTCATACATGCAGCCTGTCTCAGCACACAGTCTCTAGTACTCAAGTTATATAAGGCTGACTGTCATACATGCAGCCTGTCTCAGCACAGTCTCTAGTACTCAAGTTATATAAGGCTGACCATCATAGATGCAGCCTGTCTCAGCACAGTCTCTAGTACTCAAGTTATATAAGGCTGTCTGTCATAGATGCAGCCTGTCTCAGCACAGTCTCTAGTACTCAAGTTATATAAGGCTGACTGTCATAGATGCAGCCTGTCTCAGCACACAGTCTCTAGTACTCAAGTTATATAAGGCTGACCGTCATAGATGCAGCCTGTCTCAGCACAGTCTCTAGTACTGAAGTTATATAAGGCTGACCGTCATAGATGCAGCCTGTCTCAGCACAGTCTCTAGTACTCAAGTTATATAAGGCTGACCATCATAGATGCAGCCTGTCTCAGCAGTCTCTAGTACTCAAGTTATATAAGGCTGACCGTCATAGATGCAGCCTGTCTCAGCACACAGTCTCTAGTACTCAAGTTATATAAGGCTGACTGTCATAGATGCAGCCTGTCTCAGCACACAGTCTCTAGTACTCAAGTTATATAAGGCTGACCGTCATAGATGCAGCCTGTCTCAGCACACAGTCTCTAGTACTCAAGTTATATAAGGCTGACCGTCATAGATGCAGCCTGTCTCAGCACAGTCTCTAGTACTCAAGTTATATAAGGCTGACCATCATAGATGCAGCTTGTCTCAGCACAGTCTCTAGTACTCAAGTTATATAAGGCTGACCATCATAGATGCAGCCTGTCTCAGCACACAGTCTCTAGTACTCAAGTTATATAAGGATGACCGTCATAGATGCAGCCTGACTCAGCACAGTCTCTAGTACTCAAGTTATATAAGGCTGACCGTCATAGATACAGCCTGACTCAGCACAGTCTCTAGTACTCAAGTTATATAAGGCTGACTGTCATAGATGCAGCCTATCTCAGCACAGTCTCTAGTACTCAAGTTATATAAGGCTGACCGTCATAGATGCAGCCTGTCTCAGCACACAGTCTCTAGTACTCAAGTTATATAAGGCTGACCGTCATAGATGCAGCCTGTCTCAGCACAGTCTCTAGTACTCAAGTTATATAAGGCTGACCGTCATAGATGCAGCCTGTCTCAGCACACAGTCTCTAGTACTCAAGTTATATAAGGCTGACCGTCATAGATGCAGCCTGTCTCAGCACACAGTCTCTAGGAATATCCAGTGTTGAAAGTATTCAGTGTGCGTGGTGTTGAATGTGTTGGTTGTTCAGTGTGTTCAGTGTTCAGTGTGTCGAGTGTTCAGCCTGTTAGGTGTTCAGTGTTTTAGATGTTCAACATATTGACTGTTCACCGTGTTACATTTTCCGCATGATCAGAACGTGTTCAACATTCAGTATGTTGTGTGTTCACTGTTCTGTGTGTTGGGAGTTCAGTGTGTAGGGTGTTCAGCGTGTTGTGCCGTTACCTTAAACGCAGCTCTCATCCCGTGATCTGTCGTCTTCCTCCTCATGGGACCAGGCCGACAATGTTTCATCATTTCAAGAAAGTCCTTAAAATTCACGATTCCTTTTCCTGAAAAGAGACAAACATTTCCACTTCAACATATGTCATTGTAACTGTAGACATTTGTTGATTCCAAGTTTTCCCGCAGTAGATAGCTAGGAAGCTATCTACATCCACTTGGCATCTACGTCAAGACTGACACAAAGTCGAGACAAACACAGATAAGAAGACAAAAAGCCTGCTAAAGCATGCAGCTATCCCTGCTACGGTCGGGCGGTCTGTTGGATTAAAAATGAAATAATTTCCTGACATACTCCCAGGACAAGAGCTTACAGCCAGCACTGATACTGCACGCAAGTGGATACACCAAACCCAGAACACTCACTTATCACAAGTTAACCCCACAACCCCCATGTGTCACCATTAACCTCACAACCCCCATGTATCACCGTTAACCCCATCAACTCCCATGTGTCACAGTTAACCCCACAGCCCCCACGCATCACAGGTTAACCCCACAACCTCCATGTATCACAGTTAACCCCCACAACTCCCATGTGTCACAGTTAACCCCACAACCCCCATGTGTCACAGTTAACCCCACAACCCTCATGTATCACTGTTAACCCCACAGCCCCCATGTATTACCATTAACCCCCATAACTCCCATGTGTCACAGTTAGCCCCACAACCCCCATGTATCACCGTTAACCCCACAACTCCCATGTGTCACAGTTAACCCCACAGCCCCCATGTGTCACAGGTTAACCCTACAACTCCTATGTATCACTGTTAACCCCACAACCCCCATGTGTCTCAGTTATCCCCACAACCCCCATGTGTCACAGTTATCCCCACAACCCCCATGTGTCACAGTTATCCCCACAACCCCCATGCGTCACAGTTAACCCCACAAACCCCATGCGTCACAGTTATCCCCACAACCCCATGTGTCACAGTTAACCCCACAACCCCCATGTGTCACAGTTATCCCCACAACCCCATGTGTCACAGTTAACCCCACAACCCCCATGTGTCACAGTTATCCCCACAACCCCCATGCGTCACAGTTAACCCCACAACCCCCATGCATCAGTTATCCCCACAACCCCATGTGTCACAGTTAACCCCACAACCCCCATGTGTCACAGTTAACCCCACAACCCCCATGTGTTACAGTTATCCCCACAACCCCCATGTGTCACAGTTATCCCCACAACCCCCATGTGTCACAGTTAACCCCACAACCCCCATGTGTTACAGTTATCCCCACAACCCCCATGTATCACAGTTAACCCCACAACTCCCATGTGTTACAGTTATCCCCACAACCCCCATGTGTCACAGTTATCCCCACAACCCCCATGTGTCACAGTTAACCCCACAACCCCCATGCGTCACAGTTTTCCCCACAACCCCCATGTGTCACAGTTATCCCCACAACCCCCATGTGTCACAGTTAACCCCACAACCCCCATGCGTCACAGTTTTCCCCACAACCCCCATGTGTCACAGTTATCCACACAACCCCATGTGTCACAGTTAACCCCACAACCCCCATGCGTCACAGTTATCCCCACAACCCCATGTGTCACAGTTAACCCCACAACCCCCATGTGTCACAGTTATCCCCACAACCCCCATGTGTCACAGTTAACCCCACAACTCCCATGTGTTAGTTATCCCCACAACCCCCATGTGTCACAGTTATCCCCACAACCCCTATGTGTCACAGTTAACCCCACAACCCCCATGCGTCACAGTTATCCCCACAACCCCATGTGTCACAGTTAACCCCACAACCCCCATGTGTCACAGTTAACCCCACAACCCCAATGTGTCACAGTTATCCCCACAACCCCCATGTGTCACAGTTAACCCCACAACCCCCATGCGTCACAGCTATCCCCACAACCCCATGTGTCACAGTTAACCCCACAACCCCCATGTGTCACAGTTAACCCCACAACCCCCATGCGTCACAGTTAACCCCACAACCCCCATGCGTCACAGTTAACCCCACAATTCCTGTCATATGTTAACCCCACAACTCTTATGTATCATCGTTAACCCCACCACTTCCTCATATCACCATTAACCCCACAATTCCTGTGTCCTAGTTAACCCCACAGCTCCCATGTGTCAAAGGTTAACCACACAACTTCCACATGTCATAGCATAACCATGCAAGACCGAGAGGGTGGGTATATACAACCCTGAACTCAACTCCTGTATAGCACAGTTAACCCAACAACTCCGATGTACCCCAAGTTAACCACAAAACACCAGTGTCCCATGGGATAACCACACAACTCTCGTGTATTACAGGTTAAAGGGATCTATACGGTTTGGTTTTATTATAAAGTCAAGTTAGCATAAACTACATCTAATTAATATAATAATAAGACGGCTACCGAAATATGTTTTAACAAAGCAGAAACAACTATAGAATTCAGTTCAATTGGCACGCACACACACACACACACACACACACACACACACACACACACACACACAACTGAACTGATGCAACTAGGACTATAAAAGGATAAATTTCCAATTCGCTGTAGTTGTGGTCGTTATTTCTGTTGTTGTTGTTTAAATTTGTGATATGGAGTACCCATTGTCTTAGAAATTATTGTGCTGTCCTCATCAAGTAAAAAGGTACTATTAATTGCAAAATATAGCTATGACTTTGCACTGGTTACAAATCAATAATATAATTCATATTTTATTCCTGAATAGCCCAATATTTTGATTTAAACATTTAAGTTTTGTTTAATATTTAATGAAGCCAGATAGCTATAAATTTATTTCATTTTAATTAATTTTAAGTTTGTCCGTTTTAGTCTGAATATAGCCATTTTAAGTATATCCTTTCATGAAAACATTTCATCAAGATATGTCCTCTTTTAAAATTCCTAATAGACTTGAATTCACAATGTTGATGACTTTATCATGATTCAACATTTTCAAAATGTTACTTTTGCACTTTCCCTTACTTCAAATGGATCCTTTCAAACAATTACAATTTTGATGACATTTTGTAGAATAAATACAGAATTAACTTTATATTTATAGTGTGACAACAACAATTACTGCACAGAAGCTGTGGGGAAGGTCCACATGTCTTCAAGGCAAGCATGAAACTGGATCACTCTTCTGTAGGTAACTGCATTTCCAACATGGATTCCAGGGGTTGTTAATATTAGTAAAGCATAAATCTTACACTTCACAATGTGAATGCCTTAAATATAAAAATTAACCCATGGGGTTATAAAACTAGCACACCAAACAGAATAGTGTGCGGAAACAACTCAACAAAAACCTGGCAAACAGAGAGTGTAGAATGGGGACTGGAGGGTAAATGTGTTTGTAGGAATGGGAGACAAACATGGTTAATCCTTCCTCTTCACATGATTTCTGTAACATTATCTGCAAGCAAACACACCTGAGTAACGCCACAAGAACACTGGTCGATGTCAACACAGGTTGTCTCAATTTTGTTCAAACTGAATTGTAATAAATATCTCACGCATACAATACAATCAATGTAAAGTATCTACTTGCAACCAGAAATCTTCATTCAGAAAGGGGTTCAAATCGTAACTAACACTGATATTCTAGCGAGCATGTTATGGCAAGATAAAACAAAAAATTGTGAATAAGAAAAAATTTGACCACTATGCATTCTCTATCAATATCACAGCGTAGACAGAGCCTAGATTATTACCAACCCATTTGTGTTGACTATAATTCTCAAAGGGTGTTTTTAAACAAGCAATTCTTACGTGCAAAGAAAATTAGTGAGGCAAACCGGGGTGTTTTCAATAATAGCCAAGCGTGAATTCAACAGAAATTAAGGTTCAAACAAACCCACCACACTCCTCTACAAACACGAATGTTACTGTCGAAACAAAACTCAACACATACATGGTTTGTGTTAACATGCTTTGACATATGTTCGCTGTACCAATGGAAAGAAGTGTGGATGAATATTTCAAATAGTTTAACATTCGTGAAAGCATTTTCACAGAACATTCAGCGAGTTACTGAATAAGCCGGCAGTATACCTTCAACAAAGTTACTATAGTCTTAAGAATATTATATTAATTAATAAGTAAAAAACTATAAACAGACAGCCTCATTTTAAAGAAAACTGACATTAATAGTAATTCTGGATGGTAAAAATCACAAGTCCCATACAACATATTAGTGGGGGCGGGTTCGAACCAATGCTAAACACATTACGTTTTTTTTATAGAAATTGCAAACTTCTGAGATCATCCCTCAGCTGAATAATTGAAATAATACGACAGTTGTTGCAAATATAAATTCTGTCTGTGTTACCTGTTGAGCTGTGATCCTGAAAATCTGCTAGGTCACATGTCACCCCTAATGAGTTAAGCGCAGTGATGGCGTCAGTCAAGGATATACGTCCAGTGCCTTTTGGGTCGAATCTCTCAAAAGCCTTGCAGTGTTCTGCAAAGAGAAACCAGTTGTGTGACTTTCTCATGCAGCTCAGATTTGTTCGATACTTGTCTTTTTGGCTAAAATTGGGGATTTATGCATCTTTGTATGCTAAATAATAAATAGTAATCATTTTGTTTCAACACACATTTAGTTAAGTTTCTGTTGCTAGAAAAGAATATTTATATATATATACACAATTGTTATGTAAAATTACAAACGTTCATATGTAGTAACGGCCATCGTTACTGAAAACCTGGACTGTTATATGATATTATACAGCGGAAGTGTATGTTCATAGTGTGTAGTGAAGTGAGAAGGTGAACAAGTATTGATAGTGTTATACAGCGGAAGTGTATGTTCATAGTGTGTAGTGAAGTGAGAAGGTGAACAAGTATTGATAGTGTTATACAGCGGAAGTGTATGTTCATAGTGTGTAGTGAAGTGAGAAGGTGAACAAGTATTGATAGTGTTATACAGCGGAAGTGTATGTTCATAGTGTGTAGTGAAGTGAGAAGGTGAACAAGTATTGATAGTGTTATACAGCGGAAGTGTATGTTCATAGTGTGTAGTGAAGTGAGAAGGTGAACAAGTATTGATAGTGTTTGAGTGTAGTTGATTGCGCACATATGTGTAACTATAACAGTTAAAAGAAGGCGGTCTGTTCCTAGTTTTTAATTTATGAATTACTATAATGTTCTTAAGACTGTACTAACTATGTTGAATGTATACTGCCCGCCAAATTGTGTTTAGTAAGCTCGTAACAAAGGTCGCAATTTAGAAGGTATGACTATGAAACATATTCAAACAGTAAACAAAACATCCAGTTTCAAAAAAAGATTTATTGGCAATACGGCCGAGTCAGGCTGAGTTAACTGCACTACCTGTTGATGTTCAACGATTTTCCATTTTCCCATTGTCAACTACCTGCTACAAATTATGACACTGGCAAATTCCGAAAAAAAGGAACTAACTGGCTCCGTTTAATGTTTACGCGTGACAGACACTACAGGAACACAGGTTGTCCATGAGACAGAGCTTGGTTGAACGAGCCAAGGTGAACTCACTGGCAGCGTCTGTGGGTGGGGATGTGCTCAGTTGTGTCGTCCATTCCACACACACCCCTTTGTCCGACTTTCTCGACGACGTCCGGTTCATGCCTCCGTTTACTTGCAATGCCGCAGACACAGCGCTACTCTGCTGTCGTATCGCCACCTGGTGAAAATATCAGGAAACACTGTGAATGCCATATAGCAAGCAAACATAATTTTTACTGCTGCAAAATGTATAAATTATTTTTAGAATTTTAGTATGTTCACCCAAATTTTTGATAAGGTTTCAAATTTGGATTAAATTGATGCAACCAAAATAAAAATTATATTTTGGGACCAAATTACAGATAAATTTATATCATGTATGTTTGTAAAATAAACATGAACTTGAGTGTAGTTTCTTGATTCTAGAGTTATCTGTCCATCTGGCTACCTGTCCAGCTGTCTGTCTATCTGTCTGCCTGGCTGTCTGTCCATCTGTCTGACTGGCAACTTACAGGATACACCCACCTGTTTCACGAGCCGGTTGCTCTGCACCATCCGTATAAACTCTGCAATAAAACAGAAATTGAGATAGACATGAATATATCACACCACACATACTCCTTCCTACATGTAAGCAGTACTAAGCACCACTATTAGCGATTGATAAATATTAATATAATGTACGCATATAAATTAATGAGGTGGGGTGTTTTTGGTGACCTTGTGGCAAATTGGCCCCACCTTTCTAAGTCAAATTTGTGTTTTGGTGGGGAATGTATGTAATCTTGGCATATTTTATGTCTATACATGCAGTGGTTTTTAGTCCATTACAAGGTAGGGCCGAATCATGTATATTGTTATTGTCAAGATTGTAGGAATGTGGAATCTGAGAAACCGGAAGGCTGACACTGTACAAGGGTTCAGTGTCGTATCAGGTTTGGATTTTATAGCTCACATTCCTATTAATGTCATTCCCAAACTGGCTGCACGATAAGCGGTCCAACTTCAATAAATAACGTAATTCATTTGGCCAATTTCGATACTCAGCTACATTTGACTTGTGTTGTTTAATGCATAACTAACTCTTACCTATATTTAAGCACCACTATTATATTGATTTATGAATTTGATTACAATAATTTTATCAACATTGTACTTTAAATGCTTTTGAAATTTATTAATTTCCAGACATACAAGAGTTATATAAATAAAATAATACTACAATATTTTGTTGACTGTTTTTTTTTGTTCTTGGGGTAGACAATTAACATCACATTAATAATGTCGTCTTGCATCCCACAGCATTTCTACAGCTGCAGTAGTCTCACCTTTGTAGTCAATTTTTCCATCACCGTTTGTGTCTGCTCGATGCATCATCAATTCTACCTCCTCATTGGAGAGCTCCATACCCATTTCCTTCATAGTCTGCTGAAGCTCTGACATTGAAATGTATCCGTTGTGGTCTTTGTCGAACACCTTCAAACAACGACCATGATCATAGTCACTGTTAAACATGCGCACCAGTCCACACAGCTTATAAGACAGACGCAGCCAACACTATTGACAATAAGCTTGTTTTTAACTAAAAAGTTGAAAATCTTGCATTTCTGATTAACAGTATTTATATATATATATATATATATATATATATATACAGTAAAACCTGTCCATAACGGTCATCGTTGGGACTGCACAAAATTACTGTTATAGGCAGGTTGCCATTATGGAGTTTCATAACTTGGATACTCACTAGGTGGAGCCACAGTATTATGGATGGTTACGTTGTACTCTCGTGAACAATACAAACCTAGAGTTAACAATAACATTAAATAATACACTACACAACTTGCTATACTTAATTGATGTTCCTTTTTCTTTTAGGCCATGTTGAAATCAATCACGCCCTCCAAGTAAAGGCGAACAGAAAAAGCTTTGATGTCCAAAAGGAAACAGGAGGGTGTGAACGAGTGCATGGCAAGCGTTGACCCAGATTTGCTCAGGAGGGATTACCAATACAATTTAAGCTACCTACAACATGTGCTGTTATATCGTTCGTTTCAAGCGTGCTCCGCGCTAACTCAAAAGCTCAACAATGATAACGGCACAAACTGACACAAACCAGAGCAAGAAGTTAACTAGTTGAACAGATGTGATTAAACTTAGACTAAGAAATTTTAAGATTAGGTTTCTGATTTATACTTGGGCATCTAGGTTATTAGCTGGTTTGTTAGAAGTTGCCTTAATTGGTTATGACAAATATTGGTTCATCTATGATTTGTAGTTTGATTTTTTTCAGTATGAACTCTCAACTAACTAAAATGTTCACCTGCTAATATGTGTTATTTTGTGTAACATTTTAGTTAAGTAAAGCTCTTTTTTGGTTTATATGCTAAATGATCTTGTGAGTGTTTTGTTTTACTTGCAATGGGTGGCTGTGTCAGCCTTTGTATAAATTATCTGAGAAAGGTACTTTTAGGTTTACTTTAAGTACATTTGTTTACTTTTTACTTGTACTTCAACTACATTTAAAAACAGTACTTTTACTTGAGTAGCTTTTTTCTTAGCTACTTGTACTCTAACTCAAGTACAAAATACAAGTACCTGATAACGATAAGACTCTATGTGATTTTCTAAGGCCCTAGGCGACAATGATACTCTAAAGCCCAAGATGACAACACGACTGTAATGCTGCCTTCCAATCATGTATACCGTGAGTACGACTTCGTAACCCCTACTTGACCCAGTTGCATAAATTTACAAGTGATAAACTAAGGAGCCCGTGAACTTTCCAGTTCGCCAAGTCATGTTTACTATATATATGAGCCGACTGGAATGCAGCATAAGACCCCAGATCACATTGTGACTCAAAGGCCATATATGACAACATGACCCTAAGGACCTAGGTGACAACGAAAGAGGACTACCTTGAAGGCCCTCCATGCCTCTGGCTCGGGTCCAGCATCCCCCCCACTCCGGTGTCCACTCCTCTGTCCACTGCCGTGCTTCTGTCTCACTGACCGTGTCCGGTGTTGACTGGGCATGGCCTTCAGGAACTCCTCTATGTTCATGTGACCGCCTGAGTGAGAGAGTGTAGAGAGGATGAGTGAATGACGTTTCGATGATGTTTCGGCCCTGAAGACATACGCTTTCAGGCTGAAGAAATACCTCCAGGTTGAAGAAATACCTCTTCGGGTTTTGTTTCTTGTAGTATAGTAAAGTCATAAATGAGACATTTCTAATTGCTAATTTCTTCACATTTAATTCTTTAAGAAATCTGAAAGATAAAAACAAAATAAAACAAAATGAACTAAAAAAAAAATGTTATGTACATACAGTAAATTTGGTTAGGTTTATAATATTAACAAATTTGCATTTTCGTTTTTTTTAAAATAAAATACACATTCAAATTTGAAAAATGTGGTCAACCAAGAAACTGAAAAAGCAGAAACATAAGAAGTACTCAAAGTTAACAATAAGTAAATTAGGTTTTTTATTATAACCTTCTGATATATCTGACCCGTCACAGCGAACTGGTTAGTAAGTAATTAGTAATTTTGTGATTTAGACAGAAATGCACGCTTCATAGTCTCATCTCTCAATGACCAGCTGATTTTCCTCCAAAAAGAATTCAAAACTAATAAAATACAAGCATTTTTGGAACCACTGATTAAAAAATGATAGATCTTAAGAGTCAAAATTACCTCATTTCTCAAGATGTCATTATTACACATTTTTTCTTGAATTTTAGCAATAAATAAAAAACTTCTGAAGATGTTTCAATAAGTTACGTATCATCCGTGTAAACCAGAAAGGTGCAAAACTCCATTAAACAAATTTGTGACTTAATCCTTACTTTGCTGTGAGCAGTCACAAATGAGATGCCATGCAATAGTGGATGGTTGATTGATCCGATTTGTTGCGAAATGATTCCAAAATGAGAAAAATTTGAACATCCAAACTAACTCAACGTCACTACCGCCACCTGGTGGAAGTACATAACACTGTTCGCTCTCTCACCGTCTGTTTCGACTTGTTCCAACATCTCCCGTAAGCTGGGTGAGCGTGTGTCGTAGCTGAGAGACTGAAGCAAGTCCCGCAGTTCGGCTGTTGTGAGTGCGCCCTCTGTAGTCTGACTGAACCGCAGGAATGCCGTTTTTAATTCTGTTGGTGCAAAAACATGACGTCTGAACAATGACGGTTTCACAATGTGGCAACAATTCTACGTTCTTGTCAACTTATGAAGTAATTGCTAGTGCTACAGCATGCCCAGTTTAGATGCAGGGCATATCAATGGATTGTCACATTAAAACTATACAACTACATGGAACTATCTACTCATAATTGAGTTGGCACGGATTAACGTTTGTGGATATGCTAATGTTTTCCTCCTGTTCGCTCTCTACCTCAGGCCCCACATTTTTAGGGGTTCATGTATTTAATTTTTTCAAACTTTCCCTGGGTTAGTCTAACTGGTTTTAGTGCTCATACTGAACATAAATTTATTTTTCATGTGTTTTCTTACACTGTTCAAGGTTGTCAATCTTAACTTCATTACTGACATTCACTTACAAACATAATTTACGAATACTCGGGAAACAATTATCTGTGTCTGTGTTTAAGTAGTTATCACAATATCAGCTTTAAAAAAAATGTCTTGGCATTAAGCTGATTTTTTGGTAAACGGACATCATATATAAACACATTTTTATTACACACATGTAGACAATTTTGTTTAATAGTTCATGGCATTTACGATTGAATTAGATGCAAAGTTGTTGGTTTTCGTTCCTTAACAATATCTCACCTTTGGTGAGTGGGTCATCGTCGCTACAGATTTTCATAGGGGGCGCTGCATGCACATTGGCTGTCGTGATCCCGTTCACCTGGATGAGACAACACATTCAACTCAATCATCATCATCATGTATTATTAAAATTAAATATTGTAGGCAAACATTCTTACATCATAAATACATTATGCAGACAATAAAACAACGCCTATTGGTACCAACAAAGCAGTTTAGACACAGAACTGTAATGCTTTTCTAAAAGCAAATCGCAAACGAACTTAAGAAGTGCTGCACATGTAGAAACTGGCCAACATGTGTGCAGCATTGTCTACCAGAACGACCACTGACAATAGGACATACTGATATACGTCTTGCAGCAGTCACTTCTGAACCTAGAGATCGCTACAGCAGTTGATATCGCCTAGTAATTTGTTGAACTTATTGCTTGCACACACAGGCACGAATGCACATACATGCACACATACATGCATTGCATGCATACGTACATGCAAGCATACACACATGGGTGTACACTTGCACACGCACGCATGCACACACAATAGTTTTTTATCAGTAAGTGGTAACAATTAGAGAGAAAGCGGCCCAAGTAGCAAATGACTGTGTCTGACTGACCCAACAGATTCGACACTTGACTAAGTTCCTTCCGTTGTCAACAACATGAATGTTACCACAACACACGCTGTCCACTCTGTCCACTCACGCAAGTAAACGTTGCTGACCCAATGTAAATAAGTTCACTTCCGATCCACCACCACCAATAGATGGCGCCGGTAACCAAACTAAACAACGGTCGAACCAGGTGCAGCATGCTACACTTTGGCCTACTTTTCCAGAGCATAGCGCATATCGCTGCTAACCAAGGCAGCAGACTCCAGGAAAAGTGGGAAGATTCAAGCACCCACACGTACCTGTACGGGTTCCACAGGGATTTCAGACGCCGCGGCTGGCAGACATTCGCTCGCTGTTCCGTTTGTCCGCACTTCTGCCAAACAAACGAGTCAGATTATAACAGAGATTACACAATTTGTCATAGAAAGAGCAATATTGTTGTAAAACCAGCCCAGGAGCCAAAGAAATTGAGTGTACACCTTGTACACCCTTGTACACCCTTGTACACCCTTGTACACCCTTGTACACCTTGTACACTTACTGGAACGCAAAAGGTAACATATTTTCACATCTCAAATATCTGTTAGGCATACCGTACGTTTAATAGAGAGAATACATTGAGTAAAATAACATTAAGTATAATACAGTGGAACCTCCCTATTAAGGTCACTCTCGGGACTGAGAAAAAGTGACCTGAATAGCGAGGTGACCATATTAGGTAGAATAATTGCCTATACATTACTGTAATAATTTGGGACTGTCCAAGCGTGACCTTAATTGCGAGGTGGTCGTATTACTGAGGTTCTATTCTATGAACGCTTCCACCGTAAGCCCACAATCACCCCCCGTGTCCTATCTTCCCCCACAAGCACCCACCCTGTGTCCTCTCTACCCCCACAAGCCCACAATCACCCACCCTGTGTCCTCTCTTCCCACACAAGCCCACAATCACCCACCCTGTGTCCTCTCTTACCCCACAAGCCCACAATCACCCACCCTGTGTCCTCTCTTACCCCACAAGTCCAGAATCACCCACCCTGTGTCCTCTCTTCCCCCACAAGCCTACAATCACCCACCCTGTGTCCTCTCTTCCCCCACAAGCCCACAATCACCCACCCTGTGTCCTCTCTTCCCCCACAAGCCCACAATCACCCACCCTGTGTCCTCTCTTCCCCCACAAGCCCACAATCACCCACCCTGTGTCCTCTCTTACCCCACAAGCCCACAATCACCCACCCTGTGTCCTCTCTTCCCCCACAAGCCCACAATCACCCACCCTGTGTCCTCTCTTACCCCACAAGCCCACAATCACCCACCCTGTGTCCTCTCTTCCCCCACAAGCCCACAATCACCCACCCTGTGTCGTCTCTTCCCTCACAAGCCCACAACCACCCACCCTGTGTCCTCTCTTACCCCACAAGCCCACCATCACCCACCCTGTGTCTTCTCTTCCCCCACAAGCCCACAATCACCCACCCTGTGTCGTCTCTTCCCTCACAAGCCCACAACCACCCACCCTGTGTCCTCTCTTACCCCACAAGCCCACCATCACCCACCCTGTGTCTTCTCTTCCCCCACAAGCCCACAATCACCCACCCTGTGTCCTCTCTTACCCCACAAGCCCACAATCACCCACCCTGTGTCCTCTCTACCCCCACAAGCCCACCCTCTGTCCTCTCTTACCCCACAATCACCCACCCTGTGTCCTCTCTTCCCCCACAAGCCCACAATCACCCACCCTGTGTCGTCTCTTCCCCCACAAGCCCACAATCACCCACCCTGTGTCCTCTCTTCCCCCACAAGCCCACAATCACCCACCCTGTGTCCTCTCTTACCCCACAAGCCCACAATCACCCACCCTGTGTCCTCTCTACCCCCACAAGCCCACCCTCTGTCCTCTCTTACCCCACAAGCCCACAATCACCCACCCTGTGTCCTCTCTTCCCCCACAAGCCCACAATCACCCACCCTGTGTCGTCTCTTCCCCCACAAGCCCACAATCACCCACCCTGTGTCGTCTCTTCCCCCACAAGCCCACAATCACCCACCCTGTGTCCTCTCTTCCCCCACAAGCCCACAATCAACCACCCTGTGTCGTCTCTTCCCCCACAAGCCCACAATCACCCACCCTGTGTCCTCTCTTCCCCCACAAGCCCACAATCACCCACCCTGTGTCCTCTCTACCCCCACAAGCCCACCCTCTGTCCTCTCTTACCCCACAAGCCCACAATCACCCACCCTGTGTCCTCTCTTCCCCCACAAGCCCACAATCACCCACCCTGTGTCCTCTCTTCCCCCACAAGCCCACAATCACCCACCCTGTGTCCTCTCTTCCCCCACAAGCCCACAATCACCCACCTTGTGTCCTCTCTCCCCCCACAAGCCCACAATCACCCACCCTGTGTCCTCTCTTCCCCCACAAGCCCACAATCACCCACCCTGTGTCCTCTCTACCCCCACAAGCCCACCCTCTGTCCTCTCTTACCCCACAAGCCCACAATCACCCACCCTGTGTCCTCTCTTCCCCCACAAGCCCACAATCACCCACCCTGTGTCCTCTCTTCCCCCACAAGCCCACAATCACCCACCCTGTGTCCTCTCTTCCCCCACAAGCCCACAATCACCCACCCTGTGTCCTCTCTTATCCCACAAGCCCACAATCACCCACCCTGTGTCCTCTCTTCCCCCACAAGCCCACAATCACCCACCCTGTGTCGTCTCTTACCCCACAAGCCCACAATCACCCACCCTGTGTCCTCTCTTCCCCCACAAGCCCACAATCACCCACCCTGTGTCCTCTCTTACCCCACAAGCCCACAATCACTCACCCTGTGTCCTCTCTACCCCCACAAGCCCACCCTCTGTCCTCTCTTACCCCACAAGCCCACAATCACCCCCTGTGTCCTCTCTACCCCCAGAAGCCCACATTCCCCCACCCTGTGTTCTCTCTACCCCCACAAGCCCACAATCACCCACCCTGTGTCCTCTCGTCCTCTTTCTTCCCTTCCTCCTTCACCGTCTCCTTTCCAGAGGGATAAAACGGACCAACGGGAATGTCTTTTTCCTCCCGCTGCCGGGGGTTTTCCCTGAGTTGGTGCCTGCTCGTGGCCGGGGAATGACTCAGGTTCTTCCTGCTCACTTCTTGCAGCAGCTGCAGGAATTCTGAGTAATTTATGAGACCATTTCCTGCAAGAGAAAATGTCAGCCATTTTTGTTAGGGCAGATGCGATTTGGAGAGATGCAAGAATAATAATGATTTATCAATAATGATCACAGAAACTACATCAATGTCTTCTAACGACAAACTTGGTAACCATATGAAACACGTGTGTGCATTTATCAACATAATTACATGCACTTAAATTTACTGTATATTCACTAAAAATAAATGTTAATAACATATTATTTTAATCGGATACGAACATGGAATGAGATTAAATTCTTGTCTCACAATGATGCAATGTAAAATTACATAAAACACATTTGACAAAACCTGAAAAAAAATGCCAACTCACAGAGAAAAATTTAGCTTTTATTAAAAAACAAGGAGGTCACCATAGCATTAACGAGTTAATCAAACTGTTACTGTTCACAAACAATGTTAATATTTCAATCAGGAAGTGATTTCTGCACGCAACACAATAAACCAGTAGTAATAGATTTAAGTACTTAGCACAACGTTAATGAGATAAGGCATCTGAGCTGGAGTGTTTATATCTGTACTTCACCATCTAGGAACACACCATTGTCGTCTAACTTGTTGAAGTGGTTCTTGAGAATGGCTTCGCTAGTTGACTGGCCCAGGGCCTGGGTTATCCGGCGCACTTCATCGATCCCGACAAGACCGTCCTGATCCTGGTCGAATTCCGTGAACATCACTTGCAGCTCCGAGTCTACACATGCAACACGATGCCCTCTACTGACAACTGAATTATGGGAAATCGCCACAGTCCTATCTGTGACTGATCAGTGTTATTCGTTCACTGAATCGGAATGGACAGCATCATAGATAGCAAAGTTAATGTCAATAAATAATGATGTGCATTTTAATGTTATGTTTAATGTGGGGATTTATTACACAGGTAAGGGGGTGGCATCACTGCAGGGGTGGGGGGTCATTCCATCGATGGGGGTCATTCCAAATGGTAGGGGGCAACCAATCCAACCCATAAAACACTTGCTGCACATTTTCATTATGAATTAATATAATTTATGGTCGACCCCCAGACATTTACGATGCCTTAGGAAGGTTTCCACAGTCAACTTCTGACAAGGTATGAGAGCCAAAAAACTCACCATATCTACATAATTTATTTTGAATTAATTTAGGTATCATTACAGCATGAGAAAGATAACCAAACGAGTAAACCTATTTGCTTACCGTCGCTTGGTGGTTGGCCAGATAGCATCTGAAAAAGGCAAAGATAAAGGTTGATCTAGTGGCAAGCAAACACTACTCATTCACTTATCTCCTCCACACTCTATAACCAGGTACTCATTTATTTAGCGGACGTAATGAACATACATCTTTTCAAAAATTAGACAATTGTTAATATCTATTTATGTGATCTTTGTTCATTTGTAATTGTTCTTACTATTTTTACTTACCTATCTATGGTTTTATCAATTTTAAATATTTATATTTGTTTAACGAATAGTTTATATAATTAAACTATTTTTTTAAATTGACTAAACATTGTAAAGCACCCAAGAGCACCTATTTGGATTGAGTGCTACATCAGAACAGTATTGAACAAGTGGGGGCGACTTGGTGGGAATGAAATAGCCCAAGCTTCGAAACAGTTCATTCTCTCACTCAACTCTGGGGTTATACCCTCCATGCCCTGACAATCCCTATCTTGATGCCCCAGCCCCCTAATGCTGTTTCCAGCTCACCAGCCCCACACCTTCCCACAGGGAATTTATTGAAGTCAAAACCTGGTCTGTCCTGAATTGTTCTTCAATGTGCTGGCTGCCACAGGGCGGCCTTAGCTTCCATATCATCACTCTGAGTGCAATAATAATAAGGCAATTTCTATTGTGCTTAAATCCTTAGAAACCAAGCTCAGAGGCGCATCAAGAAAAAATGGTTGGTCAGTCTCAAAATCGATAAGCAGTATTTTATAAAGGTAAATTTTAAAATGATGGCAGAATTATGTAATATTTTCAACTGACGATCTGATCTAACAGTAACACTTTCCAAAGAGTTGGTGTAGCAACAGAAAAAGCCCTAGTTCAATGTCCTACAAAATCTCTATCTATTCTCAGCATCTTCTGGGTAATTCTCTTCATATCTCGAAACAGCAACAATACCATTCTCACTTTAACTCTGCACCTCACCAGGTAACTAGCAAGTTATTTCACACAAGGACTGTGATGACTGCAATCAAAGACAACACCTGTCGTTTACAGGTCTCTAGAAGTCTCACCTGTTGTCCAGGGAAATCACCAAGGAGTGGACACATCATTTGACAAAATTCTGAAAAACAACAAACGAAACTACTCATTATATGATAATAACAAATGTTTGACGACTGAAGCAAAATCAACAGATTGAACAGATTGAACAAATGGTGAACAGAAGAGAGGGATTTTCAAAACAAATGCTCATGTCTTAAAATGTCTTTTAGTTAGTAACAATTAAGGGATAACAGATCTTAGTATTTAAACTGCATTTTTTACTGTTTTAAAGCAACTAGTCCTATATAATCAGCTGACCAAGTTTATGTGAATTTAGCCTAAAGATACTACCAGGGTATGTCAAATTATGTAGTAAAAATAATATTTCTATATTATAAAACAGTTCGTTCTCTGTTTTTATGTGAACCCACATCTCCGTTAGTTTTGTATGTACGGGCTGAAATTTTGCATGTGATCATCATTGAGATGGTTTGTAGATTTAGACAATTTGAAATTCGTCTGGGGGGGGGTTGAGGACTTGGGGGACTCAAGATTTCAAAAGGCTGTATGTGGATTTCCAGCCGCAGAATTTAATGTTTTTTATATAATCTTAAAGATAATTATGCCATCTACAAATATGTCACTGGATGTAAGCAGAAATTTTGAATAGTTTTTAAGTTATTGATGTCTGAAAATCAACAGCGCTTAACATGCACCAAGTCTACCTGTCGTCGGTCACGTCCGCATGCTTACAAGTAGCGCCCTCTTTCGCATTTCATATATTTCCTACAGATGGAGCTATGTGTCATTTAGCGACTAAATTATTGCCTGTCAAGTTAGTATTTTATAAAAAGTGAGTGTCAAAAGTTATATTGGGTAACTAAAATTATGCCAAATCTTCTATATTATAAAACAGTTTGTTCTCTGTTTGTTTGTGCACCCACATCTCCGATAGTTGTGCATGTATCGGGCTGAAATTTCAACCCAGCATCCGCCCTCTGTCTGTTGCTGGTTACGTCAGTTACACGGGTGAGCGTGTGCAATTTCTGGCAAAAAGGTTGTCCTAGTGACCAGTTATAATGGATGGCTATGAGGTGTCCGGTGCATATGACTGCCTTTGTTCCCATGGCAACGCCAGGTAACTCAGCTAGTCATGTATCCAAATGTCTTAAATTAATAACTACATGTTTTTCTTGATTCAAATCTGTATAACTTGAATGTTTCCAAGGCGAATCCGATGTTTACCCTTGTACGCTGAGTGAAAATATTAATATTCTTAAACAGGTAGCAATCAAATTATAAAAAATGTGATTTGTTAAAACATATCCGAGTGTTCCATATGCTAGAATATATATATATACAGGATGTGTATATATAACTGTATAATATATATATATATATATAATAGATATATTGTTCTATATAACATGATTTTATGCAAAAAAACAGACTTTTTAAAATTTTTAATCCTTCCACATGCAAGCTTAAAACTAAAACAACAGATTTTCCATCAGCCGCAAAATGAAAAAGAACCAGATCCACATTCCACGACTCTGCTAACACGAACCTTTGTAGTGGATGTTTCCGTCGGGGCCGAGACCCGCCTCTCTCAGCATGGCCGCTATGTCATCTCCCGTCAACACGAGACCGAGATCCTTCATCGTGTCACTTAGGTCCCTGGCATTGATGCTGCCATCTCTGTCCTTGTCGAAGACACCGAACAGCTGCTTCATCTCCTCCTCATCGGGGCCTCCTTCCAACGCGTGCTGCGTCAAGGACTTGTGTTGCTCCGCCCACGAAGCGAACTCCGTGAACTCGATTACTCCGTTTCCTGAAACAGCAGATAAGATTAAATTTATTTCCAATACAAACAAACACCCGTTTCCAACTAACTATTACTATGGTACATGCACTTTAACACAGAAGTATATATAAATGTATGTATATATATTTATATAAATGACGTTTAATCGATTATATATTTATACCATACTGTTGTATTGCTGTTGTCATATGAAGTTTGAAATAAATAGGATTTGTAACAAATGTCCAATACAAACAACATATCATAATAGTAATACAAAATAATAATACAGTAGTATTATATTTTGTATTAGTTGCTATTACAAAAGGAATAAATTGAAGAAAAATTCTTGGAAATATTTACCTCTTCTTTCATTATCACAATAATTTTATGCAAACATGGTATGTGTGTCAAGTCAACTTTCCTCATTAACATATTTATTACACATCGTTAAAGTCTAATCGTTAACAATTTAACTAGAACTCACTATTACATTAATATGTTACATTTAATTCTTGTAACTATCTAGTAGCAAAAATCTCAATGGTGGGTCTAAGTCTTGTAGGTCAGTCGATGGGAGCGTTTTCAAGTTCATTCCATGCCATTTTTAAACTTTGAGGCAATTCTGCTCACCCCTCATTGCCTGTGTCTTTTGGAAGAGAAATCTGAAGATTTTAGCCCTTTTGCTTGGTGTCTGTGCCAGGGAAAGTCAACGATCCGACACAGAGGGTAAATGTGTAACCTACTGTGGATTCAGAGTTGACATCCCAACCTCTAAACTACCACAGTCCTAAAAAACCTGCCAATTATCCAGGTACAACATCTAAAATACTAACATCATTTTTAGCTCAATAATAGAATTACAAAAACTATGTTTGAATACATTATAAAAGCATGTATTTTATTGAAAATTATGACTTTCCTCACAGATTAAAACCTGTCTTTCAAGCATCATCAACAAATACATGTACGTACCATCGAGGTCAATCTTGCGTACGATCTCCTTCACTTCGTCAGAGTCGACATCAATACCAAGGGAGACCATCACCTGAAGTACCTCAGCACATGTGATCACACCATCTCCATCTTTGTCGAACATCGCAAACGCAACCTTCACGTCTGTGAGACAACAACAATGGCTATTTTAGTAAGCTTGTCGTACCTGGTTGCTAGGTCAAACGTGATGTAACTGATCCTTCAAACACTACCGGGTACTTCACATAAGTAATATATTGGCAATCCGACAGATCCTGGAATGTGAACTGGTTTACTAAAAAGAAAGAACAAGATTACATATAACATCGATAAAAACATAAGGCCCTTGATATCAATTTAATTATTATTAAACAACAATTACCCGCGTACTTACAGCACTTGCCGCTGCAAACCAATACAAGCATTCACTATGACAATACTCGTGGTTGCAGCAACATACACACATGCAAAATAACAAATGAATTCACAAAAATATGATCATGTATAAAGTGAAGCTTCTCATAAACAACAACAAAACGAATCAATAAAACGCAAAGGGATTCACAAACTATGCTAAGTCATTTTTACCTAAATAAGTATCCAAAGCGATGTACGACATTGAACTAGCACGAACTAGACGTTACCATGTCTGCATGTTATATACCTAATTAATGCAATATGCACCAAACTTCTAATTTTGTATTTTCAAATAAATAAATGGTTGCTTGGTATGTATGTTACTTGATATTGCTACTGATTTAATCATGTTTATGTGTAAAGTGCAATTTATGGGTCTGAATAAACAACCATACAGATTTCCCGTATACAATATGATTTTTTCAGAGGACTTGACTGTAACTCATTTTAGTAAGAATTGGCTTGAAATGAAAACATCACGATAAAGTACATATCTTCTTGTGTTCATTATACAAGTATAAACCCGACCAGCAAACTGATGTGGTAAAAGAAGAAATGTTGGACAGATTCCCGACAAAAACATAAGCATTTGGTTAGACGTAGGTAGGTGTATATGTTGTAGCACGGTAACTCGATAATGTAACCCACAGGACTGCACCTGGCATGTCTTCGTGTCGTTTCACTTTCCCTTCGTCACTCAGACTCACTGAGTCAGCATCAGAGCTGCCCAGTGTCGCCATCTGGAGCAGAAAATCCTGTCACATCTAGAATGGCCTCTGGTGTCAATCAAATAGATTAAGTACACAAATACAAGCAGTTGGAAATGTATCTGTAAAGCCCGTTGTAAATACAGTTTGTATATTTCCGCACATTACAAAGTTATGTATTTTGTACAAATTATTTTGCTTAAATTTCTCTGATACATGCAGATTTCACTATTGATGGCATCAATAACCTGGGTGAGTTGAATACAAATATGAGTTTACCGATCGCTGTTTCTCGCCGATCTGCCCTGTCATCATCTGGAGGAAGTCTACAAGATCAACAGAGAGAATGGTGGATTGGTTCAATGGACAACTACACAGACGCAGTCACAGGTCTAAGTGGGTCTTCTGACGCCCGTTTAATAAACCAAACATTTCTACTAATAACTATTACTAATATTAACACATGGTTATGTTGTTATTAACAGTAATTAATTTCACACCACCTTAATATTGTTATACAGTGTTTTTTGCTGGCCTTTCATATGGGGAATTTACACATATGAAATCCTTCTATGCCCGTATAAGATGTACTTGTAATATTTACTGACAACATTTTAAACAAAAACAGGATTTGCCAGTACGACATTCAGGACTGGTCATATGAGTTGAATCTTAAAACACACTGGTCCTACACTAACTGGTATTGATGCAATGTGTGTTTGTTATAGAATACTTCCAATATTTATATACATAAATATTCTGCTATATATATTATTAACATGAGTCAAGGTGTTTCACATTACGATTTGACATGATTACTATCATACGAGCCATTTTTATATTTAAATTATACTGTCATGGAAATATTAATCCATCAACAACACATCACAGATAGCACTACATAACTCTGATTTTCCAATTTAAAATTCTGTGTTTAGTTGAGGGACGTATAATCTCTGTGTTTGTTGGCACACACAACCATTTGGTGTAGTACACTGACCTTTGTAGTTTTCTAGTTGTTGTCATAGATTTATTTAATATAAAACTGTATGCGTGTACAAACATAACAAATGAGACTACAATAAATATAAGGATGACCCAAGAAAGTGAAAGCACTCATTTCCATTGTGGTCCTTGGACAGACACAGACAAATACATGACACAGTTATCAATAAATTATGACCAAACGACAAAGACTAAAATAACGATAATATAATTAATAAATACTAGCTAATGTTCAGATGTCAAAAATATTTTAATAATGATGATATTGAAAAGGGAGGGAGATTACCTCCTGATTATTAAGTCATTTGAAAACCGACTCACGAACTATATATACATCATACCAGTTCTAAAATTAAACACTTTGCCAAAAAATAGCGAGTCTTTATGTAGCTACAAACAAAGTTAGACTGAGCTGACCTTCATAGTAGATACGTCCGTGTTTCGACGTGACGCCAGCCTCTCGCAACATCTCTTTGACGTCTGCCGCTGTCACTGGCATGCCGATCTCCGCCATTGTCAGCTTCAGCTCTTTGGCATCGATGTACCCATTGCTGTCTTTGTCAAATGCGGCAAACAACGCCCTCATTTCTGCATCCTCCGATTGTCGACTGACGCGCACCTCCACCATCTGCACGAACTCGTTGAAGTCTATGAGGCCGTTGCCTGCGACACAGAAACACTAGTGTTGACGACTGGTTTAACAGATAATAATAATAATAATGCAGTCTTGTATAGTGCTGATATCCGCCATATTGAGGCAACCATTGCATTTGCACAGTTCACTGATGATTTTAAAATAGTCAAATTAACTATTAAGAAGCGTTATTCTAAAAAAAAATATAATAAGAGTAATGCTCTAAAGATTATAAAATTAGTGTCATTATTATACATAATAAAACCAGTAACTATTATAAGATCGTTATCAAAGTAATGTAGAATCGTAGCCAGTGGGTGACCAGTGAGTGACCACTTACCGTCCAGGTCGACGAGTTGGAATGTCTCTCGCAGTCTGTCGATGTCCGGCTGTTGCCCCATCGCATGCATCACCTGCATCACTTCGTCCATGCTGATGTTGTTGTCATGATCCTTGTCAAACAGCGAGAAGATGATCCTCAACTCTGAAACAAACACAACGTTGATCCACACGCGGGATCGGTGGCCATGCGGTCGAGCGCCACACTGTCGATTGAGGGGATGGTGGTGCGACTCCATCTGCCGAAACTTCAGCGATTTCATTCACATCACAATGCCTTTGTCATTCGGAATATGTGACTCGCCACAGCGAAACAGGTATTAAGTGGCACGGGCCTATTCTGCACACGAAACAAAAATAGCTGTCCAGGTCATGTTCCATCAATTTTTTATTTTTGGCAGAAATGCACAACTGATCTCATCTCCCAATGTCCAGTTTACTTTCCTCGACAAACAATCCCAAACTAATCCAAACCCGGGTTCTCTCGATTGAGCGTCCAATGCTCTAGTCAACGCGCATGTTCACTGTGTCACAATAGGACAATCTAAAAGCATTTTATAAGTTGTTTCTTTAAAATATAATGTGTTTTACTTACCACCTTTCTGTTCTGGGGTGAACAAACCATTGCTGTTGAGAACTTGGCCAGATTTGATAAGTCGATTCTGCATTAAAATTACAAACTCTGAAATGAAATGAGAGGACACAGGGTAAATAATGGTGCCCTGTTAATGTGTAACAACAACAGCAAATCTTGGTCAACAGATATTTATATTTGAACTTTCTAAAACAGGTGTAACTGAATTATTTGAATACACATGCACCTGATTTATAATTTATGTTTCTGTATCTAAATACTTTGGAGATCTATGTATTCGTGCTAGCTCACTGCTCGTTGGGAATCTTTCAAACGAGACTGCATTAGATGTACTAGCAAACTAAGACGGTGCTACACAGACGCGCCCACAGAATGCGGTTACCTGATATATTCGAACATGGCATTTGCTATGTAAAAGTGAGCAGTTTTTTTAAACACAAATTACGTCCCCAAATGTTCATCAGACGTCAGAACATTCAAAGAAATATTGCGCAACATCCATCCAACTTACAGTAGGAACCCTAAAACTGTTAAAAATCCTGAACCAATGTGAAATGTTGGCAAAATACAGGCGATTTATTATTCCCTGAAAGTTTATTGCCTGAGATGCAAACCGTCTTGGACCTTCGTGACGTCACAAATCCTGCGGCATGAGCTTAGCCAGACACCCGCCTGCCTGTCTTCAAGACTGGCTAAAATGAGTAACAACAACTAATAAGACTGGTGGAATTTAGAGGGGGACAGCTGGCCAGTAGATTAACTAATAGTTCCATGTCTAGGGGACCCACATTTATGACTATCATTGGCACAACTGCTAATGAAACAAATTGAATGGATCAATATTATTTAAATAAATGGCTCAAATGACACTGATGTGTCTTTAAAAAAACTAAACTGGCCAATAATGGCTGTGATTGAAGTGAATGGCCTCCACGCAGGCCGCTCATGTACCAAAAGGCACACTTCTGATTAATTCAAGACTGACAGAAAATATTTCTTGCAAAGGGATTGTTCAACGGGGAACAGCCTATGATCTCGGCAGGTCTGTGACATTGTGAACAAACCTGGGAAGTTTATCCGGCCGTCTTTGTCGAGGTCTGCCTCTATGATCATGTCTCTGACGTCCGCCTCTGACAACTCCTCCCCGAGCTCTCCCATTGTCTTGCGGATGTCCTCTCCCGTGATGTAGCCGTCACCGTCGGAGTCAAACACGTGGAATGCTTCCAGCATCTCGTCATCAGTGACGCTTTGTCGACGATTATGCGACAGCATGAACGACACGAACTCTTCAAACATGACCTTGCCCTTACCTTTGGGAAAGGTGGAGTGGCATATGCATGTTAGAGAGGGTTTCGACAAAGGGTGGTTCCATTCCCAAGGGAGGGAGTGTGCAAAATAGGTCTATTATGTCACTCAATTGTTGTGATATTACTCCGCTTTTTTCAAAATGATTCTTGTTAAACATTCAACACTCTAAAATAAATATGCTTTACTCAATGTTTTTAATTCAAATCTAAACCAATTATTCATGTCCAATGCAATATTACATTAACCATTATTAAAGCAAGTTGCGCAGATTATTTTTAAAGTCACGTTATACAATAGTTCATCCTGAATTTATATTAGTTTTTAGTAAACAACACAAGAAACTGACTAAAGGAGGAACATACATTAGAATGAATACACAAACCAGGTCAACTTTACCAAGACCTTAACTAAGTGGAGGTGGCAAAACATACCTCAACATGTCATCAACATTGGAATTATAAATGATTTGCATCAAATCAGTATGTTCATGAGTATTGTAAATGCCATCCAAATTGTCTACACTGATAAGAAAGAACAGTTATGATTATATATATGACATAGTGTCTTTATTTATTAGATTATACTTATCCACGTAATAACTGTGGCAGGGCTTAGGTAGATCCAGGGGGCCTGGGTGACACATGTCCCCCCTAGACCTTTGGGATGTGCCCCACTAGCCTGATGTCTCCCCCCAAACCTTTGGAATGTGTCCCCATTTTTATGAGCATCTAGGGGTGTGTAATTAGAGGTTTGGGGAGAGACTCAATATTGATTTTTGGTAAGCCTCAAGGTGGATGCAATTGGAGATTTTTGCCTCCCCCCAGATTACCCTCTCTGGATGCACCCATATAGGTGAAAGTTATGAATACTGAGCACTACATACATGGCTACTGTCAGTTTTTGTTTTTCATCATATCAATTTATCAAAAACATACCGTATGTACTACATTCTGTTTTATGATTATTTAAATTTATGCAGACAACTAGTTAAGTTACATGGTAACTGTGATTCACTGACTGATTAAAATAATTATCTATCTTAATTAATACTATGAAATTAGAGTTTAATTACCATTACCCGAACCACTAGCTTCAAGCAACGCGGCCTGCATTGCGGACGTTGTAAACAGCTGTGCTATGTTGTAATGTAGGAAACATGCAACGGCGGTTCAAAAGATTCTCAACTGGTTCTTCACTGCACAAAAATGCAGTAATGAGCTGTTAATTAAGGCAGCCCTGGAACAGCAACAGTGGATGTGCGCCTGTTTCACGCCACGAGTCGATCAGACGCAACACAAAATGGCACATCTGACACTCACACTATCGTAATCAGTATCTGTGATGGTGGTAGTACTGGTGGTGGTTGTGCTACAGGTGGTTGTGGTTGTTATGGTGGTGGTTGTGGTGGTGGTGGTGGTCCAATATTCAATGACATTGAATGGTGATGCTGAAACATGACAGGTAGCTAAATTGGGTGATCTATTTAACTATGACACGTAGCTAAATTTCACTACCAAAATATGACAGGTAGTTAAATGGCAACACTGAAAAGTGAAACTGAAAGGAAACCCCAGTGGCTTCGCAGGCTTGGTGCTATAGATGTAAATGATATGAATGGAATGTGATTGTTTATGAAGTTCAGACAACTCATGTATATAACTGCCGCAGGACACCTTACATATGTGAAAGTTTCTCAATGGAATAGGGAATATTCATTTAAATACAAAATGTAGACTATGAAATGTTCACAACAGCAATCCTACAGAAAAAAGTGATTCTAAATTAAAAAAATCCAGAACTCTGAGGAAGAACACACTTAACAAGGAGTACTGTACTTTCAGAGAATTAGAAAAGACATGTTATCACATGTGTAAACATGACATAGGACAGTGAATGATGTTATGAACACATGTATGGCAGTCATGCAGACTTCTTTGTCACACCAGTAAATGCACATGCAAGTAAGTACTACCTTCACTGTCGACATGGCGAATCATTTTCTTGATGTCGTTAGGTGTAACGTTTTGTCGTAAGCGCTGCATGACTGTCATCAGCTCATCGGACGTGATATAGCCATTCCGATCCAGGTCGAACTCATCGAAGGCCTCTTTCAGCACTGAAAACCGACCAACTATTACGTTCATTAGTGAGTGAAGTCATCAATAAAGATAAGGTAAGTTCTTATATAGCGCAGTATCATTGTGCCATGCTGTGATTTTACACTTAGATGAACAGAATACCCCCCCAAAGACCAACGCCCCATCAACCATGACATTTAGCAAGCACAAAGGGGAAATTGCCCACCTGTGATCTACTTTTCCCTAGCTATGTAATCAGTAGTGTTAACTGTTAATAAATGGACGGAAACACAGTTCTGTTTATATCAGTCGCTATTTAAAGAACATTTATTGCCAATCTGCCATATACAATTCACATGATTATATCATTTAATAGACATGTAATTTAAATGGCCAACATATATATATGTTAAACAAATTTGTCATAACTGTGATGGCTCCTATGATAGTGACAGTACGTCTTAATGGCAGCCACTGACCCCCAATTTGTCTTAAAATAAAAAGGTGCTTTTCTTTTAAATAATTTATATACTGGTTTCAAAGATGGTGTATACATACATTATAATTATACATATATTGTATTTGTGTAAAAGCATATACCTGATATGTTTATTGTGTTAATATTTGTTATATCTTGGGGTCAAAATAAACTTCTTGTTCTATGAAGCAACTGCCATCATTCAAAGCAAAAATGAATTTAGTAGATTTTACATGCATATAGTTTCTGACTTTCTGTCAATAAAGTCAGTTTTACTTGTGACAAGAGACTCTGACAATGTACTGGCTGACCTCTGCAGCCTTGCTATTACTTGTGGCTGGCCACTTATCTATGCTTGATATCTTTCCGGTGAACTTTCATATCAGTGCTAATTCTGCACTTCTCCCAACATCTTATCCTGCCGTAGCTGTCGGCTTACATTAACCCCCCAGCAACCTCCCAGGCTTAAACAGGATCCCAAATAATCCCTCTAGAGCAAACGTGAACTGCCAAAAGCCAGGAAGACTCACAGAGGCAACTTCAAATAAAAGTGAACACATTTTGATTTTCAATTACTAACTTATAGGAACAATCAAATCAAATTTATTTAGACATCACCAACCCCTACAAATAGATTTAGGGGTGTTTACAAACAAAAGCACGAAGTAAGAATACATTGCGTAAATGATTTAATAATTATTACAATACATGTGTTACATAACATAACACTATAAAAACCACACATCTCGATTATCTATGTATGCCATATATAATATTAAAATGTATATATTAAAAAAAAAAAAAAAAAAAAAAAGCTTTATTAAGGTAGCAGAACTCCAGTCATATCATTTTAAAATATATAAGTCACTCTCAAAAACCTATAATATTATTAGAATGACTATACATAATTTATTCAAGAGACAATTTTTTTTGCATAAATTATGCAAATTAATACTCAAAATGTCTGCCAACGACAGAAATATATGAAATTTTTCAAACAATATATTTTCAGAAGCATACATCATAATGATCTGAAATTTACACACAGCATTTACTACATGGTACTGTATGGGATGGTGAAAGAGTGTAACAAATAAATGATATTGAAAAATTTTATGTGGAAAAAACTAAAATCGTAAATTGTTTTCTCCAAATTATGTATTCTGACACATGGTACACTAATTCTAAAATAAGTACAGCAAAATGCTTTGATCATCCCATATAGCCGAGTCTTGTGTACTTCTCTTTCAAATTTGAAGCAAATTCGAAAAAAAATGGCGACGCTATGATGTTTGAATTTTTAAAATAGATACACTAGAAATTATCGTATCCAAGGACAAATCACGTTGCTATGGTAAAATCTGATGTGACCTAAAATTACATGGTTACTCCATATGTGTAATAAAACTATTTTTTTATTATTATTTCACTTAAAATGTAATACTTAATGTAGGAAAACATATTTTTCAAGGTAAATATGGAGAAAAAAATATATATAAATTTCTTCACATTTGACTGGAGGTCTGCTACCTTAAAATGAAAGGTTTTCAGGTCCCTCCTAAAATGTCCACAGGCATGTTATGTTGTATGACTATGAATCAGTACAAAATCAGCACAAAAACACCTTGATTTTCTTATCTTATCGATTGCAAATTACAACCAAATTAATAATAGGACACTTTACGTTTTAATATATTTTAGTTAGAAACCGACACCAAACATATTCTTACAAGTCTATTTTTTTTCTAAATATCATGTATACATTTTATTGGGTTTAATCAACAGATTAACATCTGTCCTATAGATACATTACAAAATATTTCTGGACATAACCTTATGTGGGTCAAAGTTTTAGGTCCGTGTGAATACGTCTGACACTGTGCATGCTTTTCACTGCATGCCCAAACTGATTACAGAAGAGAACAAAGTCTGTATGTGATAATGATGTCACTGTTGGTTCTTATAATATCTACGACAGTAAAAAGTTATAGCACTTTCTATCCCAAGATGCAACACGTGACTAAAGTGTCCGAAATGTATGCCAGACACTGTTAGTTCGTTGGTATATACTGGGGTAGTGGTCTCCATCCTAATGTGTGTAGCATGCCTGTCACACTGGAGGTGTTATGGCGGACAGCACGGTGTTGAATCATTTCTATTTTGTTTATTTGTGTGTATATATACGGATCCCAGACGGTACAGCAGTTTTCCTGAATGGGTCTAACAAAGGTGAAGTAGGCCTGAGTTTTTATTTGGATAGACGGAACTTTGAGATTTCTGCGGAAGCCGATTAGCGTTTGTAGAAATGTTATTACGTGGGCATTCCACCGAAGATCTGAGGTTTTGGTGACATCAAGATATTTTAACTGTGAGATAGTTTAGACTAATGTTTGACCATGGAGCACGTATTGATTGCTTACAATAGTTTTGTTTCTAGTTACTGGTATGACGTGGCACTTTTGCAGATTTTTAACTCCATTTTCCAAATCACTACCCATTTCCAAGTTTATCAAGATCTTCCTGGAGCACAGCAGCATTTGACATGGGCTTAAGGGCTTGATACATCATGGTATCATCGGCAAATAGTCTGTAAGATGTAATATTTTCCGGGATGGTATTGACGTAAAATAGGAATAAGCAAAGACCAAGCATGGAGCCCTGTGGAACACCTGATGTAACGGCGACCTCGGACGAAGCCTCACCCTCTATCACAACTCTTTGGGTTCTGTTTGATAAGAATGATAAATCCATGAATTTGTTTTACCTTGGAGACAAAATTGTAATCTTTTGATCTAATAAAAACATCTTAATAAAGTAAATAGTTATGTGATCTTTAGCCTATTACCTTTAATTTAAAACAATTCCCAATGTTCTAGCACGATAATAATTTTTTTGAAGTGTGAGAGATTAAGTCTGATCCATGTTTTTAACCTGCATCTGCAAGTTTTTATAAATATTTCTAACCAGCACTGTAGAGTGTACACTTTGTGTGCGCACACCACAACACCATCCACGAGATCATTATATACATATTAATATTATTAAGCTATTTCTTAATGACGTCATAGAGCGGGAACCCAGCACTTTTATTCATGTAAAAAGGGCCAAAGTGTTTGACCCCATGTGTTTGAGGGACCATCCCCCGACATCACAAACATGAGTTGCAGGCGGGTCTTGGGTGGTGGAATGTCCCCTAAATCATCCCCCGAAGTGGGCAAAAAAGTACCTTTATTTATGTGAACAGCGCCAAAGCTAAAAACAATTTCAAAAGTTTCCCTGGTGTTCCCCGAGTACGGAATGACCAATGACAGCAACTTTAAGTGGTGGAATCCCCCAACGATTGACGAAACTGTATTTATTCACGCAAACACCTAGCCACATCCTTTCCTTCCCAAGACCCTGTCGTTATGGGTGTTGTCACGTCCAACTTTTGCATTCAGGTCTGCCATGACAATTGTGACGTCATGGCGTGGTGACCTGTCAACTTCTGCTTGAAGGCTTTGGTAGAAAGCGTCCTTGTCCTCATCCTCTCCGTCATTGGTCAGTGCATAGCACTGGAGGAGGGTGATGTTTCCATGTCTCCCCTTCGGTCGAACTCTCATCAGACTACAGCTGACAGGTTTCCACCCCAGCAATGACTTTTCCACCCCTTTCTTCATGAGAAATGCTACACCTTCGTGATGCTGGTTGTTGTATCGTCCAGAGTACAGTGCCGTCTCTCCTGTTGCTCTTGTCAGTCTTCCCGAACTGGTCCACCTGCTTTCACTCACTCCAAGGATGTGCAGGCTGTCTCATTTCTGTGGTTATCTGCACCACTTTTCCAGTTTCATACATGGTCCTCACAATCCAAAATGCAATCCTGTTCTTCATTTTTACTCAGCACTCCCATAATCGCCTGGCGAAGGCTAACAACCCGGTCTTGTAAAAGAAAATTATTGTTACGGAAACAGCGACGAACATAACTTTCACAACTGTGCATGAAGGCCTTCCAGAGTCAACGACTGCCACTGGTGAAAGCCAAACGGAAGCCACAGGGCTTCCGTTTGTTTGCCCTGTGCTAAACCCCCAACCTGGAGGAACACAAAATTAAAGATACGCAAGGAAATCTCCTCACGACAGAGGAGGAGCAAGAAACTTGATGGACAGAACATTTCAGTGAAATACTAAACAGGCGACCACCAGAAGAGGAAGCTGTTATAGAAGAAGCAGACCTGGAGATAAACACAGAAGCTCCCCAGAGAGGAGAAATCATTGCAGCCATCAGGACATTAAATAATAGAAAGGCACCTAGGCATGATAACCTTATAGATTTTGAGAAAGCCTTTGACAGCATCCACAGAGACTGCCTCTGGCGCATTCTCAGATCATACGGAATACCACAACGCATCGTCAACATCATCAAAGCTTTCTATACCAACTTCATCTGCAATGTTGGAACTGGTCAGTGATCTTCACTTTGTGGTTAAGACAGGTGTGAGACAGGGCTGTGTTATGTCAGCTGTCCTTTTCAATGTTGTCATCAACTGGGTCATGGGACGAGTGACAGAAGATGTACCAAGAGAGCTTCGCTGGACTCCCTTTTCTACACTAGAGGATCTGGACTTTGTCGATGACCTTGCTCTCTTGTCCCACTCACAAACACAGATTTGGCCGTCAGGTTGGTTTGTGAATCAGATAAAAAGAAGACGAAAGTTGTGACACTGAATGTTAACATGCCAGCCTCAGTGAAGATGGAGAACATGGACCTTTCCAGCACTGAACCATTCACTTACCTTGGAAGTGTCATCAGTCAAGATGGAGGAGCTGGTTTAGACACCCGCAACAGATTAAACAAGGCACGGAATGAAGATGCTGGAGGTGGATTGGACATGCCCTTCGCATGGATGCAGATGCCATCACAAAAACAGCTGTCTGGTGGACAGCAGAAGGGATGCGAAAACGTAGACGTCCAAAAACAACATGGTGGAGAACAGTGATGGCGGAGATGAGGGAAATGAACCACAGCTGGCACCATAGACGAATGGCCGGAGACAGACAGAGGTGGAGGAACTTCGCCGCTGCCCTAAACAGGGGTGTAACGGGTAGTGAGTAAGTAAGGAGGTTCAGCTTGCGAATGTGTACAGAGGTAAAAGGGCAATACTACATTATCAAGATTTCAGGGGTACCGCATGATGTAATCGTATAAAATCGGTCTTAAAATGTCTCTACCAGTTGCATATTCATTGTTATTTTTGGACGTTTCTACTCTCAGTAGGCATTAAATAAGTGTGTTAGCATAATAGCTTAACCTTTCTGGAATAATTGTTAGATTAAATCAATTGTGGACCAGTGTGTTGCGGAAGTGGCTGGATGGTTGTCTAAAAACCAGTTAAAACTTAACACAGAGAAATTCGAGGTGATCGCCACTGTGAAAAGTTGCTACTATCATACTAGAAACATTGAGCGAATTCGGCCACATCTGACGGAAGAATCATGCAAGACACTTGTTCACGCACTAGTGACATCCCGTTTAGATTATGGGAATGCACTTCTTTATGGTCTCCCACACACGGTGATGCAACGTCTACAAAGGGTGCAGAACTGTGCCGCTCGCCTAATTACTCGCTCGAGGAAAAACAAATACATCACGCCCATGTTGCAGCATTTACATTGGCTACCCATGCATTTGAGACCAACCTACAATGTGCTGGTGTTTCCATATTGTGCTTTGAATGGCATAGCACCGGACTACATAAGTGAGTTAATTGGCTACCGTCCCATCAACAGAACTCTACGATCTACCTCGCATTTTGTTTGTAACAGCCTCACAAACTGGTACTCATGGTGATCACCGTTTCGCGGTTTGCTTGGCAGTTCTACAGAACAATTTGCCTCCTACGCTCACGACAACAACATCATTACAAGTGTTTAAAACACTTTTGCAGACTCACCTTTTTAAACAAGCATTTTTATAATTTACCAATGAGGACATTTGATGTGCTTTCTTTTGATAAATATATTTTTTTTTGGTTAGTTTCTAAGCATATTTATGGTTATTCTTCTTGTATAAATGAATGTATTTAAAGTAGTTTTTAAGAATGTCTTAATATTGTTTTTAATTTAACAGTTTTTAATGATCTCTCTTTTTAAAATTGTTTTTTAGGTGTGTATAGTTAAGGTAATGTTATATTTTTGTACATATTTATTTCTTAATTAGCATTTCTTTTTATGTAAAATACTATTATACATAATGTGTGTGCATGTATATAAAGCGCCCGTGAACAATTTTTATTGATCGGGTGCTATAGAAGTACTTTTATTTATTTAGAGTAGTGGAAAATGCATATAATCTCAAACTAATCGATGGAAATAAATGTTGATAGTGCAGTAATTTGTAACAGCCTTTATACAAACACGTTAACTAGTTAATAAATCATTAATTGGTCCTAGGACCAAGGGCCTAGCTAGATATATATAACAAAACTGTAATTTGTAAAATGTAAATTCAATAGTATCAGTGCCAGTGGATCATCGAAAGTTTTTGATTTTTAATTAAAGTTTTGATCTTGCCAGCCCAACTGCCGATAAGGCATGGAAAATCTTTTTTTTTTAATATGTCACTTAATATGTATTATTTGCTACTTTAAATTTCTATTAAACTTGTGTAGGTCACCCCGTCACGTAATTGCCAAATGTGGGTGTGACACTGACAGTCGGTATCGTAAATTAAAACAAACCTACTGTTAGTGTTACAAGTCCAATTACAAATTGTACGGGTTGCATTACCTGACAGCAATTCTTCCGATTCTGAAGTACTCAGTTCCTTATGATAAGGGCTCCGGTATATTTCTTTACCTTTAGGGGGTTTGGGGGCTTTGGCCATTTTAATCTCCCCACCCCCCAGGCCGTTGTTCTAACCGGCACAAAAACAAACCGGATGTTTACAAACCGACGTTTGGTGATCTATTTGCATCCAACCTGTTAGGCAACTTACTCCACACGCGACACTATGTCTGTGGTAAACGTATACAAATACGGATACATTTATTTAAGGTAAAATCCATAAACCGATACATACAAATAGGCCTAAAATATACATGTGTTAAAAAGTAAATAAGTTAAAATATAAATAGGTAATTAAATAAAAAATTGAAATAAATAAGTTATATAAATACATACATACATATATGCATACATATATTCATACATACATACATACATACATACATACATACATACATACATACATACATACATACATACATACATACATATATACATATATACATGCACACATACATGTTATAAACACACACACGCACGCACGCGCACACGCGCACACGCCATCCTAAGCTACGCAGCATGGTCGTTTCCTTTCGTGATAACATGAATGGCACAGTTGTGTATGATGGTTCGACGTCGGAACCCTTCCTCGTCAGCAGTGGCGTGACGCAAGGCTGCGTCCTCGCTCCAACGCTGTTTGGAATATTATTCTCACTCCTGCTGTACTATACCTTCGACTCTTCCTGAAACGGCATTTACATGCACATCAGATCTAATGGGAAGCTATTCAACCTGGCACGTCTGCGTGCCAAAACAACGATGACCGAGGTGTGCGTCAGGGAGCTGCCTTTTGCGGATGATGCAACATGCACTTCCCACTCAATAGAGGCCCTCCAGAGGCTGGATAATCGCTATGCAGACGCCTGCAGAGAGTCTGGACTCACAGTCAGCCTGAAGGAGACGAATGTCATTGCGAGGGATGCAAGCCAAGTCCCCTCTATCAAAATCAATGACTACACCCTGGAGGTATTAGCAGACTTCAACTACTTCTGGTCAAACATCTTATACAACCTTTCGCTGGACAGAGATAAACTGGCGCATCGGAAAAGTTGCAGTCACCATGGCCAAACTGACCAAAAGAGTATAGGAAAACAAGATGCTCACTGAGAATACAAAGATGTGGGTTTACCAGGCCTGTGTGCGGAGCACCCTTCTCTACGGCAGCGAATCGTGGACCACCTACATGCGTCTGGAGCGCCGCTTCAACACCTTCCACATGCGGTGCCTCAAGCGCATCTTCGGTATCACCTGGCAGGACCGTGTCCCCTGCATACTGGCCCGTGCTAGGATCCCCAGCATGTACTCACTGCTGAGCTGGTTAGGCCACGTACGTATGCATATAAGGCGGCCAACAATCAGCACTACCAACGTCATCCTGTTTCGTCTGCTCTGGCTGTGTCAGGGACTGTCACCCCGGACTACATAGTCATAGCGGACGCTGCCACATCTCCAGAAATTGCAAACAGGGCGCATCTGCATCGTCTCTCGAGACTATGCTCTGCCTACTAAAGAAGAATCTTTTTGACGTCCAATAGACATGTCAAGGTTTGCATAATGAATTGAGATGTAATTTAGTCTTTCACTGGCAACCTAATTTTGACGTCTTTTAAATATCAAAAAGACGTCTGTTAGACGTAAAACATACTACATTTGCTCATCGGGTAGTTGAGCAGTCACTGAAGGCCTTTGCTCCCAAAATGATAAAATCTTGAAGGACACGTATATATATATATATGACGCTGAATTACGTCATCGTACAAGGGAAGGTAGATCGTAATTTCCGTCGTCTCGATTGATTGGTGGTACTGAAGAACTCGGCGAGCAACGCTAACGAAAGCCTCTACCACGTAACATTCGTTTGGATGTGTCAAAATAAAATATTTTGAATTAAACAAGAACTATCCTAAAGAATGTTCAGTAAACCTAGTCCAAACTGTTCTGACGTCTCTCATTCAACCCAGCTGCTGTTGGCTCGTTATAGTAATAATAATAATAATAATAATAAGATAACTTCTATTGCGCCGAAATCCTTGGAAACCAAGCTCAGAGGCGCATCAAAACAAACGGATTGGTCAATCTCAACATCCATAAGCAGTATTCTAGTTGTCAACAGATGGGTCAAGGCGCTAGGAAGCTACGGTGGATAAGTAAGGTTGTAAAGATAAGTTTTTAAATGACGACGGAATTTTGTAATAGTTTCAACTGATCTAACACTAAGAGGGAGCATATTCCAAAGAGTTGGTGTAGCAACAGAAAAAGCCCTAGTTCCAATGTTAGTGTTGACTCTAGGAACAAAAAGTAGGTCAGAACCAGATGATTGAAGCTGGATAGGTTTTCTCACAGGAGTAAGCAATGCGTGCAAATAAGATGGTTGCTTACTGGACAGTGCCTGGTATGTAATGGTACAGATATTAAATAGTATACGATATCGTACAGGAAGCCAATGCAAAGACTTCAAAAGTGGTACAGAGCGAGAAAAACGAGGAGATTTTTGGTAACTACTAGACAAATTTTGACACGCTGACGTTTTGTGATATCCTTGCTAGCAATATTACACAGGAGTAAATGAGCAAATCGCAATAGTCAAGTCTGCTGCTAACAAGCGCTGTTGCAATAGTTTTAGCAACAGAAAATGACATATACCGGCGAATACGGCGAAGATCACGAATATAATAAAAACACCAGCGACATGTTTGAGATATGTGTTGTCGGAAATTGAAGTTACTATCAAAGATCACCCCTAGAGTCCATACCGAGGTTGCTGGCGTGATATACTGATTCAAAATACGCGTAGGGAAACCATCCAGTTTACTACGCTGCATTGGAGTACCAATAATGATCAATTCAGTTTTATTTGCATTTAATTTCAACTTGCTGTCAGTCATCCATTGGAAGATATCTTGAAGGCAATCACTAAGTTGGTCAAGGGAGCGATTTGTATCCGGGGTAGCCAACGCAATGTAGATCTGGGTATCATCAGCATAAAGATGAGTAAGTTCACTCCTGGAAAAAGGTCGGATGAAAAGGACGATATATCCCTATCGCCGACACAGCCATACGCCACATGTATAAAACAATACCGACCACTGTTTGTCGTTTTGTGTCGTTTCAGATCAATTCACACCAGTTGTTGATACGAGCCACGACAAACAATTATTATGACTAGCATTACATGTTTTGTCACAATCCGAAGCAGTCTAATTGGTCTACTTGTCACTAAAACTCCTTTTGCGTGTGCATTTGTGATCAGGCACCCACTAGCCAAATCCGGAGGTCGTACTCAAAGACAAAGGTCCCAATTCTGATTGGTACAACTCCCCACATGTGTTCACGTTCGATGGAATACGTTAGCAGCGTCAGAATATGTATGATCCGTTAGTGTTAGTGTGTAAGCATAATAATTAAACAATTTCCCCTAAACACTGACCGATATCAATATCAAATAAAATTTATTGGTAATATGCAATAAATAGATAGCTGGTTACAAGTTAATTAAAATATATCTTATTTTTAAATAATGGGTATTATTTGCAAACGTTAATTGAAATATAGGCCTATTATTATTATACAATAATACGCATTGTTTCAGTGTCCAAGCTCGAAAGAAAAACGCTGCTTAAGTAATCAATAGCATTGTCAATAGTCGGCAGTGAATGTTATTTACAAAATTGGATGATATAATATTGTATATGTCTGAAACCACCCATCGCGGTCGCTACGTGTCTGATCATGTCGATATTATTACATGGCAGATAGAGGTCTATGCTAAATTGTATAATGGCACTGGCGAACTAATGTCAGTTTTATACTACAGACGCACTGGATTACCTCAAATCATGTACACACTTGGCTGTATTATAATAGCGAACTATGACCGAGTATACGCGCGAGTGTGCATGCGTGCGTGCGTGCGTGCGTGCGTGCGTGCGTCAATGTGGGTGTAATTACACTGTAGGCGTAATTAGGAGTAATTAAAAATAGCACTTAGTTTACATAACTAACATTTATTGCAAACGTTCATCGATGGATATTTCCTCTTCCTTGGGAAGAATAGCAATGCGCTGTAAATTAAATATCATATCGGCCCTGATTAACAACTTGTAGCGTGTATAGCTGTATACCATAAGTTTATTGTGATAAAACACACATTCAACTATTATATCTAATTGTTTTAATGTAAACCTCTAAACTTATATTATTCTGGCACAAGGATACACTGGAACTTTTCACCCGACCTGATCAGGCCAGACCAGACCAGACCAGACCAGACCAGACCAGACCAGACCAGACCAGACCAGACCAGACCAGATCACACCAGACCAGACCAGACCAGACCAGACTCCCCGGTGATCTGCTATACTCGAAGCCGGCATAACGCCATAATCACATAAACTTGAACACTTTCGAATACATAAGATTGACGCGGACTAGCCCCGACTTAGTCGAAAGTTGTCAAGTTTACGTGATTATGGCATCATGCCGGCTTAGAGTATAGCGCAGTTAGTGTAAGAGTCAATCGGTGTAGGGAATACACTGCAGTCGGAGGGAGTCTGATGTGGGCGGGTCTGATCGGGTCGAATCGGGCGAAAAGTGCCAGTGTATCCCGGTCTTTATTTGCATCTAGAGTTACATACTTGGAAGGGTATCATGTCTGAGTATCTTTCCTATATAAAAAAGAATTACGCATTCTGCATGTCGGCGTAATGTCGCAATCACGTAAACCAACCACCCAACAGCAATGCGAAGGGTAGTTTAAAAAATTACAACGAGGTTGCGTGAAACAATCTCGTGACCGTGGATAGCCACGTCGCACGCTACGACGAAGGTTATAATTAACGACGAAAGCCCGGATTTCCGACTTTAGAATTATCTGTGAGTTTCGAACAGGAGTTCAGTTAACAAATAATGGGAGCATAAAATTGGAAGAACCGCACTAATGGCTCCTAATTACAACAATAATTGATGTGTTTCCCGTGATGTGTTCGAATCAGAACTCACCCACCATCTCGTCCTCGGTTACTTCGGCTGGTTCCTTCATGGCGACAGGCCGAGGCTGCTACGGTCGAGTTTGGCGGACGAGAGACGTAGGATCACGTGTGACGGGAGCGTGGGTGGCGTCCGACGGTTGCTGGATGTCTACAAATCGTCACGCTTATGACTCGTCACAGCCAGTACGACACGACGTCGTAACAGCAGCGTCTGCAACACAATGTGGCATGCGATGTTACGGATCTTGAAAGTCTTACTACGTATCCACGCATGCCGGAAGTTGGCGTTATGCAACACGGTATGCGCAGAACGCATTACATGTAAACAATAAAACAGTGTACTTCCGCGTAAACAGTTTAAAGTTAAAAACGTGTAAGGGTAAAAACAAATACAAAGAACGCAGTTTACTTTACTCCTCAGCACCCGCTGTTTTCGTCGTGACCAGCGAGATCCGATAAGTTTGGCGCATATGTCTACAACTACCTGACTGCTCTCTTCTCTTCGTCATACGTTTATACCATTCGCTAGCAAGGATCAGGGCCGACAACGTGGCAAACCATGAAGTCGAGCCACTTTCGCATTGGCTGCTCGACCAGTAGGTAAGAATAGCGCCAGACCCACAGCTTGGCGAGTATTTTCAGCCCAGCGAATCCTGCGGGGCCACGACCGGCCTGTATGTTTTAGTGTTCCGTCAATTATCCTGCCTAGTTGACTCTTCTGGCGTGTTCAATAGCGTCTACAAACACGCGCAATGGAAAATCTAAATGGTTTGCACAGGAACGCGCCTAACGAGCGCACACACACCCCCGTCGCTAGCCGATTGTCATTTATCGCGAAGACCTCGGTCGGCCGTCTCAGTCGAGCTGTTTCAAATAAAAGTCACTCGAGTACGATAGAATCGGGTCAAAACGTCCTATTCACCGAACCGATTGACTGATACGATTGTAATGTAGGTAAATATGATTATTATTTTGTTTATCAAAGTGAGCCGCTGTGTGCGACTTGAAATAATAAGAACGCTTGTCGAGTGATATCGACTGCCTGCTAACAATTCCATTGACGTCAGCGGTAGATCTTGAGATAGTCTAAGGTCAACACTTTGCACACGGACGTTGTGTTTGGTTATAAGAATAAAACAGACTCTTAATTAGTCCATGCTTTAGACCACTGTCAAGTGTGTTCTAATGTTTCAATGTGTGGCCAAATAAAAGTTTTCAAGATAGTAGTAAGACGGGCAATCTGGAGGGGTATCCTACGGCGTTTTCTGGTCATTTTTGGTTGATATTAGGGCGGTTTCGAAAGCCGCCCCCCCCCCCCCCCCCCTCCAGATTGCCCGTCTTACTACTCAAGATATTGAATGGTTGTCAGGATATTGATAGAAATATTATCTTCAAACTGAAAGAAGGCAGTATAACCAGAGGGCACAACGCAGCGTTAGTCAAGGAACAGTGTAGGTTGGATATGAGAAAGCACTCATTCTCTCAGAGGACAATAAATGACTGGAACAAATTGTCTGATGATTGTGTTAATGCTAGCAGTATGAATATATCCCAAAAAAAAATTGACAGCTATCTGGCGAGGGCGGGTTATACACAATACAAACATAGTGGACGGTTTCCCGAAATTTCGTACCGGATGTTTGCCAAAGATTGTTTAATTTTAACAATCATTCCCAATCTAAAGGCCGGGATACACTGACGTTTTTCGCCCGCCCAGACCAGAGCAGTCGGTGTTGGCTTAGGCGGGTCGGGTCGGGTCGGGTCTGTGTCAGTTGGCTAGTGTATCCACACGTTCGGTTGTGCTCGGGGCTAATTGTGGCAGTCTGACGTAGTCAAAAGTGTTCAAGTTAACGTGATTGTTACGTCACGCTGGCGTGTTGTCCGACTCAGTCGGTGTCAGTTGGTGTAGTGTATATACTACAATTGGGGTGAGTCTGGTCTGGTCTGGTCTGGTCGGGTGAAAGGTGTCAGTGTATCCCTGGCGTTATCAGAAAGGTTTACATTTTACGTGATTGTGACGTTTCGCTGGCTTCGATTCTGACTCAGTCGGTGTCAGTCGTGTGTATACACTGCAGTCGGGGTGAGTCTGCTCTGGTCTCGTCTCATCAGATCGGGCAAAAAGTGCCATCGTATCCTGGCCGTTACATGTGTTCTCTGCGATTGTTCCAAGCTACGTAAACCTGGCTAGTCGTGGCGCGGTTACGTCAATTTGAACCAGGATACATGAAACAAGATCGAACAACCAGGATATAAAAAACAAAATAGGAAAACCAAGATTGAGGAAACAGGATCGGACAACCAGGTCATACGAAACAGGATATGACAACCATGATACAGGACACAAAATAGAAAAACCACGATACAGGCCACAATATCAGACAACCAGGATTCCGAAACCAACGTGGACTAACCAGATTTCAGAACAAAATAGGCCTATATATAGATCAACGGTGACGAGTACGGATGCACGCAGCTGTGACTAAAGACTGTGGAACGGAAACTGACATGTTCTATCGACTTAAAGCATCCTCGCAAGCCAGGGCTGTTTGCCATGCAAAACTAGCCCTGGCAGATCTCCTACGCGAAATGCGGAAGTTTGTCAAACTAGTCATTCACTTCGCCAGTCGCGACTGCGTCACGCGTGAGAACAGCCCCAATTTGAAGACGGATAAACGACTTCAGGGAATCCCAATATAATGATCCGTTCGTCCATTAGCACGAGCAGCTGACTGGTATTGTGTATTCGAATAATTGCTTCTACTTCCTAAACATTGCATGTGACACGAGCCACGGTTGGTTGAAATGAGTGAACTGCCGCTAACCACTGATATAGTGAGCGATTTCATAGGCTCAGCTTAAATTCAGAGTTTCGCAAAGCGAACAGCCAGGGGGTACTGCTGGCTGGCACTGACGTAATAAGAAGCAGCGACCCCTGGCGCGCGAGGATGACTTGAAGCATTAGAGAGACGACAATTAAACCAGCTATGTCATAAACCTGCCCAACCATAAACCGTCCGACGAGAGAATAATTAAAACGAGATTTAGTCGATATGTTGATGGTAGCCTAATCACGGAATAGGCGATCCCATGCACACAAGGCATCTGAACCTAATAAAAGATTATGGTTCTGACGAGGAGTCGTTACAAAATTCCGTAACCGCTCGGAAATGGAAATCTGACATCCTCACCCTCATGTAACGCATTAAAACATCTAACACCTTTTTTCTCTCGGAAATCTGACACCCCCTACCCCATGCAACGCAACTCTGAAAGTACGTAAAACCTAACACCCCCACGATCAATAGACTTGTCCTCGGCTTCAAGTATAAAGCCCGTCTGGACCCTATTGTCGTGCTATTAAGAAAATAACCTATACATTGCCTTTCAGTGGTGCTCTCAACGGCTTAACGAGAAACTTAAATGCACCCCGACACTGAGAAGTGTCCGACTCGTTATAGTGTACCGATGAAATAATAATGTGTGGTCTTTTATTCTCCCATTATCCGCTTTTGCCAATTAAGGTGGCCATAGTGTTGTTAGTTGCATTACCAGAGCACGTTTTGGCAGTGGCTAAATGCATCGCCTGAATGTGTTTTTGTAGAATGATTTGAGACCATTAACTCTGAGTTCACGACAGGTTTTACACCCATTACCCGGTGTGTGATAGTTTATTTACCTTGGCATAAGACCATTCATTGGAAGGTTTTGAATTGGCTCCTTGTGGTAAATTCCAATTTACCATAACCGTTACGCATAGTTCCTTTCTAAGGCGCTTCTTTGATGGTGTATATTTACTAAGTAATTTGTTAAAAGCGCTTGTTTACTTGATTATGATTGTAAACATCGAGTGCGCATTGCGATGTTCTAAATGGAATAACAGGTAAACACGCACCGAATATTCGTTGGCTACTGTTATTAGTATCGGTAGTTCGCGAGGCGCATACTAGGCCCAATGTGTGCTTTGAAATATGATATTTTTGTTGCACCTAATCCGTTTGAGTTATTCTAGGCTCGTGCGTCATAACTCATTTATCTAAGTCAGTGGCCTTGTTGAGACAAGGTCAATGTCGCACGGTCGGTTCTATTTGACCATGGACGAATGTCCTCATTGGCATGACTGGATATTGCAGTTCACTCCACTTATCATTTCCACTCATAGGTCTGCCATTACAAATAGTCTTTCAAAACATGGTTTTAACACGTTTTCTGATTGAATCGTAGGTAGACCCTATGGTTGGTTGGGTTTGCTTATCCATTTCCAGACGTCGCAGCCTTGATGGATTGTCTATAGACAGCTCTTTCGTTTGCCAGTCTCCCCACTCGCCAGTCGTCGACTCCCATCCATTCCTTTATATGTCCTTCTCCCATTGTCTCCTAGGTCTTCCTCTGCTTCTGCTGCCTTCCATTTTCCACTTATTAGCAGGTAGTGTGCTGAATCCCTTGTACATCGTCCCAGTTTGCGGTTAGACATGTGGAAACACCCAGAAATCAAACGTGTTTGATGGAAGAGACTCCTGACTCCGTAATAAATGCCAATTCTAGTGTTAAGAACATTACGTTGAAAGATAAGGATCAGCCTATATGTATTTAACTTCACAATTGTCGACATTAATAGTATTTATTAGTATAGAGCGGACGAGAGAGGGACTGGGATCAAAGCGTGCACACTAGACCCTAATTTTAAAAATAACGGTCGCATGTGAATTGTCTAACTTTAGTAATTAAAATAAAAGTTTGCAAGCATTACATAATGCTGGCTGTTATTATATGTCTTTTGCATGCATCATGTCAAAACACTGTTTCATGTCTTTCAATTTGGACAATAATAAATAGTTTAAAGTCCAGCGGGATAAATTTCGACAACTGTGAACGACCCCTTAGCAAACAATGATTACAGGCTTCCCTGGAGCTGAACCAGGCTTCACGCCGCGTTACACATTGGAAAATAAGTGTTGACTCCTTGAGTAAACAAACAAGCAACTGCATGCCTCGAGTGATGCGTCGTTTGGAAATAGAATCACGTATTTGTGTTGGTAAACGACCGGCGAGACGCCAAAACTTCTGACAGGTGAACAGAGAGTGTCTTTGCATACGTAGCCATGAGTTACCCTGCGCATTAGCTGAACCGTGTGCAGAACGCACTGACCTATTTACTAGACGGGCTGCTTTGGAAAAAATTATAATGTCATTTTACACCGAGTAGATTACAATTGTGTGTGTGTGTGTGTTCGTGCGAGCGTGCGTTCATGTGTGTGTGTGTGTGTGTGTGTGTGTGTGTGTGTGTGTGTGTGTGTGTGTGTGTGTGTGTGTGTGTGTGTGTGTGTGTGTGAGAGAGAGAGAGAGAGAGAGAGAGAGAGAGAGAGAGAGAGAGAGAGAGAGAGAGAGAGAGAGAGAGAGAGAGAGAGAGAGAGAGAGAGAGAGAGAGAGAGAGAGAGAGAGAGAGAGAGAGAGAGAGAGAGAGAGAGAGAAATTGACGCTATGATGCTGTGATGCTACTATTGGTGGTGTTAACCTGTTTGGTATTATCACATAGGGAACCACTAAATTAATTTATATGATCATCCTAAGCAATACGCCTATTAGCTGAATCAGTTGTATTTCGACCCACCTATTGTCTTCGCCGGACTTGATTGTCGGAACCAGGCACGCACACACGCGACACCAAATACCAATTCCAGGAAATCGTTACAGTTATCCGCCCAACCATCTCCACCCACCAGCAGTGTTATTGCGATGGGCCCAATCCCAATGCGCTTAAATCTCTTAAATCTCAAAGGTCAGCATAATTTACGATTGATATGATATAAATCTACGTTTCGTTATGTCGCTATGCCAGGATTTGGTGTCTACCGGTGTATTAAGCAGACCCTCTCACGAGGAGGGTACTGTAAAGAGAGGTTCAGTGCTTGGTAGTGTCATAGTTTCTCCAAGATGTGTACTTTGTCAACTAATTATTCAACGGGTCGAACTGTTACTCCGTCTTTGCCAATTAAGGCCCAATACACGAGTTACCTATTTGTTGTCTTTATACTTCTTCCTTTTGCTTATATATATATATATATATACCAATTTCCCCAACTCTGTGTACATACGTTGTTCACGTGATATGCTGAAACGGCGCAAGAGGTGAAACATCATATCCGCGTGCCATACGTTTACGTTATTCCGCTGGCCGGACATGGCGACCGATGATTTTTGCAAAAGCATGATTGATCGATTGACATAACAAATACCAAAGTGTCATATAATTATGGTTCCAAGTAGGATCAAACAAGTAAATCCCGTACATGTTGTACATACACTTTCTTAGATACAGTTAAATGGTAGTTTAAAATGCAACTTTTAAATGTTGTACTTCGTTTTTGCGGAAAACAAGTCCAGGAACTTGCGGGTGGACCCCCAGCTTTGGCGATACAGGTCTCTTACCCTCAATAGCGGGTGTGTATTATTTCAATGTGTTGTAGGCTTACGCAGTGTGAACGTGAACGAACATTCAAATTGTTCACACTGTTTGGAGCTTATGAAACATAATGTGGCGGGCGATATACCTGCAACGTAACTATTATAGTAGGACCCAATTATTTAAAATATGAGGACCATAGCCTACAAGCATGGCATCCGACGCAGATTCATATTCAATGGTCTGAGCCGGACCTTCAGCACGACTCTAGTCTCGCTTAACCGACTTTCGCCTGGCTGTGGGACTTCGCCAGGAAGATAGTCTGGCTCAGAGTCGCGTTTTGACGGCCCACTTGTTGACAGCCATGAGAGCTGCCACCTAGTGAATATGCATGTGATTAAAAGGCACTAAACTACGAAAAAAGTTTAACGTCGGTTTATTTTGTGTGTGACATGTTTCAATATAAGTTTAATGTTTAATAATTGTTATAGTATAGTATTATCTGATAAATGTGTATCCTTATTTAATTTGTTATTTCATAGGAATGAATTTAGCAAAGATAGACTGGAATAACACACTGAAGAATAAGACAGCAACAGAATGCTGGAATATCTTAGAGTGAAATTGAATGCATCATTTGTTCCCTTAAAAAAACACGGGAAACGGTCCAAAAAGAAACACTTATCGAAAGTAGCCATTAGAAAAATTAAAAAGCGAGGTCATGCTTAACAAATATGTTATGTTTTTATGTTTTGGAAGATATCACTAAGTGGGTAGATGATGGATCACCAGTAGATATCATCTACTTAGATTTTCAAAAAGCTTTCGACAAAGTGCCACATCAAAGATTACTGCTTAAACTAAAGGCACATGGCATAGGAAATGGTATAATTAACTGGATATAAAAATGGCTGATTGACAGAAGACAACGGGTAGTTGTTGATGGGGAGGCTTCAAACTGGAAATAAATTTTGAGTGGGGTTCCACAGGGATCAGTACTGGGACCTATATTATTCTTATTATATATAAACGATTTGGACGATGATATAGCTAGCAAGATGTTGAAATTTGCAGATGATACAAAAGTGTTTAGAAGGATTAAAAGTGATGGAGATAGACAGCATTTACAAGATGATCTTGACAGGTTGATCAGATGATCTGAAAAGTGGCAAATGTTGTTCAATTTTGGGAAATGTAAATGCCTTCACACAGGACACGGGAACGAATATGTAGAATATACAATGGGGGGAACTGTATTAAGTACTACTGTAAAAGAAAAAGACTTAGGGCTGACAATTAGTGCTGACATGAAGGTTTCAGAGCAGTGTGGAATTGCAGCTTCAAAAGGAAATCAAATCCTTGGATTGGTTAGGCGAAATATAGCATATAAAGAAAAAGAACCAATAATACCGCTGTACAAAACAATAGTTAGGCCTCATTTAGAATATTGTATACAAGCATGGAGGCCATACCGCAAGAAGGACATAGATATGCTAGAAAGAGTACAGAGGAGAGCGACTAAAATGATACCAAAACTGAGGGATCTTAGTTATGAAAAACCCTAAAAGAATGTGGTTTAACAACACTAGAGACCAGGAGATTGAGAGGAGATCAGATAGAAGTGTTTAAAATAATAAATGGTTATGAAAATATTGATAGAAATAAGTTTTTTTTCAGTTAAAAAGATAGAAGGACCTGAGGACATGAAGTTACATTAGTAAAGGAGCAGTGTAGATTAGACCTAAGAAAGTTCTCATTTTCACAAAGGACTGTGAATAAATGGAACAGATTATCTGATGATTGTGTGGGTGGTAGTAGTGTGAATATATTTAAAAATAAAATCGACACATACCTCAGAAAGGCTGAATATATGTAAATAAAATTGGTTGGTTGGACTCTCGACAAGCCAAAGGGCTTCCTTGTCCACCTGCCATATAGAGTTAATTCTCTGGATGACAATCTTGTTAAATCTTGTTAAATAGGTGGCCTAAGAGCCAATCAACGTCTCTACCCGAATCTGGGGTAAAGCCCCCTACCGGTAACATTGGCAGGAGCTTACTAATCCAGGTCGTAGTGACGGTGTCGCGCTTACATTTATCCGGGCGTTAAATAATATCCGGGTGACGTTTCTGCGCGTGCGCGTATCTAGGGAAATGTATTTAGCAACAGCTATGACTGTCGTGTTTTCATTTGGACCATTATGTATGTTTATATGTATATATATATTTACATATATGTCTATATATATATACATAAATTATAAAATGTTTGCTTCCCACAGACATAAACAATTTATGTCGTAAAACAGTTTCTTCTCCACGCAAATGTCACGCGACTTACTCTTATACGTTGTCGCAAATCAGAAACAGCAAATTATAATTATATACTCTATACACTATAACGCTCATATTATGACAACAAACGAAACATATTTAACTACTGGATATTATTTATCACTACGTGATCTACTGGATATAATACAAATAGTATGCCTTACATATGCAAATAAACATCACCCGGATAACATTTAACGCCCGGATAAATGTAAGTGCGACAACGGACCAATGCTGCCACTTCACAGCGGCTGGAAAATCGAGGCTAGCACGACTCCGCTGTCTCGGCTGGCTCGTCTGATGACATTTGAAGACGGGGGAGGTAGGAGGGGGGGGGGGGGGGGGCGATGCTGTTTAATTTTTTTCCGGCACATTCCAAAGGTTTAGGGGGAGCACTGTAACCGCATTCTAAAAGGTCTCCGAAAACGCTAAATTACAATTACAAACGCCCCCCCCCCCCCCCGATCCGCCTATGACAAGGACGGTTTAACAATTGTATCTATATTTAGACCTGACCGAGAAGAACAGGTCAGCTTATGCAGTCCCTGGTAACACGTTCACCGGTCGCACATGTGCGGGACTGATGAATTTCGATAATATCTTTAGTAAGTGTGCCAAACGGTGGAAATTAATCAAATTAATAATTCATTTTGTGATGAAACCGTGCTCCCTATGCAGCCGTAGGCCACGGTGGCAAATTCTGTTGTTGTGTTAAACCATCGGATGATTCCTGGTGTTGAGTGCGTTATTGGATGTATGGGTGGATACGATTGCAAAGAACATGCGTTTATCAAACCGATGTAAGAGAAATCGGCGTCAAAGTCATTCGCTAGATGGCACCACCATCGCGACGGCTTGCCATTTCCACTAAATTCACTAGTACGTTTGCGACCGACGTAAGCGTTTTGTTATTGGGATCCGTCTGCCTGCACAATACAATGGTGTTGCGGCGACCGACTTCACAAAATGATGCTACAGTTCATTGTAAGATATTTAAGTCGGGTCTTGGACACCATATCGCGTAACCACGTAACAAGACATAGATATACGTCTTTTGAAAGCGACATCCATGTGTGTACGCCCATCCTGCGGCATGTCCAAGCCAGCACGGAGGATCGGACATGTAGAGAACGTGCAGAAGTTGTGTGAGGTAAGGTTGACAAAGAGAGCGTGGGAAGGAGAAGAGGAGGACCACATTAGGATGGAGAGACAGTGTCACGGAAATATCGAAAGGGGAGGATGAACAGCCAATATTGGAAGACAGTTGCTGATGATAGGTGAAGGGCTATTGTCGAGTGTGCGTAACCGACCGAGTGACGTCACGCCCACCCCGCAAGGGGTTAATGGAGAAGCACGTAGCCTGTTAAAATTATTTCATAATTATTCTCTCCTTTTTGGGTAATTCAAATTAAATAAGGTCACGTCACACATTTACGTTGTCGTCTACCTAACCAGATTTTCACACAGTCATTTGTAATTATTCTACCATTTGTAGAGCAACGGCAATCGCAGTAGGGCCTAATATATCTTGATTTTTCTAAAAGGAATTTCCTCGCAAGAACAGAAGAAGCAGCAACAGCGACAATTAAGACGAAGAAGAAGTAGAATACAGAAGAAAAAGAGCATCAAAAGCAGCAAGAGCCGGCGGACCCTAATTAACTTCGGTTTTGTGAACTATGCGTGACCTCTCAATACACTTCCCGCGAGTGATTGATTGACAGCTGTCACCCAACAGCGTGCGCGACCTGTGACATTAAGTTATATATCAGTAGCAATAACGATCGATAGATTGGCAAAATACTCTCATGTGCAGAGGCGATAATATCATATGGTAAATAATCTCGCCCGCCTGTAGATTAACAGTGGCGGGCCGTTGGCCGAGTTATTATCCGGATTGTTTCGTCTCAGGCGATCACGTCAATAATGTAATATTGTCCGTGCCAACATTGGCGCAACGGCTATTTGTGTGATTGCAAAATAGAGCAGATGTGACTGCATGCTTAATTCAGAACGACCATTTATTTGTCTACGTTTAAGCCAAGCACCATGCCCGGGGGCGTGATTAAGAGATGTAGGTGCACGTGCGGTGCTGGGGACTCCCGTAGTTTCAAGTCGCAAAGTCGATGGGCCTATCGGAGGCGACGCCTAGCGATGTTCCGGGAACTAACGGAGGGTACCGCTCGCTAAACGCATCGCACATTTCTTAGCTATCCGCGCAAGTCAACTGTGCTATTTGATACAATGCCTCTGGTGGATATCCTACGCAATGAATGGAAGTTCGCTCAATCAGGTGTACGTCGTCCTAGTTATTTCCGCCTATCACGAGTGTGACCGTTGGAACCACTCAAATGCCTACGCCCCATATCAACGAGAAACTCCAGGAAACCCCAATAATTACCAGACCGACCATTCCGTTATAGTGCATTTTCTACTAGCCTCGATTATTCAGGCGCGACGATATGGGATCACCGTAGGGCTCCCGTTATACCTCCTGGAAGGTAATACTGGTTTTCATAGCCTCGATTACCCAGGCGCCGTGAGGTGGCAGCATTGGCCCCTCATTACGACCTGGATTATTAAGGCCCTGCCAATGTTACCGGTAGGGGGCTTTACCCCAGATTCGGGTAGAGGCGATGATTGGCTCTCAGGCCAACTATGAAATAACAAATTAAATAAGGATACACTTTTATCAGATAATACTATACTATAACAACCAGTCAACATTAAACTTATATTGAAACACGTCACACACAAAATAAACCGACCTTAAACTGTTTTCGTAGTTTAATGCCTTTTAATCACATGCATATTCACTGAACTGTGGAATATTTTCCTGCATAGAGGTAACCACAAGACTGAAGAAGAAGCAGAAGAAGAAGAAGAAGAAGCAGAAGCAGAAGGAGAAGAAGAAGAAGAAGAAGCAGAAGAAGAAGAAGAAGAAGAAGAAGAAGAAGAAGAAGAAGCAGAAGGAGAAGAAGAAGAAGAAGAAGCAGAAGAAGAAGAAGCAGAAGCAGAAGAAGAAGCAGAAGAAGAAGAAGAAGAAGCAGAAGAAGAAGAAGAAGAAGCAGAAGAAGAAGAAGCAGAAGCAGAAGGAGAAGAAGAAGAAGCAGAAGAAGAAGAAGCAGAAGCAGAAGAAGAAGAAGAAGAAGCAGAAGGAGAAGAAGAAGAAGAAGAAGCAGAAGAAGAAGAAGAAGAAGCAGAAGAAGAAGAAGAAGCAGAAGAAGAAGAAGAAGAAGAAGCAGAAGAAGAAGAAGAAGCAGAAGCAGAAGAAGAAGAAGAAGAAGCAGAAGAAGCAGAAGCAGAAGGAGAAGAAGAAGAAGCAGAAGCAGAAGGAGAAGGAGAAGAAGAAGACGACGAAGAACAAGAACAAGAAAAACAAGAACAAGAAAAACAAGAACAAGAAGAACAAGAAGGTGGCAGCTCTCGTGGCTGTCAACAAGTGGGCAGTCAAAACGCGTTTCTGAACCAGACTATCTTCCTGGCGAAGTCTCGCAGCCAGGCGAGAGTCGGTTAAGCGATACTATGGTTTTCACTGTACGACACTGATCCCGGTTTACCATGAATTCGGGTAGAGACGATGATTTGCTCTCAGGCTAACAATAAAACTAAAAGTTGAATGTAAGAGTCAACTTATATAAGTTTATGCTACGCATTGGAAACTTTGGTTATATTGACACAAGTGATAAACAAAAAAGTTAAATCCTACTTTATTTTGGGATTAAGAATTTCGACAACGACGCTGACTGGATGCTCGTCCAAAACATTTGCTGCTGCCAGCGTACGCAAAATGGATTCGCGGGTAGCGCTAGCCTCGATTATCCAGGCGCCGCGAGATGGGAGCACCGTAGGAGCGATATTAGATGAGTGCATTCATAACGCGTGTTCTCGGCCAGACTCTGTTTCCCGGCGAAGTCACGCAGCCGGGCGAGAGTTGGTTACGCGAGACTAAATTTCTACAAATTATTTCAACTGCCAGACATGTAACACCAGCCACGATTGGCCCAAACCAAAATCGCCATGACTTGAATGGCAACAAGGTGACTGGACAACGGGCTCAACCAGACTTTAACATTTCTACAAGGCAATATGTCAGTGAGACTGGTGCAGTGAGAAGATCCCCTGGTCCGCGAGGATGGACGTAACTCAAGAAGATAGCTCAACATACCTTGCTGTTGTGTGTACTTTGTTCTCCCGGTGGCATCGTATTATCTGTCATAGCTCAAATTGTCGTGATATTGTGCATCGCCTTATTACGTGTCAGCCACATTTATATTGAGCTTAAACACATAATCAACAATTACACATTTTAGAACCTTTCACAATGGTCCTACGTTAGTCATATCATCGACTAAGCTACTATAAAAGCCGCCTCACTGTCGATTAATGTATGCGCGTCTCTGGGTAATCATTTATAGACGTGACACGATTTTGCAATAATACCCGCGACAGGAGCGTCGTCGTTAAGCGCAGCCGATGTCCACAGGTCCATATTTCATGACGCCGTTTCTGGTGACCAGTACGACGTTGGGGATATTACATCGATCGACCGGTCAGGGCAATCAAATATGAGTAGGCCTATTGCCGTATGCAACAGCCAACCATTCAGGGGTAGGCAAATGAGAGCTGAGAGCGCAGATGGTTTTCCCATTGGCGGCAATGTTATAGTTTTCTCAGATTTTAAGAGAACTTAAAAGGCGGGATACACTGGCACGTTTCGCCCGATCCGATCAGACCAGACCAGACCAAACCAGACTCACCCCGACTGTAGTGTATACGCTACACCGACTGACAGCGACTGAATCATATTTGAAGCCGGTGTGACATCTAATCACGTAAACTTGAAAAATTTCGAATACGTCGGGACTAGTCGCCGTCAGTCTAACCTAGTCGAAAGTGTTTTCAAGTTTACGTGATTATGACTCACAAGCTTCAACTACGACTCGGTCAGTGTCAGTCGGTGTATTGTATACTGTCGTCGGGGTAAGTCTGGTATGGTCTGGTCTGGTCTGATCTAGTCTGGTCTAGTCGGACGAAAAGGGCCTGTGTATCCCGGTCTTAGCATATCCTGAATCTTCTTCACAGCCACTGTAATCAAACAAATTCCTGTCTATATATTACTCATGTATTAAGTTAGGCCCTACTGCGTCTACGTGTGCTGTGGTAAATAAATGCCAAGAATCACCCCGCCTATTAAACGCCCTAAAATGCATCACTTTACTGCCAACTAACACCCCCACGCAGTTGCAGACATTTCACATCAAAAGTGCTTCGTAATATTCCATCAATCATATTTGACTAGGTCCTACATTCTGTAACAAATAACTGGAATGTTAACCGAGCTCTGGCGGCATGAGTCGGCAACGGAAACACGCGACGTTTAGGAGAACGATTAGGGAGTTAAGACCGCCTCAGAATCTTTGCCTACGACCAACATAAATTACCGGTTTCGACGGCACAATTCACAGTTATATACTGATAAACAAAATACATGACACCATTTGTGAAAAATATAGGTTTTCGTAGAGCTGTAGCGTAGTTCATGGTTGACGAAGTAACAATTAACTCGCTGTCGTTGTTGTTAATTTAAATTATATTATATGATGACTTACTGTTCCGTATGCGAACCGAATGGCGACAGCACGGATATCACAACGAGGTGTCTTTTAGACTGAATGTTCGGCTGCTTCAAAGAGTTGAACTAATTCGGCTTAAACCATAATGGAAACTATGTCAAGCGTAAAGCCTGAAAGATGTTTATAATGTAATGACACAATACCAGTTATACGTTGGTTTAATGCGTACAGACAAACGGAGGTATCAAGTGGAAGACATCGTATACACCATTCAGAGGCAAAGGTTTTTTGGCAACATTCATACGTAATAAAACATTTATGTATACACCTGCTAGATTTGTGTTTCAATCGACTCGATGCATAGACAAAAGCAGGGAAATGTCAAACAGTTTCTCAGTACACATCATTACTCGTCTGACTGATTGTTTCAAAACGTCGCGAAGGGCAATTGTCACGGATGGAAAGGTAAACATATAAGACTTAACGTAACAAAATTTCTCGATAGCTCTCTTCTAAAGAACACGTTGCGTCATCAACACCTTACCGGTAGAAACGGCTACACACACATACACACACCGGAAGCCGGGATAATGCTCCGGTGGTTAACTGCTTCGCCATCAATCACCGTGCAACATTACGCCAGACGTTTGCAGAGGAAACAATTAAGTCTTTGACACTGCCTCCGCGAGCTTGGAGTTGAACTAGGTCAGCGTTCCGCAAATATTAAAGGTGCGAGCCAAACCCGGGGGGTGCACTACCTATAGTATACTAGCAGTACTGTGGATGTGCCGACTTCACGGGTCGTTTTTTTTACCGAGGCTTCCTAGATCAAGGGTCTGTTTTTCACATGTTCACCCTAGAACAAGGGCCAACATTATACAGAAGTCCCCTAGACAGGGGTATCATTTCGAGCGACTCTCCATAGAACAAGCCACAAGGCTATGTTTTTATCGCAGCATTCACGGTTACCTATCGCGTATTATATTTCGGTATATATTGGCAACTACTCGGGGCATAATATGTATCGGAATACACACACATATAGATATGTTTATGTTTATATGAATTAAATACTTACTTAAAAATTGTGTCTTTCTTAAATGTGTCCCTAGATCAAGGGTATACTTTTTAATATTGGATCAAAGCAAAGGTAGGGGTATGTGACCTTCGGCTGCACATCCCTACCCGCATGTAAGGGTAATGCCTCCCGGGGGCCAACATTTGCCCGGTTATCTCTCTGCGGGCCAACGCTTTTAATTAGATAAGCCATACATTTTTGTGGGTGCTCGTAAAGAGTACATGTTTTGTCTTAACCAGAACCACATCTAAACAACAAATAAAAACACGCTACTTAATTTTAAACGCCACGTTATGTAATAGTCTAAAAACTAAACACATGGTGACGCTATGTGTTCTTCTGCAAACTAGGCCTACTACTCCCTGGAGAGAGCAGATTTATTGCAGGTCGCGAAACAACATTCAAGCGATATCGAAGGTGTTCTTGGTGTGACTCGTCGTTAGGAATAACATCAATAAAATGTTGCCGAGAAGTACGACCCATTTCTGCGCTGCTCAAGCCTGAGTCAAACAATGCTGAAAATCGGCACGTTTAGGGCTCATAAATTTCTTAGTGAAACATACTTCTATCAAACCCTTAAACCCCTATAATGTTGCAGTTTTTATAGAGATTCCCCTGCAAAGCAGCTGTGTTGTGTACGAACAATTGCGACAACTTCGGCAACGTCAGGCTGAGCGGTAAACGAACTTGCAAAGAAGCAGCGAATTCGGCAAATCGACTAGTGACGGTGACCTGTAAAATGTCGTTTGTCTTCCCTGAAGCAGCACATTCAACGTGTTCAAATGTCGGAAAATGAGTGTCAGAACGCAAAGCTGAACTCGAAGCTCAGTACCTTCCAGCAGAGCGACCGGCCCGCCAATTTCATGGACACAACTCACAATAGTCGCACATATCTTGCCAGAAACGCGTGTTTCACGGGCCAGCTGGAAATCGTCCGCGGGCCAAATTTGGCCCACGGACCAGGGTTTGCGGAACGTTGAGCTAGGTGAACTCTCCAAAAAGTCGCTGTTTGGTGTGTCGTGAATGTACATGTCACCATAGGCCTAACCGTCGTACATAATACATAATAAATAAACGGTCAGAAGAAAATTAACGTGTTTAAAATAAAAATATTTTCCTGCCGCCAGAGTCTGGTCAGCACTGAAAATATGAGTGTAGCATTTAATAACACAACTTCATGCCGTGTCTGCTGCTGAGTGAATGCGTAGGATCGGCTACGAATCTGTGGACATCCTTTGTTAATAATAGAACACACATCGTATATCACATACTACCTTCTGGATTATATTTCACGGCACACGGGTAGTATTTTAGAAACAGTAAAACGATATAGCAAGTGTGTCATAATCAGTAACTGTAATAAATCCGGTTCGCTGGAAGTCAATTAAGTATAGGTAAACGTGCGCGCACGTTGGGGTGGAAGCGTGCCAGTAGGCATACAGCGCGGTCAGGCACGCACGGCGAGTGTGCTTGCGTGTGAAGTCATTTTGGCACCTGATTCCGTTTCTTTGAGCAATTAATATGAACAGCTGTTACGATTGCATCCAACCTCCTGGTCTTAGCTCCGGATCCAGGCACACATCCGGAACACGTCCCTCGTAAACAACTCTGCTAAATGTCGATGTCCGTTTCCCACTGTAGGTCAACACATGTGTCCAATCTATCGTGTGATTAAGAAAACAAATTTCCATTTGTTTTGTTTAATTGGTTGTACTAGCAGAACTGTCCATTCTCCGTGTGGCGGTACATCGGCCACACGTAGACGCAAAAGACGGTTTCCCGGAGTATTTGTAAATGAGGTTTATTATTACGTAATTCGGTTTCCTGGAGTATTTGTAAATTACGTTTGTTATTACGTGATTCGGTTTCCCGGATAATTTGTAAATTACGTTTATTATTACGTGATTCGGTTTCCCGGACTATTTGTAAATGACGTTTATTATTACGTGATTCGGTTTCCCGCAGTATTTGTAAATGACGTTTATTATGACGTGATTCGGTTTCCCGCAGTATTTGTAAATGACGTTTATTATTATGTAATTCGGTTTCCCGGAGTAATTGTAAATTACGTTTGTTATTACGTGATTCGGTTTCCCACAGTATTTGTAAATTACGTTTATTATTACGTTATTTGATTTCCCGGAGTATTTGTAAATTACGTTTATTATTACGTAATTCGGTTTCCCGGAGTATTTGCAAATTACGTTATTATCACATGATTCGGTTTCCCGCACTATTGGTAAATTATGTTTATTATTACGTGATTCGGTTTCCCGCAGTATTTGTAAATGACGTTTATTATTACGTGATTCGGTTTCCCGGAGTATTTGTAAATTACGTTTATTATTACGTGATTCGCAACGTAAATTACGTATGAAGGCCGGGATACACTGACACTTTTCGCCCGACCAGACCAGACCAGACCAGACCACATCACATCAGACCCCCATTAGGCGTCACCAGACTGCAGTGTATCCGCTACAGTGGCTACACCGACCGACACCTACCGCGCTGTAATGGGAGCCGGCGTTACGTCATAATCACGTAAACTCGAAAACTGTTGAATACGTCAGACCGACACCGACCAGCTCAGACTAAAATCGACGTAGTGGAAAGTTTTCAAGTTTACGTGATTGTAACGTCACGCCGGCTTCTTGCCTGGTCGGGCGTAAAGTGCCAGTGTATCTTGGCCGTAACGTGCCTAGCTGATCAGTGGATTATTCACGTGACTCCGAACAATCGCAGAAATCACGCGTAACGTCATCAACAATGGATCTATATGTCAGTTTAACGTCCGTTACGAACTCTAGGTTGTTACAAACCCTTAACCAACGGGGGATTTGAAAAAAATAAGGTTTACCTTTCTTCCGAGGTGTCGTAGATTAATCCATAAAAGTTTGGCGCTCGGAGTGTCTAGAAGGTAAACGTTAAGATATCCGCACACATACGGGCTACATACACACCTACGGGCTAGGTACACACCTACGGGCTACGTACACACCTACGGGCTACATTCACACATACGGGCTACGTACACACATACGGGCTACGTACACACCTACGGGCTACGTACACACCTACGGGCTACGTATACACCTACGGGCTACGTACACACATACGGGCTACGTACACACCTACGGGCTACGTATACACCTACGGGCTACGTACACACCTACGGGCTACGTGCACACCTACGGGCTACGTACACACATACGGGCTACGTACACACCTACGGGCTACGTACAAACATACGGGCTTCGTACACACATACTGGCTACGTACACACATATGGGCTACGTACACACATACGGGCTACGTACACATATACGCTAGCAGGATTGTTGTTAGATGATGTTTGCTTTATTTGTCTCCTGATCCAATGTTAACTGTATAAACGCATTACACCTTTCTCTTTCTAACAACTAATAAACGCTGTATCCGAACAGTCGTTATTCTGCAGAAAGCACCAATGTTTCTAAATCCGTCACCAGACTGAGACGATATTCAGGTGTATCGGGTTTGAGTGGATTTTTCTGAAAAATTAGGTATGGCATTTTCACGAATTCCCCACACGACATCAGTTAATTGTACAGTTTATAGAAAATATTTGTGGGTGCATTTTCATCAACTGCAGGAAAAGCTGCAATGGCCGCCTCTGTAAAATCTTACGTGGTCTGACTTCTAATGTGGCATCTTTTGGTCAAGCTTTTCACCGTAACCTTCAGCCATAGACAGATCAACCTGATATCGGCCCGGACTGACTGTCCAACCCATCTCCGCCACAAAACTGACCGTCTATCTGGAGATGACGTCATTCTCAGTAGACGTATGTTGCTCTTGGCCCGAGGGCCAGGAACATCGCAGCAAGTATAATACATCCGAACGTGAAAGTAACCGATGCGAGCTGACATATGGCCGGAGGACAGACGCCGGACCACATAAATACGTTAGCGGCATTAGCGCGTGTGTTGCCGAGGTTAGCCGGCAGCTGATACACCGCCACGGAACAGAATCGGGTGTGGAGCGGACGAGTGCATTAGGCTAAAGGCCGATTTGCACGGACACCGTCATCTACTCAGACCTGGCTTTGCATCTTATCAGACTTGCAGAAATTAGGCGACATCGATTTGTCGGGTTGTTTTGTGACGGACACCAACGCGAAGATAGAAGTCTGTGTGGATATAGGACATACGGTGCAAGGATGGGACAGAACTGATAATGCGGATGTGGTTTAACAAACAGATCACGCAGGACCACGTGATGCTTGCATAATGCGACAATTAGCACGGGGTGATAGAAGTGTGTTTGTGGTGTAACAAGTGAAGAATTAGAATTTAGGTTACCGCGCTGATGTCGGCAGATTTCCCCGTTTTGAATCTGATGCAGTAACTGTTACTTACTGACGTACCTGATTCGTTTTACGGCAACCCTGGAAAAACCTAGTGGCAGGTTGTTAACACTGCCTGACGCTCACACGTACGCACTAACACGCACACGCACGCACCCTTTACAAATACTGTACGTGGTAACTATGCATAGCGCGTAAGGGCAGGAACAAGAATGCCCCAAACCCCAAGTGCGGACATATAACCCTGCCGCTGCTCAAACACCCAACGAACAGGAAGCTCCAACACTAGACTCACGATCCATCGATCCAAATTTCACATGACTGAAACAAATCCATTATATAAGAGACAGTGTGCATCGACACATCGATGCTCTCATTTCTAGACAACGCATTCGGCCCCACCACAACGCATGGGTCCATGATTAGTTAATTAAATTAACTGTATGTATGAAGCGACTCGCACCATTAGAGTGTGAAGGTCGGACGCGACGGTGAACTGAGCAAGGGCAGCGATAAAGGCCAGTGCGTGTGCCCTCTACGGCCTTGGTCAAGAGTTGGCTTACTTGTCATCAACGCATGTAGAGTGCAGTGGCGAAGTGGGTAGAGCATCGGACTCTCAATCGAGAGAACCCGGGTTCGAATCCTGTGCTGTGGTGCCGAACCTTGGGCAAGTTCGTTCACTCTATATTGCTCCAGTTCACTCAGCTGCATGAATATGTACCTGGTTATAGACAGTGGTGGATATTTTGTGTACGAATAATCTTCGCATATTAATTGCAGCGTAACTGAATGCTTCCCAGAGAAGTCGCGATGGTGTTTGATCAGGTCTGCCAGGGAGTAAGGTGTAACGCGGACCCCACAAGTACAGACGAATTAGACACGGGAAGCCTGAATCCTGATGAAGGAAAAGTGTGGTGAATTTGTGCGGAAGAAAAGACACGCCACATTTGAAATTCGACAGCGCAATGATATGCATACATTTTTAGGAATGTGACGCGGCTAAATGACGATGACGCGACCAGGTCAGGTTTACGCAATCCTCTCTTATGACATACAATTTACCTAGTGTTCTTCTAATATATAGTGCTTCTCAGTTGTAGATATTGCAACTAGTGTAAATTTACACTTCCCTACAAATGCTCTTCAGTTGTCAATATTACGGGTGGAGTAAACAATTATGTTGTAAAGTCAGGCAGTTTCTGTTATATAGTTGCTCATAACGTCTTTATGTTGCAGCTATGGTTACTAAGACCGACAGCAAACACCTGGAAACACAGTCTTCCGTAGATTCTTATTCTTATGGATAGCAGTTCTCTAACTGGAAACAGAAACATGGTAAGCATAGATCGCGTGAATAACTGAAAACATGCTTCAGACGTCAACACGTTCATGCGTCGCATTCTGGGCACGACCCGAAAATGACATAATTGATGCAGTTACGATCGAGCGAGCGTGAGACATAAGCTGCGATTAAACGTCGAATACATCTCAGTGGCGTCATCGTCGGAACACATAAAAACCTACCATTACTGTCCCTACCATACCTCACGACCGTTCCTTCATCAACCTCGGACGCACCCTAACGACGCATGACTGCATGTGCTGTGCGTGCGTCTGGTTTATTTCACGCCCCGTCTCTTCCGCCCACACTCTCTTCCCGGAGGTTAGCCATCGTCGGCTTCACCGCGGGGTCCCGTCCGTCATCCCGTCACAGAGCCGTCGGTGTGCAGTGTTTGCCCGGGGCCCAGCGAGGGCGCACGGTCGACTAAATGCACCCAGAACGAGAGTGTCAAACCGGTGCATCTACGGCGTTAGGCAGTGTCGGATTTAGGACTGCGGAGGCCCCGAAACATGATTGATCGGGCTTTGTATCACACAAGTTCTCACTCCACCCTAGCTTCTACAACAGTGACTTCACCGCAAAATATGACTTTTGCCCATTTAACACACACATTTGCACCACACTGAAGCACTCAAATTTTGTCTATAAACATTTCGACCCCCAAGATATTACACAAAAACCGTATTGTGGGTGCCCCAGTAAAATTTATTGTGGGGTAGCTGGGCAACTGCTCCATCGGCCTTGCCATAAATCCGATACTGGTTAGAGGGCTCGTTTTTTCCCAATTAGGCCGAATTTCTGCTCATTTAATGAGACGGAAGAGAATTCGTGGAACAGCCGCTGACTTAGGATTCTTTTTTACATTTAGTACCGTCGCAACGAACACAATCGTCGTCATCGTCCCCGTCGTTAACCACTATTTATGTAGCCGTCACGTAACCTATTTCCTAGTAACAAAGTCCGTCAAGTTTGCAAAATGGTTAACGAAGGACGTTTCGTCGTGTTTTTCTCTGCGACAAAAATGTCATAGGGCAAAGCTTTTTAACGAGAACTGCACACGAGGCATATTGATTCAACAGGCGTCTTGTCGCGCAAATAATGTATTACACACATTGACATATTTTTGGCAATTACGCTTGACGGAGATCATGATTGTAGCGGCAGTGATTACAGTGATCCCGACGCGTAAATAATTATACAAATACGAGCATAAATATATTGGCAGACATAATTTTATAATTTAGGTGGTCCTGTATTTTACAGGATATTCCCATTACGAGTAAAGAAAATGTTGCTGCTGTCATAGGCAGTTTTGTCATTTCTTTGTTGTCTATCTCAATGTTGCGATTTCAGATTTGGTCGGTACGAGGTAACACCTGATCGTGGAGCAACAGACGAACCGCGCCAGTACGTGTAGATTTGTACTTAAACTCGTTTCCGCTAGCTATTAGTTTCTACTGTCGCCAATGACAACAACAACAACAACAACACGGTAACGACAGCAATAACAACAATGTAATGGAACAGTGACGCCCTCTGGGGAGTAGAGCAGCATTTCGTGAGCGCAGCAAATATGTAAATAAATAACCGTAAATAACTACTAACTAACTAAATATTTTGCAAAGTGTTCTTTTAAATACATCGCCAATTGGTAGATGAGAGACCAATGGTCCAAGGAAGAGAATGATCGTGGACCTTAGCACCTGTATTGTAATATACGATGGTGTGCCGTGTGCGTGGGAAGAGAGAGAAGAATCACAGCGAGTGTTGAGAGGTAGAGACCCCGCGGTCAGACACACTCAGCCAACCGCTATCGATCATTGAAATGACCAGTAATTTCCATGAATGTTTAAAGGCATTTCTGAGATATGATCGATCGGCGAAAACGACTTGGTCGTCATCTTGACCTATTTCCGTAGCCAGTCGGTCTTACGCCAAACAATGTGTCCGTGTTGGCGAAAGATAATACACAATAGCCTCTTTCATGTTATATAGATGATGTTGGTAAACTTCAGGCAACTTACTTGTGATGTGATAAGATCAATTTCTGACTTATATAGGCATTAAAAGAAACAGTATCGCTTGTGCTATGACGTCGTAATAATTTATATTTGGAATAGTTTTTATTTTTTTATTAGGTAGGTGCTGACGTGTGTAAACAATCTCTCTCTCTCTCTCTCTCTCTCTCTCTCTCTCTCGCTCTCTGTCTGTCTGTCTGTCTGTCTGTCTGTCTGTCTGTCTGTCTGTCTGTCTGTCTGTCTGTCTGTCTGTATATATATCTCTCTCTCTCTCTCTCTCTCTCTCTCTCTCTCTCTCTCTCTCTCTCTCTCTCTCTCTCTCTCTCTCTCTCTCTCTCTCTCTCTATAAATATATATTTACATACACATATTATATATATATAGCTGTTATGTATTGTGTGTGTATACTATGTATGCACACACACACACACACACACACACACACACACACACACACACACACACACACACACACACACACACACACACACACACACACACACACACACACACACACACACACACACACACACACTGCTTTTACGGAAAGTAAGTTACCACCGTCCCCGCGCTGAAGTACAAAAGACAATCGATGATAAGAAGAACCACTGGTGGCCAACAAATGCCGATGAGAAGCAGGAATGTGCCGATACCAACCAGACGTGTGATGTATTCTCACATTCCTAGGCTATATGTGGACACCCGCGCAGACACGCCGCACCTTTCCGCACTCGCCCTACTTAGATGTATTCGAAATTTCGTACTTTTTCATACTTTTGTACATTTCGGGCTGTTGTTCTGAAGCTAACGAACATCGATCCAACCAATAAAGCAAAATATGTTGAGCTGTTAAAGCTAAGCCTCCCTAGAGCCAAGTTGACATTTAAAATGATCATCAGCGTTGACCTTCAGTGCAGGAAGGATTGCGTTGTTGTCGCCCACTCTGTTCGAGATCAGAATACGCTCTGTGTCCTTGCAGATGCTTATAAACTGTTCGGACTCTTAGTCAATGTAACCAAACAAGCATTCTACATCTACGTAAACCGGCACAACCATCAGCCCAACACCACACCAAAATATATTCATCGAAAGCATCACTCTTGATAACGTCGACCTTTTGGCTTATCTAGGAAGCAACCATGTACCATTACCACCCACAGAAAACAACCTTTCCAGTTTAGCAAACATAGCTGTTGAGACCCCAGACATAAGAACAAGAACTTATCTTCACAACCTTGCTTATCCACCGTAGCTCCCTAGCGCCTTGACCCATCTGTTGACAACTAGAATACTGCTGATGGATGTTGAGACTGACCAATCGTTTTGTTTTGATGCGCCTCTGAGCTTGGTTTCTAAGGATTTAGGCGCAATAGAAGTTATCTTATTATTATTATTATAACAATGTGTTTATTTTGACCCCTAAAGAGTAACAGTATATCACAGTATCGTGTACTTCAACTACTAGTAAACATAACTTAATTACAACTAATTAAAAACAATGTAATAACAGAAAGAACAGTGAAATGGGGTCAGTGACTCCTGTTAAAACAAAACGTGTCGCTATCACAGGAGCCACTCATAGTATAACAAACATTTTAGTGACCTCTCTTCATATGAATCTATTTTATATGTACACACACACACACACACACACACACACACACACACACACACACACACACACACACACACACACACACACACACACACACACACACACACACACACACACACACACACACACACACACACACACACACATTTAATACGGTGTCTATCTCTATAAATGTAGCTGTATCTGAAGTGTATGTAATGGTATGCTTTTTTATAGTACAAGTAGAAATACTTGAATGAAGATTCCTAAGTACGCGTATGTATAGATTATTTATGCATCTATCCATATATATGTGTATTTTATTAGTTTTGGAGATTTAACTGACATATGTAACAGTTTGATTGCGTGCATGCGTTTTTATATTTTTGTAAGATATTTTTTTTAATAGTACGCAAACCCACATAAACTATCAGTAAATATTTTTTATATAATTAATTCTGGAGTATCATTTATAACGTGAGGCAAATTGTATTTGAAGCAATTTTTTGGCAAATTCATGTCTTGTCATATGTGTAAATGTGTAACATTGCGAGTATTATGACTGTGTATATTATGATTTGGGATAATTCTCCAGTTTAATAAATAAACTGGCAAATTACCATGACTGTATTTATAATAAAATTTCAGTTCTTGTAACTTTAACTGATCTTCTATTTTTTTTAGTATTTCAGGTTTAAAAAAGTGGTTCTGTATGTGAATTATACCTGTTCAATGGTATTATTCGAACTGCCTTTTTTGAATTCTCATTATCCGACTGCCTTTGTATCCCCAAGCCTTAATACAATAATTAATATGTGATAATACTAAAGAATTGTATAAAAGTTTCTTTATTTGTAACGGTAGTACATGCTTTAATTTGTTTAATATACTCGTAGTTTTAGAACATTTATTTGCAATTTTGTCTAAATGTTTTTTTAGTGTTATATATGTGTCCAGAGTTAAGCCTTGAAGATTAAATTCATCCTCTCGTTCAATTTTGATATTATCTATTTTAAGAGTAGGAATTTGTGTCTCTTTGTTAGATACATGAACAATATATTTTATATTTAGATTTGTCCTTGTTTAATGATAATTTATTAATGTTTAGCCATTCAATAACTTTAGAATTCATTGTTTATTAAAGATTCTATACTTTTGTTTTTATGTTGTGTGCTATCACTAAAATGCTTTAATGTGCTGGAAGGTGTTGTGTCATCAGCATACATAATGAAGTTAAATATATTACTAACTTGTGGGAAATATCATTTATGTAAATAGTAAGCAATAAAGGTCCTAAACTTTAGCCTTGTGGAACACCAATTTGCATTGGTAGTATTTCTGATTGAATTTCATCCATTTAAACATACTGTCTTCGGTTATTTAAATAATTTTCAAATAAAAGTAGTGTTGAACCATTCAGGCCGTAGTATCTTAATTTATATACTAAAATATGATGGTCAATGGTATCAAAGTGCTTCGATAGATCGAGAAATATATTAATTGGCACCTCATGGCTGCATACTCAGTGGAGTGTCTAGGTCTAAAACCATATTGATTATCGAACAGAAGTTTAACTTCATTAAAGTACGACGATAACTGAGTAAAGATACCTTTCTTTAGTACTTGTGATATTGGTGGGAGTAGAGAAATAGGCCTAAACTTTTCAATGACGTGGGATCTTCTTTTTTAAATATTGGAATTACTTTGGCAATTCTAAGTTTATCGGGAAAAATCCACAGTATTTAGCACTTGATTTATTAATAGTCAATGGCTTTATTATTGCAGGTTCAATTATTTTAAACAATTTTGAAGAGATACCATCGAAACCACAACTATATTTTGTGGGTAGATCGTGTATTATTTTCTTTACTATTTCTTCATCTACATTTTCAATTTTAAAAGCTGAGTTTATTTGTTTATTCAGTTAGTAACTACAATCCTTGGTACCTTTATTTGATATCAGTTACAATAGTCTGAATTATATTTGTGGAATAATTATTAAATGTATTTGCAATTATTTGTTTGTTTGTCATTTGTGTGCCGTTGTCTTTAAAATAAGACGGGAAACTTGTTTTAGTATGTTTTTTTGAGATTCAATTATTGTTTTCCAGGTATTTCGTATATAATTTCTAAAAAGAGAGAATCGCGATTCAAAATACATTTGTTTAGCTGCCCGAATGTTTTTCTATAATATCGAATTATAGGTTTTTAGATTAATTTTAATAGTTTCATAATTTGCTGAATTGCAGTTCTTACTAACGTGCTATTATGTGTGAAAGCATGTTCGTAAGTAGAGATAAGCATCGCATTGTTTTCAATGAGAAAACATAACAAAAAAAGAAGAGAAAAGCTAATTAAGGTCTGGGTTAATGACATCAAGAAATATTCACGGGAAGGAAATAGTTAAATTAAATATGTTCTTGGACGACTTAGGTTAGTGTTCACAACTAGTTTGTTATCATAGCAAAGTTCTAAAGCTACCGTCATCATTGAGATGTTTCAAATGTAAAAATAATAGTACTAATAAAAATTATGTATATCTGCATATAATGATAGCAACAAATCGGTTGAAAGGACTGATATACCAAAGTCACAATTGATATAACCAAATTAGAGTTTAGTTTGTTAATCCATAAAATAACAGCCCTTAAAGTAGTGCTGTTCAAATAAAATATTATTTATAAATAATGTTTTTATTTTAAGTAACGTAACAAAATAAACGAATAATAACACATTACGTCTGTCAGCTCATAATTATACACTGACATACCAACATCAAAGTTGATATTGTTAGCAGTAGGGTCAGTGCGCAAGGTTACGTGTAATGCAGTGTACGGATGTTAGTCCGTAGATGTTTACTCCTCGTGTGTAACAGAGCTTTGATATCACACATGGCTAGTGTAAAAAGCAGCAATAATTATAATTATTATTATTACACATATCTGCATATAAATATTGCTTACTATCAACAGTTCCATTGATGATACTTATATAGGCCTGCAAAACCCTAATGTTATATAATAAACATAAGTTTCATTATGGTGATGTTCTGTCGTAATAATCATGATGCCCCTGCCGCCTTCGGAAGACTGAAAGCCCATATTTTCATAGAGTACTTACTTCGTATTTCCCCTAACACTCGTGTCTACTGTAACAAGGCTGTTGTTTCCCCGTCTTCTATACGGCAGCGGAACAGGGGCAACATGCCGTCGTCACACCAAAGCTCTTGAACAATTGACCTATCATCCATCACGTGACCTGTTGCCTAGCACTAGCAAAAATTCCGTCAACTCATCAAAAATTGTTGCCGAACTGCCCCAAAGGTTTTCTTTATGACAAAACAGGTAAAGTTGTTAATGTGACAGCTGATGCAGGAATGTTTGAGCTGGGAGATGGTATGCCGCAATAGTAATGTAATTCACAAATATAATCGTTATCAACATTGTTGGCAATGAAAACGTTTGACGAAGGTCACGCACAAAAATGTTGATTGTTACATAGGCAAATCGCAACGTGGCGGATCCGTTAATTACGACAAAGCACGTACAGAGCAGCTGTCCTTAGTATCCAGTGGCTAGACTGTGAACAATCATTCGTGACATTCTTGAACAGCCACGCTCCCTACATCGGCGCGCCTGGTTAGAACATACAACACTGGCTGGCGCACGTCAGAAAACAGAGTACCGAAACAGCTTTTATGCCCAGCAAGCAGCCTACCCGGGGTAGCAGAAATGCAGTAAATATCAAATGCAGGCGAACAAGACGAAAGGAAACCCAGACCTAAACACGTGATCCAGAAGACAGTGTCTGTGGGAGGTCAATCAGCAAGACTGATGTACGACGTTCAAAACGAGGCTGGGTGTTTTGAACTTACTGCACCGGCATGTAGCATTTTGAATAAAAACGTTTTAGTCGTGGATGGAAGGATCACTATACACAACTGTTCAACACAATAAGAGCGTCACAGGGGCGACGACGACCGCGACGTGCGAGAGCGTATGTGAAGCAGTTTCCGCGTATTATATCATAAATTGCCTTGTTCCGTCACCAGTGCATTTAACGCGCATAATCGCAATAGCAGTATCGTTGTCGTGGCTGTGTCTCAGTATACTCTCAGATGATTATATGAGAGAGAGAGAGAGAGAGAGAGAGAGAGAGAGAGAGAGAGAGAGAGAGAGAGAGAGAGAGAGAGAGAGAGAGAGAGAGAGAGAGAGAGAGGGAGAGGGAGGGAGGGAGGGAGGGAGGGGAGGGAGGGAGGGAGGGAGGGAGGGAGGGAGGGAGGGAGGGAGGGAGGGAGGGAGGGAGGGAGGGAGGGAGGGAGGGAGGGAGGGAGGGAGGGAGGGAGGGAGGGAGGGAGGGAGGGAGAAGGGGTATGACTAAAATGATAAAACACACATATAATGTTTGAACTTTGAATACGAATTTAATATAAATATATGCTTGGTAATGTCTTAAGCACGTAACATGTTGAAGTCCCTCTTTAATTCAATGCCACATAATCAGAAAATAGCATTATTTTAAACAAAGTATTTGTGCTACTAAATGCAGCATAGATTCATGGTGGGCGGGTTGACGCCATGGTCGACATGAGTATGGCCTAAGTGACCGAACACCTGACGTTGCAGTCCAGCACGCACATTATTCCTGTGATATATAGAAAGCATCACACGACTACCGGGCAACATGTGAAGTGCACACAAACGCGAGGCCAATATTTCAGAGGAGAACCATACTTTTGTCGCAGTTTCAACGTCTTATCTCAACAGTAGATTTACGTATAATTCACTGTTTAGTCAAACGATCATTGATAATTTCCAAACTTCATAATACACGTTAATTGACCTATCCATCACGTGAATTGTTGCTTAGCAAAAGCTCCGTCAAGCCATTAAAATGGTTGCCGAACACGTGGAACGTTTGACATTCAATTGTATATTTTGTTGACATACTGGTCTCCAATTATGACCAGACATAAAGCAAAATTGTTTTAAAGTGACAACTGCATGCGGAAATGTTTGATATCGGAGATTTCATGCCGCAATAGTAATGTAATTCACTTTTATAACTGTTATCAACATTGTTGGAAAACACAAACTTTGACGGAGGCAACGCGCGTAATTTTGATTGTGACGTAGGCAAATTGTGAAGTAGTAGATCCGTCTCTTTCCGCACCGCTGCCAATTTTCATATGTGGTCCTTCTACGTAGAAACGAGATACGTCTTCTAGACAACTGCGATGTGTATCGCTGGTCATGGACAAGCAATCTACAACGCTGCCGCCTGTGGGAGACTCCGCGTGCCTGGATAACAGCGCACCTACGCAAATCGGCGTTCTCTGACGTCATATGCGCAACACCGGCGGCGTCACACGGAGGCCGGATCATTAGTAATCTCCCGTGCCCAAGGTAGTCGTACACATTGACGGCAGTTTTGAGGCGATGCCTCATTTTCTAGGATTTGTTGCATTCTAAATATAGCTTTTGAAGATGGAAGGGACAGATTTTAGGATTACGAAGCAAGTGCTGTGCACCGATGTTTGGTGTGTGGTTGGCAAGGTTCCGCGTCAGTGACGAAATTGTCCCCTCCTACGGCATCGACTTGTTGTTACCGACGAACAGAGCAAGAGAAGTTTCTTGAATACGAACACAAACTTGTGGGATTTTATAAAACCTCTGCTGCATGTGTAAGTGTCATGACAAAATGTGTATGTATGTATGTATGTATGTATGTATGTATGTATGTATGTATGTATGTATGTATGTATGTATGTATGTATGTATGTATGTATGTATGTATGCATGCATGCATGCAGGCATGCAGGCAGGCAGGCAGGCAGGCAGGCAGGCAGGCAGGCAGGCAGGCAGGCAGGCAGGCAGGCAGGCAGGCAGGCAGGCAGGCAGGCAGGCAGGCAGGCAGGCAGGCAGGCAGGCAGGTAGGCAGGCAAGCAGGCAGGTAGGTAGGCCGCTAGTGCTGACCACCCCACACCTCCACAAACACGTGTCGTTGTTATTAATTATTAATACATGGGCATTCAGTAATTATTTCGGACGGTAAACCTGTAAAAACAAAATAAGCCATTAAATTGTGCATGAAATATATATATCCTATCATAGTTGTAAAGGAGACGGAAACATGTGAAGCCGTACGAACCAGCATTGCTGCAACCCGACAACCCCACATGCAGCCTAATCCTCCTAACAACTACACAATTGCACTAACACTACGACGTCTCACAGTGTCCTAAACGCTAGGGTCATTGTTCTGTAGAAGTCCATTGTTCATTGTAATTTGGTGGCCACCAGCATATCTTTCAGATTCTTGTTCTTTGAGAATGCTGTTATAAATCTCGGCGTGTATATTTCTGGATTATGAGGTTTGAAGCAGTTTATAGGTGGCTTTAGCTAGTTTAGCAATTCTTAGACCCTGGTGGGAGAAGCGAATCACAAAAGGTATACTATCAAAAGAGTTCCCTCTCTTTCTAACATTCGGTCCCCCTGGCTGCGTAGTTTTAAGTCTTATAATCCATTTTGATTCACAATTCCGTCTGTAAATGGTTTCCAGTGAGGCGACGTCAGAAAATGGCCCTGATTCCAAGATTGTAATTCGCAAATCGGATATTGAGTGACCGGCTCCGTTAAAATGCTTGGACACTTGTGTGTCGTTGTGATGTCGTATGTCCGTCCGATCTGTGATTATTTAGACGTGTTAGGAGTTGAATGCTAGTCTCACCCACGTATCTTGCGGGGCAGGCGTTGCAGGTAATTAGGTAAACAACGCTGGATGTACCGCAATTGTTGATTTTGCCCTGTGGTGGCCTCCTTGTGTTGTTAGTAGGTGTGAAGTCTACAAATACCGTACAGGCTAGACACCTTTTCACCTGACATTTCACCGCTTGTTCTTTTCTGTTCTGATTTTTAATGTCCGCTAGGGTAGTGTTTTTTTAATGTGCCTTAAAACGCGATGTATAATAATGTATGTATGTATGTATGCATTTATGCATGTATGTATGTAGGTAGGTAGGTAGGTATTTGAGAAAAATGGGTGTACTGGGTTCAAGTATCCTCTGTTAAGGATTTGGAACGTGAACGAAGACCCTAATGCACTGGCAACGGAGTATAGGTGGCGAATGTGAACCCTAAACCCAGACATCTGATAAAATCAGTTTAGTCCTTTCGGGTAGATGGTCTTCTCTGCAAAACAATTTTGGTAAATTAAACCTAAAAAACAAAAACATGTATGATTAATGGTACATCTAAATAACAACTATCTGTCTACAACGGAGACGAGAATGCGTGATTATCCAGTCATGGCACAGGGATGCATTCAGCCGTTGCACGTTCTTTCCTGTTCTGATTTTTAATGTCCGCTAGGGTAGTGCTTTTAATGTGCCTTAAAAACGCGATGTATAATAATGTATGAATGCAGGTAGGCATGCATGTATGTATGTATGTATGTATGTATGTATGTATGTATGTATGTATGTATGTATGTATATATGTATGTGTGTACGTATGTACGTATGTATGTATGCATATATATATATATATATATATATATATATGTATATATATATATATATATATTCATATATATATATATATATATATGTGAATGCGCTAACTTTGGGGGCAGTCTGGCTGTATCTCCTGCCAGGTGTTGAGGTTCACTCCTCACTTCTCTCTACATTCATTCGCCTCCTTGGATAATTAGCTTATGATTTACACATCGGCGTTGTTTTTTCAAACAAAATAATTAAATATGAAGGTAGTTATTTGAATCATTGACTCAGGCCTACTGCGTATTTTGCTGTGGTTTTTGCATTCGCTTTTAAACTGGATATATTTTACTAAAAATATTTAGAAATATTTTAACATGCGTAAACTGCACGAAATTGATGTTGTGGGGTATGGTTCCCACGAGGATAATGTAAATGT
>OZ023209.1:30633173-30789865 GCA_963995525.1 Escarpia spicata
GGTTATTTTCATTCGTTGCATTTTGTTTGAGTCTTCTTTGTTTTGTTTTTTAGGATTTTTCTGGATTTTCTTTCCAGCGGCTATAAAAGATATTAAACAAATGACACAAAGTAGCATTAATTATTGAAAAAACAGTAATTTTAAAATTGTAAACATTATACACTGGACGGTAGTGATTACCACAGAGCACTATAAATGAATTGTACCAAATATGATTATATGATTACATATATATTATTGAAATTCTTGCAGCGTCAGTGTTTTTTTAAATATTGATAAATATGTCATATATATATATTATATACAAAATGAGAAACAAAAAGGATGCGGATAAACGTGGCGTGAATTGTGAGAAGTCAATCAGCACGTTATAACACACTCTCTGTTTCAACGTCACAGTAACCAGTTTAGAAATACGTATCAAAAGATATGTGGTTGTATGAAAATTAACATTATAGTCAAATTGGATATAGTTAACATTTCACAGCTGGATATCATAAATATACATAAATATAGTGGTGTATGAGATGAATCGAACACATCACCAGAAGAATATGAAGTATATTGTGCGTCTTGAAGGCACTACCGATTAACACTGAAGATGTAATTAACACCGGTTTATCTTATCTTCATAGTAAGTTTAGCTACTTAGTGATTTCGATTGTAATAGAAATTATTGTCATTAATTTCAGATGTGAGATACATAACGAATTTACCCTCAATCCTAAATGTTGTTTTTTTAAAGTAGTAATCCATTAAGGCAATACGCACGGATGTATTCTACTTTGCGATTACGCAAACTGTATCGATTTGTCACTTATGTGCACTGACTATGTATTTCCGTTCTGTCGCGCGCCGTTCTGCCCGTGATTTTATTTCCAGCGCCATTAACGCCATGGGCGCGGTTTGCGCATACGCGAACGCCGAGTTTGATAGTGAGGTTGGTGATAACCTTGTGTCCTACCACTAAACAAAAATATGTGTAAGTTTAGTTGCATTTGTCGATGTTACTATTTAATGTAGTTGGTAACACATTTCTCCCAGTACGTGATAATAGGTGACAATATTAACGTTTTTGCACTATCTAGTAAAGCTGATAAATATCAGTTATTGTCTACTTTCATGATATCCACATTTATTCTGGAGAAATAACTGTTGAATATCACACACTGTCTAATCACCATCATTATTAATTCGTCCTAGGCAACACTAGGCCTACACTACAATAAATTACGCTATTATGGTTATTTAATTATTATTAATTCACCCAGCTGTATAAATAAGTACCTGGCAATAGGCAGTGGTGGCTATTTGTGTGCGGATAGTCTTCGCGCATTACTTGTAACATAGCTGAATGCTTCCCAGAAAACATGTTTTATGAGTATTGTAACATAATGTTGTGTCGTCTTGTAACAGCATGATACTTGTGTGGATTTGGGGATTATATTGTGAATGTGTGTACAATCCAACTGAAAAGTTGCAAATAATAACAAATGTATTATTTTAAAAATACTTGTGGAGGTGTAACGAACGGTGTGCAATGTGCGTTGACGAGCGCCTATGAGATTGTAAATGGAACCATGTGGTAAATAAACTCGCGGGGTCTATTTACATGGCGTGGAAAATGGTGCTCCTGTGAAAATGGATGGAACTGTTTATGTCTTTAGTGATTTATTTATATATAAACATATATATGAGTGGTTCAGTGATGTTTAGAAAAAAAGTACAATTCTGAAAGGCAAATACATTCCAAACAATATTGTTTAAAAAACTATGTTAATAACCGTACATAATTATATTCAAATGTCCATCTTTGATTTATATCACTAAGGTTTGGACACCTTTTTGCGTAGTTTTTTCTTTTTTGTTATAGCACGTCATACACAAACGAACCACTTCTAACTCACTAAACACATTAAACAGTTGCTTTTCACGGAGGGGTCCATACTCCCCGCTGTGGTAAATGGTCTCCCGGTCCATATACCGCGGCGATCGTGACACCGCCGCAGCGCGTGCGGCCGGCTAATCTAGCGATTGGTTGTGTTACAGCAAAGCCGATTAGGCGGCTCCCTAGAAAACTGCCTGGAAAAGCCGTGCGCTTGCAGATGCAATGAGAGGCGACTTAAAGGACAATCTGAAACGTGATCTGTTTACTTAACGGTCATTTCGCAGCCCACGACCGTAAGACATTAGCAGGGAGCCGGTAAAGGTTAGGGGCCATTGCAATTACGTCTCGACTATACGTCGGCGTGTCGCTTCATCAACTTTGAGCAATCGGACGTTGAAATGTAATCGAAGGGAATGAAATTCGGTAGGCGTAATTTCAGTGAGATCTTAGAAATAAAATAGCGCCACTTTCTGGTAAATGCAAAAAACCCGACAAAATGGCAATTTGTGTATAGGGATAGATGCATACTGTACCATGCTCTATTCCAGATCTTCGGGTAGCGTTTAAAGCATGTGGTTCTCTCTTACGCTAATGAACATGTGAGTCTGTTTCTAAAAGAAAGTGTTTAAAGAAGCTGGTGAGGAGTAAACTAAAAATGGGCTGACCATGTGAAGAGAATGGGAGGAGAAAGGTTGGCAAAGAAAGCAGATGTCCGGAGAGTGGAATTGAAAAGGAGGCGAGACTGCGAAGGGAGGAGTGCGTAAAGAGAGATATGGAAGGATTGGGAGAGAGTGGGAAACAAGAACGAAAGATAGAGAGGAATGGAGACGATTGGTGGAGAGAGAGAGAGAGAGAGAGAGAGAGAGAGAGAGAGAGAGAGAGAGAGAGAGAGAGAGAGAGAGAGAGAGAGAGAGAGAGAGAGAGAGCGAGAGAGAGAGAGAGAGAGAGAGAGAGAGAGAGAGAGAGAGAGAGAGAGAGAGAGAGAGAGAGAGAGAGAGAGAGAGAGAGAGAGAGAGAGAGAGAGAGAGAGAGAGAGAGAGAGAGAGAGAGAGAGAGAGAGAGAGAGAGAGAGAGAGAGAGAGAGAGAGAGAGAGAGAGAGAGAGGAGAGAGAGAGAGAGAGGGAGAGAGAGAGAGAGAGAGAGAGAGAGAGAGAGAGAGAGAGAGAGAGAGAGAGAGAGAGAGAGAGAGAGAGAGAGAGAGAGAGAGAGAGAGAGAGGAGAGAGAGAGAGAGAGAGAGAGAGAGAGAGAGAGAGAGAGAGAGAGAGAGAGAGAGAGAGAGAGAGAGAGAGAGAGAGAGAGAGAGAGAGAGAGAGAGAGAGAGAGAGAGAGAGAGAGGAGAGAGAGAGAGAGAGAGAGAGAGAGAGAGAGCAGTGAACAACCAGTATGGAAAGAAAAGAAGAAAAAGGAAAACAGAAATAGAGGATCAGATCGAGGCAACCGCATCTCTGACAACAACATGTCAGTAAACATAAACATGAATGTCGCCATTCACACACCCGCACACGAACTGTAATGATGGGCGTGTGTCGTCACATAACTAAGCAGTCAGAAGAACATTAATATAAACGATACATTTTAAAGTAAACCGGAAGATTGTGTTAGAAGTGTGGAGATGCGAAGAATTTGAATAAATAAACAGTGTTGGGACAATCATCCTCTCCTGCGCAAGTCCTACTGTACCTTCCTGTGGTGACCCTGTTGTAGCGAGTCTCATCACAAGGGGACGGACACAGTATGGGCTAAGGGAGGGACAACCCTGATAGAAAACCCCACCGACTGGACTAATCACACATCCAGCATGATTACAGAAACCGAACGAACCGAACCAATACAACAATCACGCATACACGCGTCCCTATATTCCAGCGTATGCATTTTACCAACATGTCTGTTCCCTTTTACTCTGCACCCATAGTTACTCCCTTTATGACATTAAAATGCCTCCTCAATTAGATATTTCGCTCGTCTCATTTCAAATTAAATTTGTGAAAAACAATCTTATAAAGTACCCACTACGACATGCTAGCTCGTTTTTCAGCTTTTATAGAATCAAAGCTTTGGTAATCCCATCAAACAAACTGTTCACTCATGTGTCTCTCGCCCTGGAATCAATTCGAGTGATTCTCCAAACTGAAATGTTACGTGAAAACGCAACATGATTACGCACGTGTTTCTGTGTTGATGTTTTCGAATTTCATTGCACTCAAAAACCAAGTCTCCGACCAATTCAGTCAATTGAAAGTTAAATGTCGACCCAGCAATTAGCTTTGACAATTTACCAGATTAAACGATCTAAACAAATGTATTGGACCATTTAAGCAACTGTTTTATCAGACCGACTGCACATACCATGTACAGTGTTCACACAGTACATGTTTTGAATATCATAGAACCGAATTCGTGATGAGCTATTGGCAGTTGAGGAAGTAGCTTTCATCAAAAAGATATGCTTCCGCTTTGCGGACCGCTTTCGTAAGACAGGAACTATTTGTCGCACGCCATTTGGCGGTATGATAAGTGCGATGTCTACATGCAAGAAAAAAATCAATCAATTTAGAAACAATGTACTTCCGTGAGACATCCATTGCTGCCGGTTTATCAGAACAACGTACTTTCCGTAGGGCAAGCAATACCGCCGGTCTAGCGGAACAACGTACTTTCTCAGGGCAACCAAAGCCGCAGGAGTATCGGAACAACGTATACTTCCACGGGACAACCAATGTCGTCGGTCTCTCGGAACAACGTACATCCTCAGGGCATCAATTTCCGCCGGTTTATCGGAACAACGTATTTCCTCGGGGCATCCATTGTGGCCGGTCTGTCAGAACAACGAACTTAAATGGGCCATCTATTTCCACCGGTGTATCGGAACGTCGTACTTCCTCAGGCCATCCATTGCCACCGGACTATTGGAACAACGTACTTCCTCGGGACACCCATTGCCACCGGACTATTGGAACAACGTACTTCCTCAGGACATCCATTGCCACCGGACTATTGGAACAACGTACTTCTTCGGGGCATCCATTTCCGCCGGTTTATCGGAACAACATACTTCAGCGGGTCACCCGTTATGGCCCATCTGTCAGAAGGACATACTACCGAACCATTCTAAACACCTTTGACAGATTGGCACTTTGTGTTGACCACGCATAATTTGAATTGTTTGTTGTCCGTCGATAGCTACCAATAACGTGCATCGATTGATTTTCATATCCAATTGTACTAATAAAAGCAGCTTGTTTGTGTGCTGTAATAATGCTATTTACGAAGATGCCAGTAATGGGAGACAAACTCGCTGTACGGCGAAGTGTGAGCGATTGCTGTCCTAATGCATTCAACCGTATCGATGCGTGCCTATCTTTAGCGGTGTGGAAGGATGTCACTGAATAAATTCATAGACGGTGCAGAGAATGTCATGATGAAATTGATCGTGTAGCGTTTGTCATCTTCGAGTGCAAGCTCTGAGACAGGGTCTGTTTGCGAAGGACCATCTGTAGATGTCTCAAGACGGCTGTCAGCGTCAGTCACAGCTAGACCATATACAAACGTAACCAGATTTCATCGTATTTATCTGCATATGCCGAGTATTACATCATAATGAGGATACTATGTCAACGTAACGGAAATGACAAGATATACGCGCCAGAGGCGTTATTATAAACGCGCGGATTCGATGCGCGTCGACTAGAGTAACGATCGTCTTTACCAGCATGACATTTACTTGACCGTATAGATTTTTCGAAAGTAGGCAATTCAGCAAAATTGGGAAAATTATAGTCATATCAGGAGTGTGATGTTACACAGTGGGTAGGAGAGAAAGTACGCGATGTAGCCTTACCTACGGCGGGTCGTCGCCGATAGCAAGGCAGATGCCACTAAGCCACTGTCAGGTGCAATTTCACTCCCATTAATTACGATCAGATTAAAAATCAAATTAACATAAAATCCATCTGTCAATTGTGTATGGCGCTATTCCAACAGCTGATGCTTATGGCGCCATGTAATATTCTAAAGAACAGGTGGATCCGCCGTTGGTATTGACGTTGGATGCTGCGGCAGCAAGTTCCATAAAGTCCGGGCTACAACACTGAAAGTCTGGTCTAGTCACCCCAGTAGACACATTTAGCTAACACAATGAAGCGTCGTCTTGCTGTCACACTGTAGCTTTTCAATTAATATAACTACGAAATAACACGGCGTTTGTGCATACGCCGAATTTCCTCTTCTCGCATACGAACGCCGCGTCGAACCGCAGATCCGCGGTTGACCTTCGATTGCACCACAAAAGCTGTGACGTAGCACTCGGTAACTTGGAGTAAGTTTCTGCCATCGCGCTCAGAATTGAAGTCACGTTGCGTTTAATTGGGCGTTGCACATGGGACGCGAATTAGGTTGCGTTCATTGGAGTGCAACGATCTAGCCGATTGATACAATGTCCGATATACTGTGATGTATGTTCATGCAGTGCTCGGTGTATTCGAGGAGAAAGAGACACACGATTCAATTTATTTTGAACCAGAAGCGACAATATAAAACCCATTACACCAACTAAAATACCGGAGAAACACCATAATACATGGTCGACAATCTCAAAGGCTATGTTTATTATTAATTATCAAGAAAGTAATTAAAAAACGGCCATACTGTGTCGATGTTTGACGTAACGTATGAATCATCGGACCAGTCATATGTAATACAGCAACATCTTACATGATGATAGAGAGGGAAAGGTCTAGGGAGGGGTGGAAGGGAGCTAGGGAGACGACGATGAAACGTACAGTGGTGACAAAGAGACAGAGGAAAATAAAATAACACATAAATGACCAATAAAACATTCCGAGACAAGGATATTGAAAGAAACATATATGACTAGTAATAGCGTAGTTTGTTCGCAAGTAAACTGTGCGTGTGTGGGTTGTATAGTCGCTCATACACCGAGCAGTCCTGCCCCGACGTAAACGTCTGTGATTGCAAACGCGACCCAGTCAGGATTGTGTTGTCGTTATCGCACTTGTCGACGGCACTGCGATGTACCACCGTCTAATTCTCTTCTCGGAGGACTGTGTAAATAGAGATTTGGAGAGGACTCGAGAACGAGAGCGAAAGATAGAGGGGAATGGAGAGAGTTGGCGGAGAGAGCAGTGCAAGATCAGTGAGAGAAAAGAAGAAGAAGATAACTGAAATCGAGGACTGGAATCTAGGCGAGCCTGACCCCTGGCGACAGGGACACAAGAGGAGAACAATATAATGGTGAACTGCAGCAGTAGGTAAAACTTACACACGGCATATAGTTCGTTAACGGTTGTTCTGTAGTCTATACCAACGAGTCGCGCCAACAGTTAGATGTCTATACATACATACGTACGTACGTATATATGTTCATACATACATACGTACGTACGTATATATGTTCATACATACATACATACAGTTGTCTGTGATAAGTACTACATTCTTATATGTAAGAAACACTGTTCCTTCACTAATGTTACTTTCTGTTATCTAGTTCTCCTATCCTTCATCAATGATAATAAATACTTCCATCGATATTTTCTTAACCATCCAATAGCTTAAAACCGACAATCTGATCTCCTGTTGATTCAATGTGGCCGGCTTTTTGTGGGTCGGATAAGTCCACCGAGGGTGACATTAACATAGCGACAACATTGTCCGTGTTAGAAAAGAAGCTTAGACTGGACACTCGTCCTATTCGCATAAACCTAATTGAGGTCTGGTTCAAATCAGACCACCCCGGCACAAATATTGTCATCTTATGACTGGCCTGCTAACGCAATCGATGTTCTCTTCTAGTTAGCTCTGATTGTTCATCTTCACGAATCCCCGTTCAATGCGCTGATTACGGAAGAGCTAAACGGTTTGGAGTAGCGCTCACCGACGATGGCGCGGTCTGCAGGCAACCCAGCTTTACACCAACAATGATTCCGTAAGCCCAACATTCGTAAATGCAATTCCCAGTCAGTGAAAGCCGATACGTAGAACAGGTGTTTTTCACAGAAAAAATGCTCTGAGCCAAGTTAATAATATATTGCATCTTGCCGAAGGAAATAATTTCTTCTCTAGACAGTAAGCGTTCCAAATACACGCAGACGTGTTGTTGCCAAGTAACGAAAAACAGATGACACGTGTGTCTCGTTCCGAATCAATCTTAGTCCAACGTTTGTTTGACCTATACAAGAGGGTATGATGTGGTTGCGTGACGCTATTGTTGACTGTGAAACGTCGTTTTGGAGGATAATGGCTACAGTCGGTCGAAGGTTGACGACACCTACACAGAATATACCACGGTGTAAGAAGACTGACTAATAATGGTACGGCACCTACATAGAACATGTCATCACCACGGTCTAAGACTGACTGGTAATGGTACGATACCTACATAGAACATGTCATCACCACGGTCTAAGACTGACTGGTAATGGTACGATACCTACATAGAACATGTCATCACCACGGTCTAAGACTGACTGGTAATGGTACGATACCTACATAGAACATGTCATCACCACGGTCTAAGACTGACTGGTAATGGTACGATACCTACATAGAACATGTCATCACCACGGTCTAAGACTGACTGGTAATGGTACGATACCTACATAGAACATGTCATCACCACGGTCTAAGACTGACTGGTAATGGTACGATACCTAAATAGAACATGTCATCACCACGGTCTAAGACTGACTGGTAATGGTACGATACCTACATAGAACATGTCATCACCACGGTCTAAGACTGACTGGTAATGGTACGATACCTACATAGAACATGTCATCACCACGGTCTAAGACTGACTGGTAATGGTACGATACCTACATAGAACATGTCATCACCACGGTCTAAGACTGACTGGTAATGGTACGATACCTACATAGAACATGTCATCACCACGGTCTAAGACTGACTGGTAATGGTACGATACCTACATAGAACATGTCATCACCACGGTCTAAGACTGACTGGTAATGATACGACACTTCTCTCACACGCTTCTCATTAAGTGCAAACAATGTAATTTGCTCTAGGATTGAGGTTTTTCCTGGAAATGGTACCACCACAGAGACCTGTTTGAAGTAACTACCTCGTTGTCATACATAGTATGTACAGTAAGGTGTTTGCCTCCTGCGAGTTATAGCGATGTTGTTGGTCACCCTATGAACGATACCCGTGACGATTTTTCATATTATAAGCGGACCTTCGAAATCTTAGTGTCAGGCATTCTCGTGACATGCCCTGCTTACCGCAGCTACACGCACGCACGCACGCACGCACGCACGACGCACGACGCACATGCACTTGTACACACGTACCACGCACACATGTAATCGCACACACGTTTGCACTTACGCATCCACACGTGCACATGCACGCACGCACACGCTCACCAATCACACATGCATTCATACATACGCGCGCACACAAAGACACACACACACACACACACACACACACACACACACACACACACGCGCGCGCGCGCCATACCCATTAACATTACGTCCGATTATGTAATACGCTGTCAACACTGTTACGTCTACCGTGTTCTCGTGGTGAAATGTGTACGTAACGATATGATTTCTCTACACTATTACATAATTCCCAGCGTGTCGATATAATGGACCCCTCCCCGTGTGTGCCAACTCGTCCCTGTCATCCCAATGACAACCCAAAGAGGGACAGTGGCGACAGAACCGTCCCCGGTGTGGCGTCGACGGCGACGACGGGTGTCTGGTGTTGCGTGTCCGCGTCTATTTCCGTGCGCGACGCAATCAGTCAGAGACGATCCTTACCGAACGACGCACTAAGGAACTCCATCGTATCGTCGGATCGTCTGAACCAACCGCACGACATACGGCGAGGGTTAACACGACCTGTGCCCCGGTGGAAGGGCAGTGGGTCGACGTTAAAACGGGACTGAGCCAAGTCTCCGCCACTGGACCGGTGTACTCTAATACCCGACTACAGATCGGACACAGTTATTTCCCACAAACATTTCTGGAACTAGTGTCTGGTGAGAATATATATGTGCGCGTGTGCGCGTGCGCGCGTGTATGTGTGTGTGTTATCGTATTACGAATTACGTGCATATGTATGTGTTATCGTATTACGTGCATGTGTGTGTGTTATCGTATTACGAAAAGCACATCATTTCTGCCCTTTTTGTTGTAATCTACATGACTCCATCAATAGAAAATGTTCGTTCACTGTTTATCTCAGGAGGTGTCGATAAAAAAACATTCCAGATGCCCCGAAGGAACTGCGCCGTAATCAATACAAAATTTCTCTGTTTTTGTCTAACAACTAAAATCGATTAGGGCCTAACATAACGCGGTATCCTATTGTAAAAATGTTATTTCATTATTTTAATATAAACATGCATTAATTCAAATAATAGACTAGGTGAATACTTATTTGATACACCCAGCGGGGAAATGTTGCATCCCTGGCACTGAATACAAATCGGACAACGCAGTCGCTGTTCATGAGAAAAGACAAACATCTGGCCATATTTCTGTCGTAACCGAATGCTTAGCCACCACGCACGCGTTCGCGGCTCTGTTGCAATTGTTGCTCTGCTGCGAATTACGAGATGTTTTTTTGCGGGCAGTAGATGTAAGACATAGTCATATTCATACCTCAAGTATAACCACCTTTCACAATTCCGTCGTCATTTTTTAAAACTTACCTTCCTGACGATTCTGAGATTGACCAACCCCTTTGTCTTGATGCGCCTATGAGATCCTATGAGATCGGTTTCCAACGGTTTAAGCGCGACAGAGCTTCACTTAATTTTAAAGGGAGGCAGCCTGTTCCTCTACTTGGAATTAGCCAGCGTAGTAATATTTATTTGTAACAGGAAGTCTGCTGTGTTGAACGTTGCAAAATGGAAACTCGTTGAATGTCAGTGGATATTGCAGTTAACTCAGCTCGCTTCAGTAATATTGCTAATGAAGCTTGTTTTGAAACTGGATGTTTTGTTTACCATTCGAACATGGTGCGGGGTCGAAACTTTCAAATCGCGAACATTGTTACGGGCTTACTGAACACAATTTGACGGGCAGAACACCTTCAACACATTTAGTCTTGAGTACATTAAATTAATTAATACAAAAACTAGGAACATATTCCTCACTTTAATACACATTATGAGTAGTGAATTTGGGATCGTTGGGTTGTGCCTCCGTCGGATGAACCGGCCGGTCCTCAGTCCCAAACCTTATAGTGTGCCTATGGTAAGGTCTACTAGACCCAAGCACTACATGCAGAGAACACAAGACACGCTTCGCGCGTTGGACCTTACGGTGGACCTTTTATGTTGATCATGACAATAAAGTATTTGTTCCTTACGTTTACCGCAATACGTCATTGTTTGACATTATAGGGCCGGCAATGAGCAAAAACATCAATGCACTTACCAATGTTTGTTCCGAAGCTCGGAACCTGTTGGGGTTTTTACTCGTTCGACAAATCGTAAAACAGACCACGAGCACACGATATGCTGCACAATGTAGGAACCTGTGTGGGTTCAACATATAAAAATGTCAACAAACGTGTGGATTCCGCGTGCACGAGGCTCGCTCGAGGACGTGCTCCGCTTAGGCGGACTCGACCCACTGCAAGAGACAGTAACGGACAGCGACTTACCATAGCAACGAAGACGCGGTGATGTAAATCCGTCGGTCAGCGGTACGACGACGTTGTATCCGGTGTATTCTAGGTGGCAACGGTCGTAGCCCGTCTTGACGCACCTACGTGCACGGATGTACGCGGTCGGCGCGGCGAGGCTCACCGACAGTCTCTCGGGCAGGTGTAGCGGCGCCCGGCCCTGCAAGACGCACACACGCTAAACCGACACACACACGGCGACGGCACACGGACGTGCACCTTCTGTCTGTCTCCTCGTGCGACACCCCGTCACCACGACGTACGGAGAGCGGGAAGGTCCGTTAGCGTCTGGGACGTCCAGTAGCGACGTTCAATGATTGTGGATCGCAGCACTGAGTCGCCGATATCTACCGCTGCTGTCTCTCGCCGCCTCCGCCGCCGGATCTATGTTTGGCATCGCGTGACGTCACTCGCGGCGAGGCCGGAACGCGTTAATGAAACGTTGCACGGCGGTCTGCGTGCTGCAAACCGACCTCGCCATATACGCTGCCCTTGTCCTAACTCACGCTTCAGCAGCGTGTATAATAATTATTTGCAGACATAAAACATAACCGTTGCTGGAATGTGGACACACTCTGCTACAACGTAGCATATCTACTTATAATCGAGCTTGCGTGTATATGCGGGTAGGTTAACGTTTTCCTCTTAGACAGCTTGAACCTCGAGCGCCAAACTTTCAGGGATTCATCTACGACCCATAGAATAGGACGTAGCACATATCTATATCTTTTCTAAATATCTCATATATGTCAAAAGAGAATGTTCACGACCATCGTGTATTAGTATAGAATTTTCAAATAATATTCGTATTGCTATTCTATTGAGATCAGGGTACAAATAAGCATTATTATGTCAGCGTCTACTTCATGTTGCCAAGTCCATGACGCAGGGGCCGTTTTCCCGAAGTATTTGCCGCGTGCGCGTGGTTCCTGCGATTGTTAAGTTACATTTTACGTATTAAGCGCACATTACGTTTCACGTTCCGAACAATTGATTTACCACATAAAACCTGAGAAGCTTGACATATATGGGGTATTTTTTAAATAGATAAGTCTTACGTCCTAATCGCGGGGTTGTAGATTAATCTCTGAAAGTTTGACGCCCGAGGTTTAAGCCGCCTAAGATGAAAACACCCGCATAGCTCGATTATACTGTACTTACATTGATGATGCTCGGATGTCGGCTGATCGACACGTCGAGAACACATCGGATGTAAGAATTACACAACTCTACCAGAGAACGTGAAAAATGCGTTAGGCTTGGTTTGCCTCAAATTATTATTTTGCAATTCGGTGTTAGTCATTGGCAGAACATGCGACTTATCCAGAGAGAGCTATGTTAGTGTAACCAGAGTTGCCGTAGACGATATACCTTACTCGAAATCGAGTTGAGTGATAATGATGGATGGCACTTCATAACAATGCTATTTTGGAGTATACTTTACGCTGCTGTAAAAGACTGCTTCTTTGGTTGGTTGTTTTACAACGCTGTGTTGTCAACCAATGTCTAGATGTTTTGGGTTTCTCTGACCGAAGGAGATATGGAGAGGACGACATACCAACCGAAATGCTAAAATACTGCGATCTGAAAAGGTCTGGCACCATAGAGCTAATCGTGGGTGTAAAAGCATTACACGTGGGACGTGGTAACGCATTAGCCAGAGAATCGGACTCTCACTCGAAAGGACCATGGTTCAAATCCTGTGCTGCAGTTTCGAACCTTGGAAACTTCGTTCACTCTACGTTGCTCCAGCTCATTCAGTTGTGTGAATGAGTACCTAGCTACAGACAGTGGTGACATCTGTGTACGAATAGTCTTCGCGCATTAATTGCAGCGTAGCTATATGCTTCCCAGAGAATTCGAGATGGTGTTCGACTGAACAGGTCTATCAGGGAGTAAAGTGTAAAGCGCTTTGAGCAGTCCTAAGAACTGGCTAACTTTACTTTGCATATTATCCATCTTGGCAAGACATTATTGATTATTGATGTATGTTGTATTCTTTTCCAGCTGGTAACAGCTAATTATTGTTAATATTGTCTGCAGGTGGTGTACCTAAGGTTTTGAGATCCTGGCAGAGGTTCTGTTCTGCAGGGTGACATGCTCACGCTGTACCTCTGAAAAGGAAATGACGAGGAACTGGGTATCTAACTTTCAAGAACAAAACAAAGACGTATCAAACCCCGAACTCAACACTCGAGTTTGCACACAATGTCGCCATTCTATCAGGAGAGATCGCAATTGTACAGGAGCGTATCATGTGAGAGGAATCCTTGAGTGCGATGATTCAGTTGAGAGGTGCACGGCTTATACAACCACCATCCGTCAATTATGGCTACCAGGGAAGGATATATATTTCAGAGAAGGTCGACGATTTCACATACCTTGACTCATGCTTCAGCCCAACAGCCAAACATGTCAAGGCCAAGAAGATAGTCAGTGTACCGAACCAACCAAGCAAAGTATGGACATTTGCAATATTGTCCAACCTCTATTCATGGCTACGGCGAAGTCTGTTATCTGCTGGGCTGCTCTGTTATAGACGTAACACGGCATCAAAGAAACCCAAACCCACGGGGCAATTCGAAAAAAGATAAAGTAAAAGTGTTATTTTTTCTTTATGGTGGTTGTAAATGAACCTGTGAACATGTGGCACCCGAGATGCAAAGCGTCTAAGAGAAAACATCAACATACTGTACATACATAATGTACTGACAATATACTGTGGGGTATTATTGATTGAAGTTTGTTATTTTTGTGTGAATGAAGAAATGTTGTTGACATTGTGAATATTCCGCCCCACTGCATCATTGTTAGCAGGACGCGGCTGAAACCGGCTTAAAACAGTGCATTGTATTCGAAACAGTTCCAAGGACGTCAAACGTGTTGTACTAAATGCCATTATACTAGGTAATACACATGTTATGGTGGAGTTATTATGTACATGGGTTTGTGCACACACACACACACACACACACACACACACACACACACACACACACACACACACACACACACACACACACACACACACACACACACACACACACACACACACACACACACACACACACACACACACACACACATGTATATATGTATATATAAATATATACACTGTATATATATATATATATATATTTATATATATATATATACACATACACATATATATATATATTTATATACACACACACACACACACACACACACACACACACACACACACACACACACACACACACACACACACACACACACACACACACACACACACACACACACACACACACACACACACACACACACACACACACACACACACACACACACACACACACACACACACACACACACACACACACACATATATATGTATGTGTGTGTGTGTGTGTATATATAAATATATATATATATGTGTATGTGTATATATATATATGTGTGTATGTGTGTGTGTGCGTTCGCGTGTGCGTGTTTGGACGCACACACACACACACACACACACACACACACACACACACACACACACACACACACACACACACACACACACACACACACACACACACACACACACACACACACACACACACACATACACACACACACATATATATGTATGTGTGTGTGTGTGTGTATATATAAATATATATATATATGTGTATGTGTATATATATATATGTGTGTATGTGTGTGTGTGCGTTCGCGTGTGCGTGTTTGGACGCACACACACACACACACACACACACACACACACACACACACACACACACACACACACACACACACACACACACACACACACACACACACACACACACACACATATATATATATATGTGTGTGTGTGTGTGTGTGTGTGTGTGTGTGCGTTCGTGTGTGCGTGTTTGGACGCGCGCGTGCGTGCTTGCGTGCGTGCAAGTACTACATCCCTGAGTAGTACTTGCACGCACGCAAGCAGGCACGCGCGCGTCCAAACACGCACACGCGAACGCACACACACACACACACACACACATATACATATATACACACACACATATATACATATATATATATACACACACATATATATATATATATATATATATATATATATATATATATATGTGTGTGTGTGTTTGTGTGTGTGTGAAGAACTCTTGGACGTGATATCGTCTACCGGTTGACGTAGACAAAAACCCACCCGGGATATACGAAGATGAAGCGACCCAACGCCGCTTGTTTTATAGCCATTCGTCCCGCGAGAAGACGGGTTTTCATAAAGCCACCTGCAGTAAGTGACGGCTGTCTTATAAAAGATTCACGACGCGCTAGTCGACGGTGATCGATCCTCGCCCCGCGCAATGCCCTGAAAGCGATCCCAGTGCAGACGGAGCAATGGACGTCCGATTTATCTTCGTTCACTTCGGCCGTTCGCGCGCACATATCACAACGGAGACGGATTGCGAATTCCCCACCGCGTGTAGCGGAGATCGACGGAGGAGTCGCCAAATCGAATATAACAGTCTCGATTACATTAGTACGTGCAGACGGAACGCAATTCGCTTCCTCTTTCTGCGATGCAAGGATGACATTTAGCGCAATACATAATCATACGGGTGGCAGTGTATGAAGGAACGCCATAAAGACTATATATATCAATAAACTAACTTTGGGCAATATCTCCTCCCAGGCGCCGAGGTTGACTTTCCTCTTTCTATGTCCAATCGCGTCCTTTGACCATTGGCTTCTGATCTACCAATTGGCGACGCATTAACAAAACACAAAGGCAGCTATTTGTAGTTATTGATTTACTAAGTGTTTGCTCTCTAGACGACGCCTCTTTACTTTGGCTTTACTTGGAAATGTTTAGTACGCCATTATTGCTGATCGCAGAGAAAAATTATCACCGGAAGCGAGTGAAAGATGAAATATTTTTGTTCTTTGAATGGATGTAATCTAGGTTTGATTAATGGCGAGTTTGTTTACATTTACATGTCATAATTACACGTCACAATGTAGTCCAGGCTTGGGTTCAAATGTAAATACAAATGCATTTGAAAATGTTGCATTTGCACTTGCATTTGATTTTCAGGATCAAACACATTTGCATTTATATTTGAATAAAAAACACTTGCATTTGCATTTGAATGTCAAGACCAAAAACACTTTCATTTGCATTTGAATAAAAAACACTTGCATTTGAATGTCAAGACCAAAAACAATTGCATTTGAATGAAAAACACTTGCATTTGAGTAAGAAACACTTGCATTTTCATTGGATTAAAAACAGTCTAGTTGTCTAGATGTTTAACTGGTGATTTTTCTGTCTGGTATCTATGGTGGATTCGGTATATAATTGTTGTTTGTGTTATAGTTGAATAATTATATCAATATTCTTTCTTCTACCAATTTCCAGTAAGTTTCTGCTAACCGAGAGTAAAGACAAAGTCAGACCAGCCAAACCTTACCATTAGCAGTGGACCGTATTTGCAGAGTTTTGCAATTAAGGCTTCCAACCTTTGTATAAGAGAGGAAGCCTGGCCCAATGGAGCAAGCCCCTTTGTATATCCAGGCCTATTGTTCAACCCACACCTGTATCCATAATGAAATTAAACAGGTAACCTGTTCATGTTGTTATACGTGGTTGTAGGGTCTGGACTGTGTAGTGATTCCAAATTTCTCATCGATAATAAACGATGATGATTGGTTTGTTTTAATGTAGATATGATGGAATATATAAAATACCACAACTTACAAACACGAAGAATTAACTGTCTAAAACTGAGATTAATACTGGTTGGTGACTATAAGAATAATGCAACCTTTTTAAGATTTCCAAATTTTTCATACATTATAAAAATTATAAAATACTGTAGGCCAATTGGATGTAGTTCATCTGTCCAATGGCCATTTGTCCAACATACATTTCCTCTGTACTCAAGTGTGAAAAGGGTCATTTGCCCAGTTGTGAAACATGAAATTAATTGAAAGTTTAAAAACAGTTTTGATTAACACAATTCTTTATATTAAAATGTATTTGCAATATAAGGGAAATAATAAATACGTTTCTTCAGAATATTCATCTCAATCATCAAACTTGGTTTTGTTGAGTTTTCAGTGAAATTGGTTTTCCAGTAAATATTGTCTTCACCTCATTTTGAAGAAAGTATTACATCTTATTACGTAACCCGTGAATCCAGTTTAACACCGTCACAAATGATCACGTACAGTCTGTGCTCAGTAGGGTGGCTTGGTGTTCAGTATCGACTTAGTTATACGATGTTTTGGTAAAACCATTGAAAGTAATGAGAAAAACGTCTTTGTTACGTTAAAGGTGTGTCACACAGTCAATTTCGTTACACGGCTTAAAGCTTCTTGTATCTATCGTGTTTATGATAAATAGGCCACACTGTCCTAGCACCTACTGCACTGCAATCTGCGTGCAGAGCACGGTGAAATGATAAGTACTGGCTGTTTTTCACACCTGTGGTTGTTTAAGCTGAATAGTGAGCTCAGTGTGACATTGTGTGAAGGTCAGGCCAAGGCAGCCACTAAACCGGCAGCTTTATGTGAAAAGGATAGCTAGAACCTGGCAGAAGAATGGCTTTAAGCTTACAGCACCTTTGACCCCCATGCTCATTGCCTTACCCATAGGATCCTGGCTACAACAGTTTACTTCTGTCGAGTCCATCTGTTCAGTGTTCAAGTTGGCCAAATATTATTTGAAATATAAAATACATTGATTTTGAGTGAATCCGTTATCCCGATGTGGTCCAATGTCATACTGTGTGGTCGAACATTAATAACACAGATAGAAAACGGAGAACACCTGTAGCATCAGGCCTGAGTCAATTACATCACAATTTAATATATTACTATTGGACGATTCCAATCGTGTCCTACGGTACATTCTCGGGTAATGTTTTTATTTTTAGAACACGCAATCATGCAAACGCCAACTGTTATGTGGTAAACATACAATAACTTGTCTCAATTGCCAACAGTGCACAATAAAGTCTTGTGAAAATGTAATTGGTAAAAAAAAGTGGCATGTCGTACGGGACACAGAGAATAAATGTTATTTTGGTTAACAGATTTAGTTGGATAAATCTGAGAGTTGATGATGAAAACATTCTTGAAACTTATTAAAAAAAATAGTTAATGTTCTTAGCAAGATGTCAGAAACTGTTTAATTAAAATATAAGTTTTTACCAGGTTGACAAAATGTTGTATCTACCTATACCATTTTGTGTCATTCCTTCGCCGATCCTTGCATGGTCAACTCACAGCGGTTTGCAATGACAGGACTACGTTATCGTCAGCCTTTGCACCGCACAGCGGAGTCACGACGCGGCGAAGTGGCCGCATTAATTACAAGTCATAATCTACAGAGGTTTGCGTCTGCCTCCACGCCAAATATACTTGAGCGGTGATTTAATCACCTCCGCGGCTGAGCTGCCGCAGTTTATCGAAGTCGACACGTAACCGCGCAGGCATCAGGTCGGCGTACGCCGGAAGCTGGAGTCGCGCGAAACACTGAAAATGCCAGACAACGCATCCCAATTACGCCAGGCGCGCCAGTGACGTATTGCGTCATTTTAGACTGCATTGGCGAGAGAACGAGTAGTCGACGCGTAGACGCGTTATCAGACTTACGATGCTCTTATCCTAGACATGACTCATCGCAGGCACATGTGTTTCGCTGGTTTGAATTGATCATGTTTTCCGTGTTCACCGGCAATAGCGGGACAATAAAGATAAAATTCGTTCACTGCGCGTTTTATTTTATGCTTTTTGTGTAACGCGCTTTGAACTACTACGGAAATGCGTTATAAACAAATAAATTCATTATTATTAGATAGGACCCCGTCCATTTTGTAAGAGCTTTATTGAAGCGTAGATTACAAATAACGGCACTCAATCTGAAACAAGTAAAAAGAGAATTACTTAAACAAATACATTATTCTCTATATCCCCCAAGTCTTTGGTATGTCTCTGATTGGAGATGTAGAAAGGACTGCTTAAATATAATAAAAGATTAAGAGTCACCGAGGATAGTTATAGAACATCAGAACAATAGGTAGAAATTCCGGAATTTTTTTGTGAATAACGCTGGTGTACAAATTAGACGTTATGGTGCATTATGAGTCAATGAACATTCCGGGTGTCAATGTATAACGAAGCAGAATAGATAGAATCATTTGGGGTAGACTATCCTATCAAGCATCATGCACCAACAGAGGGGATTGTTCTGCCCCATAGGTAATGCTGGCCATGTCATAATCGCCAGATGTTTGTCAAGCGGGCCGCCTTCTGGTCCGTTTGGCGCCTCCGGTCGCGGCGGCAGGTATAGCAGATGGGGTGACCGGTTGATCGACTTTGAAGTGAAGGAGGTGGATGGTGTGGAGGATGTGTCCGAGTCCCCTGTTGCATGTTGACCACCTCAGTTGGTGCGATTGACCAGGGCTGAGGCAGCGGGCTACGGGGAACCAGCTGTGGCCGCCTGGCAGTTTGACGACACTCAATAGTCGACGAAGGGTGTCGTGTACCACATGTGCTCGGGCAGGGCATGCAGGGGTACTGGAACGTATTTACGGAGAAACTTCCTGTTGCGAAGCGTCACTCTACATGAACCATCGACTCGCACCTAGTATTGGTCATGTTGACGAACCTCGATTACTTGGCCGGACTCGCGGTCAAGGTCTCCCACTAGGTTTCGTGGGGTCTGTAACGACCTGGAAGGATGGGGATGAACTCCCTGATAGGCCTCCCGAATACATACATCGCTGGGGAGAGTTTGGTGTATTTGTCAGGGCAGTTTCGGTATCTCAACATCGCTCGCTGGAAGGAGTCTGTGTCGAGCTCGCCATATGGCCCCCTATTGTCTGTTATTAGTCCCTTCACGGTCTTTACTCCGACCTCGGCACGGCAGTTGCTGTGAGCAAAGGCGACCGACGATAGACGATGATGAACACTCCAGTTTTTCATGAATTCTCGGGTTGTGGCAGCAGTGAACTCGGGACCACCATCAGATGAGAGTCCATCTGGTATGCCATAGTTGACGAATGATCTACGGAGGCTGTCAACTAGCCCGGTGGAGCCGCCTGAAGTCTTCTCGACGATAGGCCACTTGGAGTGCCTGTCAATGATTACCAGGTAGTTCACACACTGGAATGGGTAGACTGGGGGTGGGCGGCACGTTGGGCTATGAGGGTGCCATTCGGTTGTAATGATTGCAGCCATTTCTGAGAGCGGTGATTGCAGGGATGATCCCAGGCCTGAACACGGATGCCTCGCTCCTCGCGATCATCGATGGTATGCCCTGGTGATCAGCATGTAGGGCTGTTAAGCAGTCTCGTCTGAGTGAAGGAGGAATTATGACGCGACCTATGTAGAATGTTACGCCGTCAACAGTATACAGGTGATCACGGAATTGATGGTACTCCTGTAGTGGTGCTGGCGACTCGTGGCGGAATTCTGGCATGCCCGTTTCAATGGTGTTAATTAACTTGGTCATGTTCTCATCACTGCGGGTCGCTATGCGGACCTTGTCCTAGGTGATGGACTGCAACGAGCTCAGTGATGAGGCTGCGTCGAAACGGACGGTGTGCTCGATGTCATCACAGCGTGCCTCAACGCAGCGAATGCCGACGAGGAAAGTGTGTCGTAAGTCTGATGAACTAATGTCGCCTTGACGTGTATGGGTGATGGCACAGATGTCATCTGCCAGATGCATCTTTGCGGGGTGGTTCTCGCCAGTGGGGTGGCGTGTGTAGTGATCAGCACTGCCGCTAAGACTCCTCCACATCAGGAGTTGTGTAGTCGCAGTCGGCGATGGGGCAACTGAGAGCTGGCATCGTAAAGAGGTGTGGAATCAGTGGGTAGCAGTAGTGTCCTTACCAGTCGTTGAGTCCCGTCATAGATAGGAACCCGTCCATTGTGTAAGATCTTTATTAAAGCGTAGATTAGAAATGATGAACGGACTCAATCTGAAACAAGTAAAAAGATAATTTCTCAAGCAGGTACGTTATTCTCTAATTATACGGGCGATATATAATAAATTATGCGGGATACACAGTTTTCTTTTCAAAGATTACTTCGTGTCCTTCAGTTCTTCGATGCCGTTCTTCAGTTAGATCTTTTAGTCCAGGACTTTTATGGTTGGACCTGGAATAAATCGCAACAGAAGCAACGTCAACTGTTTTGATACATTGAAGGTACCTATAAAACATATCAAAAGTCAACAGCGATGAAAATTGGGGAAGTGACTCAAAACGAGGAATCAACATTTCCCATTTATCCAATGTTATACAGCATTAATACCTACATTTGGAAGTGCATATTTTGCTCATATTCGATATAGCGTCTATTCAATTTCATGCTGATTGAAACTGGGTATTTATAATATACATATGAATGTATCTAAACACACGACAGAGGTGCCATCTAGAGGACTCACGAGAAGACGCTCAAAAGTAAGTAGGCTTGCATAACGCTACTTTCACGTTTTACTTAGGCGCCCACGTTTCAGTCAAATAATTTATGTATAGTCAAATCGATGTTAACACATCCTCTCATGATATCGTATTAACGAATAGTAACGACGTACTAGTATTTATACATATTGGCAAATTATGATCCAAAGGTGAGCGATGATAAAGGGTTATCGAGTTTGGGTTCCGGGTTTTGCGCTATGTCGTCACGCTGAACGCTTGCACGTTATAGTATAATATAAAGTAATAATAGGTTTTACGAGACGCACACCATCGGAGCACTTAATAGGTAGTGAGAGCTTATCCTCACACCCACCTCGGCTTAACAGTCTTGGAATTAAGCGTCTCGTAAAGCCTCTGACAGCCGAGTCCAGCTCCTGGCCTTCACGTGGCGGAATTGTTCTTTACTGTCAGGAGAAGGGACAAAGGCGGATATCTGGCGCCTTAAAACCAGACGCTTCGGGCAGATGGGGCTCGTTAACCTTGACTGGTCGCATTTCTAGGAGAAGGTAAACTCTTATTCCAAACCTCCGCTGCCTTGCGGCTATACCCACACATGGGAAAGGCTAAGGGAGAAAATCCTGACAGCAAATCCGGATTCGGAGTCCCGAAGACAGTCCGATGTTGTGTTCAACGTCCTTCTGACAGCTCCTGCGACGGCACTGGCTGTTCTATAATAATAAATAAATATACTTATATAGCGCCAACTCTAGTTAGAAACTATTCAAGGCGCTTTACATGTAAAATAGTAATAAATCAAAACAGTAATTAATTAAGTAAAAAAAAAGTTTAAAAAAAATGTATATGTATATATATTTAAATATTAGTATTATCGTGTCATATCAACAAAAGATAATTTATAAAAGCTTAATGCCAAGTCTAAAAGTCATAGTAGCAGTTAAAATATTGATTAAAAGAGAATGTTTAAAAGTGCTCTTAAAAGTCTCAGTGTTCATTACATGCATTTAAAACAAGCAGTTTACTCTGCAGATCCGGGACTGCTGCGGCTGCTGGAGTTAAAATATCGATTAAAATATAGTGTTTTTAATGCGCTTTTAAAAGCTGCTTCACTGTTTAGTTCACGCATTGGTGTGGGTAAATCGTTCCAGAGGTCCGGAGCTGCTGCCATAAAACTCGCGTCTCCGACTTTGCATCTCGTTCGCGGTCTCGCAAGTTGACGATTTCCCGCTGACCGAAGGGACCTGGTAGGCACGTAGAGGTAGACAAGCTCGCTCAGGTACACGGGCCCACACTTGTTGACAGCTCTGTGCACGAATACCAGGACCTTGAAACGAATGCTTTCTCGTACCGGCAGCCAATGTAGGTCCTGGAGCACTGGCGTGATGCTTGCGTATTTGGGCACTCGCACGATCATTCTGGCTGCAGAGTTTTGGACACGCTGTAACCGTACACAGTTCTTGTCCATGGTGCCGTACAGGAGGGAGTTGCCGTAGTCGAGCCTTGATGTCACTAATGCGTTGACTACTCTCTCCCTCGTCTGTCTTGGCAGGAATTTGTTGATTTGGCTGATGTGATAAAGGTGGAAATAGCAGGACCGGATAATCGCTTATGTGTTGGCAGACATGTCCATATGAGAGAACCACCAACATTGATGCTGAGATCGTTTATTAACTTTTTTGCACACACTGGGACAATCGGAAGGAACTCAGTTTTCTGGTCGTTCAGTTTGAGGTAATTAGAGGTCAGCCAATCCCGAACCTCCATGACGCAGGTTTCGAGACGCCGTAGGGCCTCGAGTAATGCCGTAGGATTAAGCGCAAACGCACGCATCAGCTGCAGGTCATCAGCATAGTGATGAAACGTTACACCGTGCCTTCTGATGACATCGCCGACTGGTTGGACGTACAGAGAGAACAGTACAGGCCCAAGGACGGATCCCTGCGGCACTCCTGTTTTAAGAATTTGATTTTCAGATTCACTTTGGCCAATTACAACACGCTGCTTGCGGTCTTGCAGATATGATTCCATCCACTGGAGGGCGTAACCTTGAATACCATAGTGCTTGCTGAGCCGATTGAGTAGAATAGTGTGGTCAATCGTGTCAAAAGCTGAACTCAGGTCAAGAAGCACGAGCAGAGTGCCTTCTTTGCGATCCAAGCCCACCCGGACATCACTGCAGACTTTCAACAATGCGGTTTCTGTAGAGTGAAGCTTTTTGTATGCCGACTTGAAAGGTTCATTCATATCTTGTGAGTCAAGATGGTCAGATAATCGCTGTGCTACTATCTTCTCAATAACCTTGGACAGATGAGACAGACTGCTGACAGGTATGTAGTTGTGTAGCACGTCACGGTCCAGAGATGGCTTCTTCAGTAGTGGACGAGCACGAGCCTCCTTTAAGGACGCTGGCACTGTTCCTTCTTCAAATGACTTGTTGGTAATAGCGGTAATAACTGGTACTAATGATGGCAGGCACTGCTGAATTTGTTTGCATGGCAGAGGACAGCTCTTTGTTAATCCAGACACAATCTTGTGTGTCTCCTCTTCCGATGTTGGCACGAACAAAACGAGAGGTTCATTGAAACACGCCTTCTCTGTCACTGGTGAGTTTGAGCGGTACATCGTTTCTAACTCTGCCCGAATCTGTTGCACTTTGTTAGTGAAGTGTTGCGCGAACTTACTGCAACCATCATCAGTGGATTCAAAGTCCGGATAAATGTTCTTCTGTTCAGCCCCGAGGGACCTCACGAGCCGGAACATCGATTTGTTGTCAGCTCTCTGCAGAGTGTCTTGATAGTAGTTGCTCTTAGCGTTAGCTATGCAAACTGTCGAGGCATTGCGGGCTTCGACATAGAGCTGCTGGTGAACTTCGAGTTTGGTCGTCCTCCAACGATGTTCATACTGGCGTTTCTTCTCTCTAGCCTCCTTTACCTTTCTGTTGTACCGTGGACATGGCTTAGTCCCTCTCATCACTCTGTTCTTGTTTGGAGCGTGTTTGTCGAAGACCTTACGCAAGACTGTATCGTAGATGTTAACCATGTCTGGCGTGCTTTATGGGTGTCTATGTAGAATGTGTTCGCACTGGTAGGCGATATCTTACCGAAAAAGATCAATTTGGAAGTGGCGGAAGTCACGTACAAGGATGGCAGTGGGGAGGGTGAATGACCTGCTCACCGCCAGCACACAGTCAATACAGTGATGATCGGCTATTGACATAGGCTTGACCGTCACTGACGTCACTGACTGGTCAACAGCGCGACTAATCACATATCTACCAGTTTGATAGCTTTTAATGGATCGTCAAAGTGTATGTTGAAGTCACCAACAATGAGTGCTGGCACAACGGAGCGGTTAATGTCACTGGACAATATTTCTAATTCATCAATGAAATCTGAGGTTGTGCCAGAGTTCTTGCTTGCTGCCGGTGGGTGGTACAGAACGTACACATCGAAAGGCCGCACGCTGTTTCCTGTGAGGCGAGCACGCAGCAGTTCCACATGTTTGAAACGTAGTATTGCGAGTAGCTTGCACGAGTAGACATCTCGGTGGAGTAGACCGACGCCTCCACCTCTGCCGCGCTGCCTCGGCACATTGACGAATCTGTAGCCGTCGGGAGCAAGCTCGGTGATTATAGCAGAATCACCATCTCGCTTCAACCACGTCTCAGTGATCGCCAGAAGATCAATTTCGTCGTCGAGAACACAAGACAGTGCACAAAACAGACAATGAAAAGGAAAACGGACCGGAACCAGAAAAGGAAATCGACTAAGAAGTTGGGATGCTAGAACATTCGTACCATGACGACTGGCATCTCACAGGGCCTGCAAGACACCAATGACGCCCGAAAGACTGCAGTCATCAACAACGAGCTCAAAAGGCTTGATGTCGACATCGCCACACTCCAAGAAACACGCCTGACCGAATCAGGGTCTTTGAGGGAAAAGGACTACACGTCCTATTGGCAAGGCAAGGGACTCGACGATACAAGAGAGCACGGCGTAGGCTTTGCAGTCAAGAATAAACTGCTAGGGATGATAGAACCTGACGGAAACGAATCTGAAAGACTCCTCTCGCTCCGTCTTCAAACGTGCGACGGCCCTGTCAACATCATCAGTGTGTATGCGCCAACCCTGTACTCAACATCAGAAGCCAAAGATGAGTTTTATGGAAACCTGGAATCCATCATCAGCCAGATACCGCCACAGGAACACCTGTTGCTGTTGGGTTACTTCAACGTAAGGGTGGGAGCCGATCATGTCGCCTGGTCAGTCTGCCTGGGACATCACGGAGTCGGCAAAATAAATGAGAATGGACAGCAACTTCTTGACTTGTGCGACTTCTTCGACCTCTGCATCACCAACTCCTTCTTTCAGACGAAGCTCCAACACAAGACATCATGGAGACACCCTGATCAAAGCACTGGCATCAGCTGGACTTGATCATCACCAGACGCTCTTGCCTCCAGAATGTTCTGATCACCCGAACCTACCACAGCGCTGACTGCGACACAGAACACTCCTTATGTGCTGCAGGATTAGGTTGCAGCCTAAGAAGATACATCGCTCTAAACGCGAAGGAAAACCTCGCATTGATGTGAGCAAGATAACACATCCTGAAAAGGCTGCACTCTTTAGAGAGATACTGGAGGCTGCACTGAACAACAGAATGCTGCCATCACAGTCTTTGGAAAGAAGAAATCAAGGAAGACAAATGATTGGTTCGAGGCTAACTGCAGTGTGATGAGTCCAGTTATCGGGGCTAAGCGTGCAGCCCTTGAAGAACACAAGCGCCCACCCAGCCAAACAACCCTCCAGGTACTACTCCAAACAGCCAGAAGCAAAATCCAGCAGACTGCTAGGCGCTGTGCGAACGAATACTGGCACCAGATATGCAAGGACATCCAAAGGTCAGTTGATACAGGCAACACTGGGGCCATGTATGACGGCATGAAAAAGCCCTACTCAGAGCAAGACAGCGCCCTTGAAGTCCTCCACAGGCGAGCCCATCCATGACAGGAAAAAGCTAATGGAACGGTGGGTAGAGTACTACTCAGAACTAGACTCCAGAGAGAATGCCGTCACCAGCTCAGCCATGGATGGCATAGAATGTCTGCCCATTCTAACAGAGCTGGACGGGGAACCAACCATCGACGAACTCAGCAAGGCTATTGACAACCGGAAGCGATGGAATTCCATCCGAAATCATCAAGTGCGGCAAGAGCACTCTACTCAAACCCCTATATGTACTTCTTTGTCAGTGCTGGAGTGAAGAGGCCATGCCGCAAGACTTGAGGGATGCCAACATCGTCACGCTATACAAGAACAAAGGATACAGGAGTGATTGTAACAATTATAGAGACATCTCACTCCTGAGCGTAGTTGGCAAGTTGTTTGCTCGTGTCATCCTGAACAAACTACACATACTTGTTGACAAAGTCTACCCCGAATTCCAGTGTGGCTTCAGTGAAAATAGATCAACTAATGACAACTGTCTTTGGATATTCTTTGCCCTGATGTTGAAGCACGCCTTTGGATCTTCGACAGTACATGCACACGAAATCTGATGGAAAACTATTCAACTTGTGTCGCCTAAAAGCGAAAATCAAGGTGCACCTGACCCTCGTCAGATACTTTCTGTTTGCGGATGATGCAGCAGTCATCACGCATACTGAGGACGAGCTACAAAACTTCATCAACCGCTTTGCAAAGGCATGCATGGATTTCGGACTGACAATCAGCTTGAGAAAGACTAACATCACGGGGCAGGATGTGATCACTCCCCCTGCCATCACCATAAACAACTGAGCTAGAGGTCGTCCACCTCTTCACCTACCTCGGATCTACCATTGCCGACAACCTCTCCTTAGAAGCAGACATCAGCAGAAGGATTGGGCGAGCGGCCTCAACACTTGCCCGGCTTGCAAAGAGAGTGTGGGATAACAAAATGCTGACATAACACACAAAGGTGACAGTGTACAACGCCTGCGTGCTAAGTATACGTATGTACGGTAGTGAGTCTTGGACGCTGTACTCCACTCAGGAGAATCGAACGAACTCATTTCACATGCGCTGCCTGGGGCGCATCCTCGGGATCTCCTGGAAGGACCGAGTCCCCAATACAGAGGTCCTCTCACGTGCCAAGTCTGTGAGCCTGGTGACCATGCTCAAGCAACGCCGCCTCCGCTGGCTCGGCCATGTGCATCGGATGGAAGATGGGAGACTTCCAAAAGACATCCTCTACGGAGAGCTGGTCTCTGGAAAGAGAGCTGCAGGACGTTCCCATCTGCGCTTCAAGGACGTATGCAAGCCAGACTTGAAGGCACTAGATATAGATGTCGACAACTGGGAGGATCTTGCTGGAGACCGATCCACATGGAGAGAGGAACTACACATGGGTCTCAAAAGAGGAGAGGACACTCTCCGCATGCTAGCAGAAGAAAACCGCAACCGGAGAAAAAACACCCAGGCAGAGAACAAAGCCGAGAGCGCCTTCAAGTGCAGCATATGCAATAAAGACTGCCACTCAAGAATTGGCCTCTACAGCCACAACAGATCCTGCCCAGCCAACAACTCATATTCGACACCAGAACACATATCCATAGTCTTACGAGACTGCAGGAGGCCTACTACTAAAGTAATAACATATATATATATATATATATATATATATAATGCATATTAATACTTTATAACATATATACAACATTGATATAAAAAAATTATTTTCTTTTCAGATGATCTCGTTGTTGCCTGAAGCATGGCACAACCAGAAACGGATTCCTGTGTGCTGCCAGGAACCTCTAAGTGATGGCCGTGCAACAGTATCCCTTCGCGAGAAGGATAGCCAAAGCATCAATAAAGCTAGCGAACAACGTAGAGACTCCGTTGAGCATGTTCCCGGACAAGTGGCGCACCAGGAATGCCCAATCCATTAGAGATTATGAGAAACCCGGGCTAAGTCCCAAGACTTCGTTGCTGCGATCAGCAGAGCAGACGTTTAACTTCAACACTGATTGCTTATTCGGTGAGACGACAGTGTGTTTAGACAGAAGGAAAATACAACGAGATGACTTTTTGTGTATACTGTGGCTACAAGAGAATGCAAGGAAATATTGCTGGTGAAATGCTCTACAAGAAGAGACACCTGGGCTGATCGTGGTCGGGCCCGGTCGCTCGCTGTGCATGATCTGCCTGCTGACGCCGTATATCACCAATCATGCAGCGTCAACTTCCGCACCGGAAAAATTGTCCCTAAAATGTTTGTGCGTGATGAACACGTCCAGAAAAAGCTAAAAGTTGGGAGACCAAGCAAATCAACAAACACAGGCCGTCCTGTCACTGACGTCAAAGTTGAAGCATTTCTTAAGGTCATTCAATTTCTGCAAGATAACGACGGCGAACAAACAACTGTACCATATCTGGTTAACAAAATGGCCGAGTACCTGACAGTATCTGACAATGAGCCACATTCTGTAAATGCATGAATGCCAGACTGAGGGAACATTTTGGTTACCAAGTGGTTATCACTACTGTAAATCAAAAATCTAATGTGGTGACTATGCGGCAGACGGCTGAAAATGTACTGCTTGAGTTCCATGCTGGTCAATCGGATGACCCAAAGAGCGAGAGAATCCGCATAATACAGGCTGCTACAAAGTTCATTCGGGAGGACATCAAGTAGACACGTCATATGAATCGTACCCAGCGTCAAATTATGAAGTCAAACGGTTTGGAAAAAATGCGGCTGTAGATCAAGGCACTGTCATGCCTAACTACACCACATAGTTTGTTCAGTATGCCGGTGACAAAACATCGACCACAACATCAGGACTCTAGATGGGAATGACACATTCCATTGCATGAACATTATAGCGATGGTCACACCAGTAACAACAGCGAGTCGCCCAATTCCTAGAGCCCAAGTGAAGAAGATATCGACAACTGGGCATATACACATCCAGTACCACCAAATAGACAATCAGGCTTTGGCTGAGCTGACGTACCAGACCATAACTATGCGGACAGTGCAGGATCCTATGGCAAATCTAGATACACTGTGGCAAACGTCGCTCCTTTTCGGACCATCAAGGCCCTCGTGGTCTGGACACTCCATCAACCAAGGCCCTAGTTGTCCATCACGGTGCCCATCCACCTAAGTCATCTGTCGTTTTTCTACCCATGATCGACACGAGCTCAAGCAACACCACGTGCATCTACTCCACCCTCAACTACGTCGCCCAATTAACATGCCCAACGACATAGTATGCCAACTACCATAACCTTTGACCAGTCATTATGGTGGAAAGCATTATCAATCATACTTTCCGAACCAGATGGAAGCCCACTGCGACGCATACTGCTTAGATTGGGTGCTTTCCACGTGGAGATGAGCTTTCTTGGAAGTATAGGTCACCTGATGGCTGGATCTGGTTTAAAGGAGTTGCTAGAGTTGATATATGCATCAAAAGCAGTGGAGCACATCCTAACAGGAAAGGCCATTTCAAGAGCAGTACCGTGTTAGATGCAATTCTGAATGGGCTCCTACTCTCTAACTCCGTAGAGGTTCCCCTTCCTAAGCCACACGACGCACTACAACAGCAAGATGCTGATCCAACATGTGAAATTGCGTTACCAGCCGATGGTGAAGTCCATCCAGACTTAGTTGTATCAAGAGCTGATGGCCCGAAGGAAGTCAGTTGATGAAATGTCCGAAGCTGAACTCTTTGACATAATCAAAGGACTGCTTCATCGACAGATTGTGTCTTTGTCGAATGACCGCATAGCACAGCTGTGGCTACAGTACATGGGTATGGTCCGGATTATTCGGAAATTCATAAAGGCAGAGCGCATGGGAAACTGGTATCTACATCTTGAAGCTGTGTCGGAGATGCTACCCTATCTGGCTGCCTCTGGCAGGGCCTCATAGCATTATCTGTATGCTACGTCAACCAGGCTTTATTTGCAATCCATGCTCAGCTTTCAGAAGGAATATCCTGATGTACACAACAACTTTGTCTCAGGATTTCATGTTGTTAGACGACGTAACCGCACCTGGGCGGGCTTGTCAACGGACCTCACGATTGAACAAGTACTCATGCAGCATGAAGAGAAGCGGGGGGCTGACGAGGGGAAGACGGATGACCGAGCAGCAACGACTGACCTGGCTGCTGTCCATGCCAGTTTTTGAAGCGATTAACAGACCAATGCAAGAACTGATTGGAGTTAAACACAACACAAGTGAACAACACAAGGACATGACCAAATCAAGACAACATCGCGACATGAAAGACACGCACACCCTACTGCTGGCTCTAGCGGACAGAAGTCCATTTGGAAACAGCTGCCATGCAGCACACATTCAAGCGCTGTGACCACGCTGTCACTCTTCAGTTAAAATCAACCGTGCGTGTTGGTAGAGACCAGGTTCAAGTGGACCCAGAACTCCTCTTTCAGCGTCTAATTATAGCAGCAAGATCGATTAATGACATGGAGACAATGTTCCGCTTTGAGCTGTGTAGCCATCCGCCGGCTTTGTTTGATGATTCCCTCATGCTGCGCGAACTCCAGAAATCTGTACTTGCTGAAGCCATCTGGCGTAGGTTAGCACCCGACATCGCAGGACCCATCGGTGAGGTTCAGTATGCGTCCCTTGGCCACGTGAATTCCCCACATATCGAGAGCTATGCATGCTGTACTGTGATTACGTCACGCGTAAGTTTGATCAAGCCATCGTTGTCTTTGATGGCTATCACAATCCATCCACCAAGCACATGGCGCATCAGAGACGAGCTGGAGGAAAAGAGAAGTAACGTTCACCGATGAAATGAGGATAACGACAAAGAAGGATGTTTTCCTTGCAAATGTAAACAACAAGCAGAATGTCATCAACATGTTGAGCGGATATCTGCAACATAGTGGATGCCAGACCAAACATTCCCACGGTGATGGCGATCTACTGATTGTTCAAACAGCAAAATACAGTCTGCAACGACGAAGAACACTGCACTAATGGGGGGGTGACACAAATCTGGTCGCCCTCATCAGCTTCCACGTTGATCCAAATGCCCATGACTTGTTCATGCGCAGTGAAGCAAAATCAATTACAAAGAAGAACCGTAAGTGGAACATTCATGCTGTAAAAGATCGACTATGCAAGGACGTGTGTGACAACATCATCCATGCATTAGGATGTGACACCACGCCCCGGTTATACAGTCTGGGTAAAGGAGCACTACTGAAGACATTTGGTTCCTGCCAGCACTTCCAGCGACAAGCCGAACAGTTTCGAAAGCATGATATATCAACAGAACAGGTTGTAGTGGCAGGGGTGAGAACGCTTGGCGTCTCTGCAATGGCAAACCAGAAGACAGTGTGGATTCTCATGGGTATAGAGGTTCTGTGAGAAGGTGGCAGTAAAGAGTTCGCACATTCAGCCACATACCTTACCTCTGACATCAGCAGCAGCGCGCTATCACAGCATGCGGGTGTATCTGCAAGTGCAGGAGTGGATGGGTGTAAGTCACTTGACACCAGAAGATTGGGGGGTGGAAACTATGCGATGATGTTTTTGTTCCTGCCATGACAGACCTGCCTCCAGCACCGGATGTCCTGTTGCACGTAATCAGATGTAACTGTTCCACAGATTGCAGTACTGCAAGGTGCACATGCCGCAAGAACAACGTCATGTGTTCCCTGCGCGTGGTCATTGCCGGGGCTCAGGTTGCTCCAACTCAGTCTTGGGTGACGCCAGTGATGATGAGGAAGACGATGAGTAGTCGTGCGTTTGTTGATGGAGAGACAACATCAAAACTAGTCTTTATTAACATAATGTCCATTACAATTTATGACATCATGATATATAAACGCCAGTTCTGTTTTCAACAAAGACATGTAGTCAAAACTGTTTTGAATGTTGCAGTAATTAGCGCCACATGTTGCTACATAGTTGTGGTATAAATTATATGTACATAATTCGGCGATTATCCCTGAATTAAGCTTTTGGGTTAGGTTAATGTATTGTATTACGTTTTGACCTTACGCGAAGGGTTCATTATAATTAGTATATATAACGTTATCCTATTAAATGCATTTGTGTTATGTTGTGTGTACGACTGATGCTGACGACAGTAGCATGCTTATATACAGAGAGTAATGATGTTATATGCCTTCCAGCTAGATTCAGGTGTTTATGTTTGACCTCATATCGAGGGTTTGTTATACAATGTTCCCCAATTAAATGTATTTATATTATGTTACCTATACAATTGATGCTCATGACAATAGCACACTTACATACAGAGTACAATCATGTAATCTGGGAGTTAATATGATGACTGTACTAACTAAGCCTTCGGGCTAGACTAATATATTTATATATTGACCTTATACCAACGGTTCATTGTTATTATGCACAATGTTCCACTTTTAAATGTATTTGTGTTATATTCCATATACGATTGATGTTCATGATAGTGACGTAGTTATATGTAGAGAATAACCATGCTATATGGAAGACAAACTGGAGATGTAATTCCAACCAGTCGTGCAATTTCTGTTATACGAAGAAAGAATTTTAAAGAAAACATTATTCAACATTAAAATATGTTAATGTCTATATATGTTGTTATGGTTTCTGATCGTATGCGTATATTTACGAACACCCATTTGAATAGTTTGGGGTTAACAGAAATATTATAGTGCTCATTCTTTTTCCCGATAATAAAATCGTGACGAAATCGAGCAGGAAAAAGCTAGTGAGGGGCCCGCAACATATGGGTAATTTTGACAATGTTCCCCTATTTTTAGAGGCGTAGACGTTTGGTATGTTTTTTAGGATATACGTCTGCTATCAAAACTGCAAAAATTGCTTCTGTTGCAATTTGTTTCAATATGACCCTATTTTGGCCATATAAAAGTTCTGGACTATTTCTCTATCTATCAACATAGCGCCAAATACTCGGTTCCAGCCAAACTAGAGTTCATTCGTTCAGTGTGCGGATTAAGAGCCTGTTATAACGAATTAGCTCGCCGGCATGGGGCTCAGTGAAGCCCGGTGCTTTTTCATTAACGATGCAATTCGATAGAAAAAAACGACAGCCGGGACATCCAGATTGGCAGAATTTGGTCTATGAAAAACTGTCATTTGTTCCATTACGGACGCTCATAGATGAAACGTTTGACATTCGTCTTATAAAAGGAAGACCGTTCATAATAAAACCGCTGCCCTTGAACCAGTCGCATTAACTGCTTTACACTAATAGGGGAACGGCGTGAAAACGGGCCCCTTAAGCAAGATTTGTCATAAAATTTACATTTTTTATTTGTATTTTTAGAAGGTGTTTTAAAACACCCCCTGATTTTTCTCCCGTTAAAAGCGGGCGCCCAAAAGGGGCCCCCTGCACATCAACGAGGACAACTCAACGACCACCACATATTTCGCAAACAAACTGTCCGCCATCGTAGCCTGCACAGTCCTCGTGTGTCTACGCCTTATACATTGTCCACATTTTACTCATGCTTCCTCTTCCTTACTGTCCGAAAACAGTTTGCAGGAGTAAAGATATGGTGCGATGTCGTTTTCTTCATTTCTCTTCATTCTCTTCGTTTGTTTCGCTTTTTTCGAAGCTTTGTCGTAAAACATATGAGAGTCTTGACTGGCGTTCTCTTCATTCCCTGTGTGTTTGAGTGGCTCGACTGGCGTTCTCTTCATTTCCTGTGTGTTTGACTGGCTCGACTGGCGTTCTCTTCATTCCCTCTGTGTTTGACTGGCTCGACTGGCGTTCTCTTCATTCCTGTGTGTTTGAGCGGCTTGACTGGCGTTCTCTTCATTCTATGCGTGTTTGACTGGCTCGACTGGCGTTCTCTTCACTCTCTGTGTGTTTGACTGGCGTTCTCTTCATTCCCTGTGTGTTTGAGCGGCTTGACTGGCGTTCTCTCCATTCTCTGTGTGTTTGACTGGCTCGACTGGCCTTCATTCCCTGTGTGTTTGACTGGCGTTCTCTTCATTCCCTGTGTGTTTGACTGGCGTTCTCTTCATTCCCTGTGTGTTTGACTGGCGTTCTTTTCATTCCCTGTGTGTTTGACTGGCGTTCTCTTCATTCCCTGTGTGTTCTCACTCGTGCTGGGTTTAGCACTTTTGTGGCAGGCGTTTTATCCTGGGATTTCTCTTTTATCTGAAGTTGCCGTCTGTATGGACTTAGGGTGATAATACACATCTTACCTTTGTTGTTCGACTTTCGCTGGTTTGATTGGTCTATCTTCGGAATAGGCGATACAACCGTTATAGGGGTTGTTATTGTCGTCGGGAATACTTGCATGGCCGCGTCGTCACAAGACGCTTGCGAAACCGATTTGTCACGAGGCGCTTGCGGTACCGGATTGTCACGAGGCACTTGCGGGATCGAGTCGTCACGAGGCACTTGCGCTTGCGACAGCGTCTTTGAAGCGTCGTGCGTGGTACACCGTACTGCTGACTTGCGCGCTTCAGGCCCATCTCTTTTTTTCCGTACTGCCTCAATCGCCCGTTTCGTACTATTTTCAGACCAACTATGTCGCTCCGTTTTCCGCTTGTATCTCAATATAGCTTGAGAAACCTGATCGATGTGTAACAAGACGCAAAAATTACTAGTCTATACGTGTGCTGTACAACTCTATGAGCACACATTGACAATATCGCCATGTATAAATTGTGTGTAGGGTTTAACATTTGTTTTATTGTGATTATCACTTATATTATTTTGTAACTGGGTAATATTCTATACAATATGCATTTAAATAACATTACATACCTGTAATAGTAATGATAGTGTCATTAATGTCATGTAGAATGTACTAAAAACATGCTAGCCAAAAAGGGCTCCTGTGAGCAAAGCTGACTTCTCAGGGGCCCTTTTTGTCCGCACTCCACGACCTGTGGTATATCGCCATTTTAAATACAATCCTCGCAAGCTCTTGGAATGAAAATTGCACATATCAGAGCAGACACAATGGGTTGACATATACCAGAGTTTCCATGTTTTTTACTGCGCACAAATGGAAATGTGACATTTTGAAAACAGTGCTAATATTTTAAGAAAAGTGTGAAAAATTGTATTTTTGAACTCACCTGTTTGAATTTCCGGTTCGCGCTTCCGACCAACATTAGTAGTGCCCCCTCATGAGTGACTATGAAGTGACAACAAATTTTACTATACATAATACAGTAACGCGAAAAGGGTAAGGGCTCGTTTTGGGCGGGAGGCTCGTTTTGCCAAAAAATTACTATACATAATACAGTAACGCGAAAAGGGTGGGGGCTCGTTTTGGGCGGGAGGCTCGTTTTGCCAAAAAATTACTATACATAATACAGTAACGCGAAAAGGGTGGGGGCTCGTTTTGGGCGGGAGGCTCGTTTTGCAAAAAAAATACTATATATAATACAGTAACGCGAAAAGGGTGGGGGCTCGTTTTGGGCGGGGGGCTCGTTTTGCCAAAAAATTACTATACATAATACAGTAACGCGAAAAGGGTAAGGGCTCGTTTTGGGCGGGGGGCTCGTTTGGCAAAAAATTACTATACATAATACAGTAACGCGAAAAGGGTGGAGGCTCGTTTTGGGCGGGGGGCTCGTTTTGCAAAAAAATTACTATACATAATACAGTAATGCGAAAAGGGTGGGGGCTCGTTTTGGGCGGGGGGCTCGTTTTGCCCAAAAATTACTATACATAATACAGTAACGCGAAAAGGGTGGGGGCTCGTTTTGGGCGGGAGGCTCGTTTTGCAAAAAAATTACTATACATAATACAGTAACGCGAAAAGGATGGGGGCTCGTTTTGGGCAGGGGCTCGTTTTGCAAAAAAATTACTATACATAATACAGTAACGCGAAAAGGGTGGGGGCTCGTTTGGGGCGGGGGGCTCGTTTTGCAAAAAAATTACTATACATAATACAGTAACGCGAAAAGGGTAAGGGCTCGTTTTGGGCGGGGGGCTCGTTTTGCCAAAAAAATACTATACATAATACAGTAACGCGAAAAGGGTGGGGGCTCGTTTTGGGCGGGGGGCTCGTTTTGCAAAACAATTACTATACATAATACAGTAACGCGAAAAGGGTGGGGGCTCGTTTTGCAAAACAATTACTATACATAATACAGTAACGCGAAAAGGGTGGGGACCCGTTTTGGGCGGGAGGCTCGTTTTGAACGCCGTTCCCCTACGCATTAATATGATGTTGTTTTGTAAAAGACTGTTGACTCGATGCTACAAAGGTGCATGTTTTGTAATAAATAAGGATGTATCGGTTTACCGTTACTTGACTTTAAGGATACGTAGCGAATGGCATACTGGCCATAATATAGTATATATTTCGTTTGACTATCTAAATTATCATTTAGACAGTTCTTCGTGCTAGCGAGTTTGGTGACTTGCAGACCAAACAGTGTTGCATATTTTATCAGAGTTCGTCGGTTGTAGAACATATTTCAGCACGTTCATAAGCGTCAAATAGTCAGTTAATACAATGCGTAAGCGCGATCGGGGCAGTTTCGACAAAAAACGTTTTTTTTCAACACCTTCAATCTACTTATTGTAGTCTTACGAACATAAAATTAGTTAATATAAGATGATCAGACCACCTTTCAATGAAACAGCAAACAAAACAGTTCCGACTGCCCATCAATCCCATACCGGCATTCCATGATCCCGCTACTTCTACTCAAGCTATGGTAGAACATCAAGGACGTATTCCCGTGTTTGAAGACCATCTCCGCACTTACAAAATAGTTCGTCCACTCGCGTTGATCTGATGATTTGAGGCAACCAGCAGTACCTCTTGAGGAATGTATCCAGTTTCGTTACATTTTGTTGAAAGTCCAAGTAGGAGGAGGCATATACATCTGCCGAGTAGCACAAAGCAAGCACAATGCTAGGCATATCACTGGCCATCCGGAGTAAATTCTCTGGGTGGCAATCTTGTTAAATCACTTGTTAAAGTTTGACAGTATGGTCTTTGTACAGCCTGTAGTAGAAAATGCGGATCAATGTGATCCCAAAATATAATGTTTTGCGGTTATGAGCCGTATGTCTCCTATTCCCACCGACCTTCAGCCAACTGACATAGGGGGCATGCAATTACTTTTTAGCCGTCTTATTATATGCTAATATGTAATCGACAGGTGGCAGCACCACTGTAACCGCTTGTTAGAAACTGTTGTCCCTGGCGGACTTCACCAGCAATTACACGGAACATAATGCTGGTTGTGTTTAGTAATCCGATATTCGGAAGCTACACCGGATTAGACGATCTCACTTCAGCAAGTCATTGCCGATGAAAAGCAAACTGCAAGGCTTGGCGTTCCGAGGCGATCATGTGAGCCACAACAGTGACTTCCATCGGAGAGTCTGGCCACGCAACGGCCGTCCTCATCCCCACGTACCGACAGAACCTGAAAACGTAGAAGCCAACAAAGAATACCCAAGAAGCAGACGGACGAGTCGACTGCAGCTCTTCGGGGATGCATGGAGTGCACAGATTGGGACATGTTTAAAGAGGCATGTCCTGACCTAGACGTGTACGCTGACACCGTGATATCCTACATCAGCTGGTGTGAGGAGGTGTGCACGGAGACAAAGACTGTCACTCTGTATGGCAACTATAAACCTTAGTTCACCAGGAACATAAAGCAGAAAATGGCGGAGAAGAACGAGACGTTCATCAGCGGCAGCAGGGAAACATTCAGGAGAGCTAAGTGCGAGGCGCATAAGGCGATCAAAAAGGCCAAATTCATATACAAACGCAAACTTGAGGACTAGTTAGCTTCCAACAACACCAGATCTGTCTGGAAAGGCCTGCGGCAGATTACGCAGTACAAGGAACGCGCAGGCGGCCATCAACAGCAGTGACGCCTCATTCCTCGATCAGCTGAACGACATTTACAGCAAATTTGATAAATTAAACTATTCACCAGAGCAGCGCCCACTTCCAGCAGGTACCTCTCTGTCTCCGCCCTTCACAGTCCAGGAGACAGAGCACGCGGAAGGCTTCGGGTCCAGACAACATCTCCACATCTACCCTGAAGAACTGCGCCGACCAATTATCTGCAGTGTTTACGGACACCTACAACTATCTTCACAAATGACTGTCTCCGTGGACCAATCGGTCCTTGTGATCAAGTTTTCCGATGACACCACTGTGGAGGGCTGCATTGAGAATGCAGATGAGACGGCATACAGGAGGAAGTTCAGAGAATGGTTGGCTGGTGTGCAGATAACAATCTCGAATTGAACATGTCAAAGACTAAAGAAATGATTGTTGATTTTCACACAAAAAGAAGACTCCCATCCGCCCTCTTTCGATAAATGGCGTGGAGGTCGGGCAGGTTGAATCTTCTTCATTGGAACAACAATTTCAAGCGATCTCAGCTGGTGCACAAACACACTGGGCATTACAAAAAAGACACAACAACGCCTGTTCTTCATGAGGCTGCTCAGGAGATTCGGCATTGCTCAGGAGATTATGATACGGTCCTACCGCGCAATCATGGAAAGTATCCTCACTTTCTCGATTGTAGTGCGGTTTGGCCGCGCCAGTCAGGAGGAGAAACAACGGCTAGAAGTTACCGTGAAGGGCGCATCTAGAACCATTGGGCGCGAGTTGCCATCCATTGAATCTATTTACCATGCTCGCTGTGCGCAAAAATTCAAGAGCATTGTACGGGATACTACCCATCCAGCCAACCATCTATTTTAACTTCTTCCCTCTGGCAAGCGGTATAGAAGTTTAAAGACATAATTAAGAATAGGACCACTAGACTTAAAAACAGTTTTTATCCGCAGGCTGCGAGTCACTTGAACCGCCAGATGCCATGATACTGTTTTCAGTCTTTTTAGATTTTATGTCGCCATTCTAAATTATTTATTTTTATTATTTAATTTACTAACTTAATTACACATATGTACATACTTTTTAACTTAACTGTCAGCTTAGTTTTTATATCGTCAGCTAATTTATTTATTCATTTATTTAACTGTAAGTATACTTTTTAGGTAATGTTCAGACGGTATTAATATTGTTACCAAGTTCACTTTATGTCAATAGATGTACGACCGTCTTAAAATATGTTGACAGTTGGTCTTGGTTTAAATTTATACTAGTTTTAGCATAGTTTCATAATGTTTCTGATTGTATATTTTGCGTGAGTCATGTTGGATTACACCAGGTATCATTAGAACAATAACATTTAGAGATAAATTGTATTCAAAACTTAAACATACTCATATAGGTACAGCAGAATATGTTTCGCTCAATACACATTTTCATACATATAATAAAATTCTTAAAAGAAATATTAGATTAGCCAAACAAGCATATTATCAATCCAGTTTTGAAAGAAATAAGCAAGATATTAAAAAACGTGGTCTATGATTAAAGAAATTATTTTAAAAAAGATCGGGAAAGAAACATTTCCTGATTTCTTAAAAATTGATGGTGAAACAGTAACTAACAAGACTATTATTGCAAATAAATTTTTCAACAATATTGGTTCTACACTTGCATCGCAAATACCCAATACTCTTACAAAGACTATTTAACAGAGAGACGTATACAGACTTTCAACTTTAAGGCAATAGTACGATTAGCATAACTGATAGCTTACATCCAAAATCTAGCTGTGGTAAAGATGGTCTATCAACCAAATTACTAAAGATAATTAAAATAAATGAAGCAGTCACTCTAATCATTAACCAATCAATAACAACTGGCATATTTCCAGATAAATTAAAAATTGCTAGTTATTCCACTTTTTAAAAATGGTGATGGGACAATCTTTGATAATTATCGTCCAATTTCTATCTTACCAGCTATTTCCAAGATTTATGTTTAATCAAATACACAAACATTTAAATTCCAATAACTTATACTGAGAATCAATACAGGTTTAGATAAACCATTCTACGAAACTTGCCACTCTAGAAATAATAGACAGAGTTGTCCAACAACCTGACCAATCAGCAACTCCAGTAAACATATACCTAGACCTTTCTAAAGCCTTTGACACAATTGATCATAACATTTTATTACAAAACTAAATTATTATGGAATAAATGGGGCAGCACTAGATCTATGTAAAAACTACTTACACAATCGTAAGCAATATGTTGAAATTGGCGATTACAAGTCAGAAGAAGCTGCCATAAACACTGGTGTCCCACAAGGGTCTATTTTAGGACCCTTCTATTTATTATAATATATATTAATGACAATATTTTCAAGTGATCATTTTAAATTCATAATGTATGCAGATGACACCACTCTTTTTAGTACATTGAATAAATTCCAATCTCCGGACGGCCATGTCCAAAACATAAATAAAGAATTAGAAAACATATGCAGGTGGCTAAAGGCAAACAAACTTTCTCTTAACATTAAAAAAACTCACATGCCCCAAAAGGAAATCGAACTTCCTAAAATAGAAATAGATGGGACAAATATTTAATGTGTATATGACTTTAATTTGTTAGGTATCACCATAAACCAACACCTAAATTGGGACAGCCATATAAACAAAACAGCGAATAAAATCCATAAAATAATTGGAATTTTAAATAAACAAACATGTATTACCTAAATTTAAAATGTATAATTCACTCATTCTTCCCAAAATTAATTATGGCATATTGGTGTGGGGTCATCAAGCCCATCGCATTTTTAAACTTCAGAAGAAAGCAGTGCGAATAGTTACTTCAAGAAAATACAATTCTCACACAGATCTCATTTTTAAAGAATGTAAATTTCTTAAGCTGGATGAGATCTATAGACTCCAACAGCTCAAATTGTATTACAAATTGATCAACAAGCTTATACCAGAATACTTCAGTCGTATTCCATACAAACACAACTTTGCAATTCATCAATACAACACACGTGGTAAAAACAACTTATTTATTCCCAGAGTTAATCATCAATATACAAAAAAGTATATCAGACACAATATTATACAAACTGTTAACAATACTCCAAATATCATCCTTGATAACATTTCTACACATAGTTGATATGGTTTTTCCACTTATACAAAAAATTACTTTATCAAGAATTATGAATCATGTCATATTTCTAACTGTTACATCTGTCATTCTTAAACAAGACATGACTGCATTTGTTTAAACTAATTTATTTATACACATATATAGTTGATCACATGATAATCATATAATTATGTTACATCAGTAGGGTGGCTCCCATGATAGCTGCATATAATTGTCTTAATGAGAGCCTCCATGACCTTACAATGAATATCATATTGTAGTTTATGTACTTATGATTGTCAAAATAAATACTGTCTGTCTGCTGGATAGGGCGGTGTCAACGACGCTGTGTCCAGGCCAGGCCGTCAGGTGCTGCCGCCAAGCACCTACTACAGACTGCAATGATTATGCTCAGCTCAGCCCACCCAATATTAATTTTGTTATGGCACCAATAAACCATATTCAACACAACAGTATAGAAAAACATGTTTAATGAGTAGAAACATAGATAACAGTCTGTGCAACTAGAGAAGTAGTTCGAAGTGTGTGTGACAAATTTACTCTGCAGTGTGTTCAACGATACCAGCTGCGGCACCGCTCCACAGCGCGCTGCCAGTTCGTGAGCATGCCTTCATAGCGCACCCTGGTGGCTTGACATGGCGTGAATGACGTGTATGAACCCCGCAGAGTTGTCAGCTGTGCTGTGTCACTCCACACACCTGAAGACAACAACAACAGTTGCATTACGACGGTGACAAATTGACATCACACACCATAGGGGAGAAAGTTGACAACTGACATATTACAGTACGCCAATGGAGAGAAAGTTGTCCTGGTTGATGTCACACACCAAAGGGGAGTAAGTGGTCCTACTTGACATACACCAAAGGGGAGAAAGTGGTCCTAGTTGTTGTCACACACAAACAGGGGAGAAAGTGGTCCTAGTTGACATACATCAAAGGGGAGAAAGTGGTTCTAGTCAACATCACGCACCAAGGGGAAGAAACTGGTCCTAGCTGACATCACACACCAAAGGGAGAAAGTGGTCCTAGTCAACATCATGCACCAAGGGGAAGAAACTGGTCCTAGCTGACATCACACACCAAAGGGAGAAAGTGGTCCTAGTTGACATACACCAAAGGGAGAAAGTGGTCCTAGTCGACATCACGCACCAAGGGGAAGAAACTGGCCCTAGCTGACATCACACACTAAAGGGAGAAAGTGGTCTTAGCTGACAACATTTATATTTACAATTCATAGTGTTAACACCCATAGACATGATATACTTGTTAACACCCATAGACATGATATACCTGTTAACATAGACAATATATACCTGTTAACATCAATAGACATGATATACCTGTTAACACCCATAGACATTATATACCTATTAACACCCATAGACATGATATACCTGTTAATACCTATATATATTATATACCTGTTAACATCCATAGACATGACATACCTGTTAACACCCACAGACATGACATACCTGTTAACACCCGTAGACATGATATACCTGTTAACATCCATAGACATGACATACCTGTTAACACCCATAGAAATGACATACCTGTTAACATCAGTAGACATGGCAGACATGTACCTGTTAACACCCATAGAAATGACATATCTGTTAACACCCGTAGACATGATATACCTGTTAACATCCATAGACATGATAGACATGTTAACACCAATAGACATGATGTACCTGTTAACATCCATATACAATATATACCTGTTAACATCCATAGACATGACATACAGGTTAACACCCATATACACCTGTACATGATATACCTGTTAACACCCATAGACATTATATACCTGTTAATACCCATAGACATTATATACCTGTTAATACCCATAGACATGATATACCTGTTAATACCCATATACATTATATACTGTTAACATCCATATACATTAAATACATGTTAACATCCATAGACATGACATACCTGTTAACTCCCATAGACATGACATACCTGTTAACATCCGATGACATGACATACCTGTTAATACCCATAGAAATGACATACCTGTTAACACCCGTAGACATGATAATCATATACCTGTTAACATCCATAGACATGACATACCTGTTAACACCCATAGACATTATATACCTGTTAACATCCACAGACATGATATACCTGTTAATACCCATATACATTATATACCTGTTAACATCCATATACATTAAATACATGTTAACATCCATAGACATGACATACCTGTTAACTCCCATAGACATGACATACCTGTTAACATCCGATGACATGACATACCTGTTAATACCCATAGAAATGACATACCTGTTAACACCCGTAGACATGATAATCATATACCTGTTAACATCCATAGACATGACATACCTGTTAACACCCATAGACATTATATACCTGTTAACACCCACAGACATGATATACCTGTTAACACCCATAGATATTATATACCTGTTAATACCCATAGACATGATATATCTGTTAATACCCATATACAGTATATACCTGTTAACATCTGTAGATATTATATACCTGTTAAAACCCATATACATGATATACCTGTTAATACCCATAGACATGATATACCTGTTAATACCCATATACAGTATATACCTGTTAACATCCATATACATTATATACCTGTTAACATCCATAGACAAGACATACCTGTTAACACCCATAGACATGACATACATGTTAACATCCATAGACATGACATACCTGTTAACATACATAGACATGATATACCTGTTAACACCCATATACATGATATACCTGTTAATACCCATAGACATTATATACCTGTTAACATCCATAGACATGACGTACCTGTTAACACCCATAGACATTATATACCTGTTAACACACATAGACATGACATACCTATTAACACCCATAGACATTATATACCTGTTAAGGCCAGACACCCCAGGTGAAATGGTGTTTTTTTACATAAAATACTAAAAATGGTTTCTGCCAAATTATTATACCTTTGTATGCATACTACAGTAAAACCTCTCTTAACGGCCACCTGTCCATAACCTGGATATAATGGTCACTTTTGAAAGTCCCGAATAACTTCCTATTAATTTGCACTGCCTATTACCTCTCCACAACGGTAACCTGTCTATTGCGTATAATGGTCAGTTAATTTGGACCGAACCATTAATAATTTTCCTGAATAAAAACGCCATCGCGTCAGTGTTATCGCGCATATGCGGGACTATCAAATTGCAATCGAGTCATCAGCTTGTTGCAGTCTCCTTTCCTCCAGCAGAGAGGAATAGAATCAGCTTTCATGTCCAAAGTGAGCTCAGAGAAGCCATGAGCATGTAGCCATTGTGATATTTACCTAGGACCTAGGTGGCTTGGTGTAGCTGGACCTGGAGAGACTGCCTAGGTAAATATTACAATAGCCAGTAGCTCAAATTGTATTGATAAGAGAAGCCAATGAAGCAGGCTGTTGTAATATTTACCTAGGTGGCTTGGCATAGCTGGAGAGACTGCTTAGGTAAAAATTTAAATGGCTGGTTACCTACCACTTGGGGTAGCTTAAATTGTATTGATAATCCCCCCTGAGCAAATCTGGGTCAACGCTTGCCTTGCACTCGTTCACACCCTTCTGTCTCCTTTTGGACATCAAATCTTTCTCTGTTCGCCTTTACTTGGAGGGCGTGATTGATTTCAACATGGCCCAAAAGAAAAAGGGACATCAATTAAACATAGCAAGTTGTGTAGTGTATTATCTAATATTATTGTTAACACTAGGTTTGTATTGTTCACGAGAGTACCAACTAGCGAACGTCAACGTAACCATCCTCAATAATGTGGCTCCACCTAATGAGTATCCAAGTTATGAAACTCTCCATAACGGCAACCTGCCTATATCGGTAATTTTATTATGGACAGGTTGTACTGTATCAATAAAGTTCACTTCCATGACAATTACGTACCTCTAAGTGAGTTTTACTCATGGATCAAGCACGTCGATATCATGTAATCAAATCCATTATGCAATCTTTGACAGCCATTTTCTCAAAAACATTTTTTCTTAAAATTTCTGCATTTGGAAACGGGATATCTCTGGGAATAATTATGCTATATAAATAATGTTTTCAGTGTTGCATTCAGCATAGTCTACTGTGTGCAATGATCACACTTTTAAAAAATAATGAATAGTTTGAAAGATATAGCCATATTTGTTGCCAAAAAACAAGATTTTTTGTATTTTACAAATAAAAACACAACACAACTGATCACTGCACAATAGAATCTATAGAGAACATTGATTTGGAAGAATTATAATTACATGTGGGTTCAATAAAAAATGGCAGTGTTTCCAAATTTGCCAATATTTACTCAAAATGGCGGCCATTTTGTTTGCTACCATGGAAACGGGGGGTCTGGTTGAAAAATGTTCAATATATATGTTACTCGGTAAGACCCATTTCATGCATTGGGCAGAAAAAATTGAACTGTTTGCACCAACTAAAAAATAATCATATCTACCTGCCGTGTCTGGCCTTAATACCATAGACATGATATACCTGTTAACACCCATAGACTTCATATACCCATGGGTATGTGCAGACAATCTAGACATGATATACCTGTAGGTAACCTAAACATGACTTACCTGTATACACCCTAGACTTAATATACTTGTTAACACCCACACACATGATATACCTGTTAACACCTAGACATGACCTAGCTGTAGACAACCTAGGCATGACCTACCTGCTGACAACCTAGACATGATATACCTGTAGACAACCTAGACCTGATATACCTGTAGACAACCTAGACATGATCTACCTGTAGACAACCTAGACATGATATACCTGTAGACAACCCAGACATGATATACCTGTAGACAACCCAGACCTGATATACCTGTAGACAACCTAGACATGATATACCTGTAGACACCCTAGACCTGATATACCTGTAGACACCCTAGACCTGATATACCTGTAGACAACCTAGACATGATCTACCCGTAGACAACCTAGACATGATATACCAGCTGACAACCTAGACCTGATATACCTATAGACAACCTAGACATGATATACCTGTAGACAACCTAGACGTGATATACCTGTAGACAACTTAGACATGATCTACCTGTAGACAACCAAGACATGATACACCTATAAACAAGTTCAAAGGGATGACTATGATATCTGCCAGGTGGCGCCACATACCTGCTGCGAGTCCAGCGAGGAATGCAACACCGAGACTTGTTGTGTCAACGTCTGTTGATCGGTCGAGACGACAGTCACCGAGGTCAGAGAAGAGTTGCATGACAAAGTCATTGCGACTGACTCCACCATCACACCTGGACAGCAACAGCAACACGGCATGTTTACTTCCCCCACGATGCCTACACCTACAGTGGAACCTCACTATTAAGGTCACCCCTGGGACTGGACAAAAGTGACCTGAATAGCGAGATGACTGTATTAGCAGGACTAATATCTTATACTTTACTGTTACAAAAATAATTTGGCACTGTCCTAGAGTGACCTTAATTGCAAGGTGGCTGCATTACTGAGGGGCCCATATAGCGAATTTCTACTGTATTATAATTATTATATTGATCACAGGTTGTACACAAAATGTATACTTGTTCTAAGGGGCAATCTATAAAGTATGTCATGCTATTTGTGGATATTTTTGAGACCCCCCCACCCATTTGTCACACCTTGTAACACTGGCATGTATACCCCCATGATGCATATATCTATTATAATTATTACATTTGTTACATGTTGTATCAATTCGCTGTATACATGTAAAATACAGTAAGTCTGTAAGAGTAATAAAAACAATTTTACATTGCTGGTTTTTTATTGGAGTACTGTACTAAATCTACAAAAAATGGTTTAATAATTAATGGGGAGGGAGAGAGAGAGAGAGAGAGAGAAAGGGAGAGAGGGAGAGAGAGAGAGAGGGAGAGAGAGAGAGGGAGAGAGGGAGAGAGAGAGAGGGAGAGAGAGAGAGAGAGAGGGAGAGAGGGAGAGAGAGAGAGAGAGGGAGAGAGAGAGAGAGAGGGAGAGAGGGAGGGAGAGGGAGGGAGGGAGGGAGAGAGAGGGAGGCAGAAAGCGAGAGAGAACGAGAGAGAGAGATAGAGAGAGAGATGGAGGGAGGGAGACAGAGAAAAGGAGAGAAAGAGAAAGAGGGAGAGGTGGAAAGCGGGACGAGAGAGAGCAATAGAGGGCGAGTGTGAGAGAGAGCAAGGGAAAGTAGCAAGAGAGTGAGAGGATCTGGGAGTGGAGGAGTGAGAGGATTTGAGAGTGGAGGAGTGAGAGGATCTGTTAGTGGAGGAGTGAGAGGATCTGAGAGTGGAGGAGTGAGAGGATCTGAGAGTGGAGGAGTGAGAGGGTCTGAGAGTGGAGGAGTGAGAGGATCTGAGAGTGGAGGAGTGAGAGGGATAAACAAGGAACTTGTAAAACATTACCTGATTACTTTTGAGAGTGGCACAGTGCTTTCTTTGAACATTGTGTCGAAGAGAAATTTGAGTCGGAATGCAAGCGACTCAAGTATGGCTCTAACAACATGTGACTTAGATGTGGAGCGCGTGAGTCCAATCATTAGAGTGGCTGCCTTGTCATCTGTCACCGGTGCCTGGAGACACACTCAACTACACACCCATAGTAGACCTACACACTCACACACTCAACTACACACTGACACAGTACACACACACACACTCAACTACACAACCACACAGTAGACTTGACTAATAGTGTGCGTGTGTGTGTGATTGTGTCTGTGTGCGTGCGTGTGAGTGAGTGCGTGCGTGTGACTGTGTGTATGCATGCATGTGTGCGCAGACACGTGTGTGTGTTTGGTGTGAGACTACACACCCAGAGTAGATCTGACTGATACTGTGTGCGTCTGCGTGCATGCATGCATGTACGTGTGTGTATGTGTGTGCGTGCGTGTGTTGACTCTACACACCCACACAGTAGGTTTAACTGACCTAGTGGTGCAGTTTATATTCAGGGATCCTTCACCTACCATGCCTTGTCATCTGAACTGAGTACAAAGATTTGGGTGTACAAATACAAACTCTGGGTTTTAATATGGTACAAACTATATGATGTAAACAGGGTACAAAAACTGGAGTGTAATTAGTGGACAAAGGCTGTCACGTAATCAGGGTACATAGACTGGTGTGGAATCAGGGTAGAAAGACAGGTGTAATCAGGGTAACATTTATAGGGTGTGATAAAGGTAAAAAGGCAATTGTAAGCAGGCTAACAAAATGGGTGTAAACTGGAAAAAGAAGTTCAGTTGTAAGCAGGCTACTAAGAGTGAGATGTAATCAGGGTACTATGACTGGGATGTAACCAGGTTACAAAGATGGGTTTAATCAGGGTAAAAAGTCAGTGTAATCTGAACAAAAATGGTGGGTTGTAACAAAGGTTCAAAGGCGGATGTAACCAGGTTACAAAAATTGGGCGTAATCTGGACAAAAAAGGCTGGGTTGTAACGAGGGTACAAAGATAGGTGTAATCAGTGTAACATGTGGATGTAATCTTGACAAAAAGGCTGGCTTGTAACAACGGTGCAATGATGTGTGTTACCTGTAGTCCACTGAATGCAGAAACAAAAGAAACACCATCAGAGTCTGAAAGTAAACCAGACCAGTGACACAGAGAGAAATAGCCACACCTGTTAAAGGGAAACAAAAGACAACTGTGTGGGCCTGTACACCTAAAATAGTTAATACAATCTAACGATTTGCAACTACGATTAACAATATCACTGTGTTTTTACACAGAATTAATTTAATTTATTTTCTAAGTGTTAGATTCTAGTGAAATCTGACAGTTCCTGACAGATGACATATTGAGACACGCCCCCGATGCGTCACCACTAAGTGCCAAGAGCTGCTTCGATACTGCAGTGACACGTCAAATGTCCCTGTTTCATCAACATGTATACAAATATGCCAACTCATATGATGGTTTCTCACATTCCCTTCAATTCAGAGTTACACTTGTAACAACTGTTGTAAAAAAAAAAACTCATATTCTCAGTTTTGGCGAATAGCGACGAGAGAAAGAGTTGGCACTGGTGACACCAGGTTCTCTATCACAGAGACGCTGCCTGAGCAATGAAAACGATTTATCTTCAACAAGGTTATTCTAGTAAACTACTGGCAAAATATTCTTGAATGTTTAGTTTTTATTAACTCTTAGATGCTTAGGCCCAAAAAGATGGCTTTAGTTTCCCTTTAAATGGTCGGTGTCAACATATCGCACTCAAGAAGATGATGCCTTCATTATGCTTGTAACTAAATAAAATTAACGTGCATTTCCATATATACGGAGTTAAATTACGGAAACTCAATGCGTGTAAACATAACTACTGTAACTACACACAGTGGTTTACAAGAACTTATATAACATACAAATTAGACATCCCAACTGTGTATTAGGTGTAACAAAATCTATAAAACAATAACCAAAAATAACAGGTTGTATGCAAAATATACACTGTATATGAGAGCTACTGATTTGTAATTAATAGTTTTGTGAAATATTTTGTATTGTAAAATAGCGATACTGATTTGGGGATGAGCTGCATATAGTATCGCACTTCTGTTTATCTGCATTCCAACATGCCATTGTTTATTTACATTTTACATTGTAAACGGTGGTGCATTTTGCAGTAATTGTAATCCACATGGCTTGCTGGAAATAAACTACTGACTGCTCGAATATTAGAGCTACAGATACACCTAAGCTAATAAGGTCACCCTGCTATTCAGGTGACTTTTGTCCAGTCCAAAAAATTACCTTAATAGTGTGAAAAAGACACTACAAACACCAAAATTAGAGGACGGTCAAAACCAACAAGTACCTGGAGTGGAACGAGCGATAGATGTCAGCTCCTTGAAATCATCAAACAAACCTGGAAACAATGAACACAAACAAACCTGGAAACAATGAACACAAATAAACATGGAAACAATAAACACAAACAAATCCGGAAACAATGAACACAAACTAACGTGGAAACAATGAACACAAAGAAACATGAACACATCAAATACAAAGAAACATGGAAATAATGAACACACAGATCAAACACAAACAGACAGAAACTACAAACATGGAAACATACTTGGAAACAATGAACACAAACAGATCAGGGAATGGCGAACACAAGTTGAGTATGAAACAATAAACACAAACAGATCAGGGAATGGCAAACACAAGTTGAGTATGAAACAATGAACACAACCAGATCAGGGAATGGCGAACACAAGTTGAGTATGAAACAATAAACACAAACAGATCAGGGAATGGCAAACACAAGTTGAGTATGAAACAATAAACACAAACAGATCAGGGAATGGCGAACACAAGTTGAGTATGAAACAATGAACACAACCAGATCAGGGAATGGCGAACACAAGTTGAGTATGAAACAATAAACACAACCAGATCAGGGAATGGTAAACACAAGTTGAGTATGAAACAATAAACACAACCAGATCAGGGAATGGCGAACACAAGTTGAGTATGAAACAATAAACACAACCAGATCAGGGAATGGCGAACACAAGTTGAGTATGAAACAATAAACACAACCAGATCAGGGAATGGTAAACACAAGTTGAGTATGAAACAATGAACACAAACAGATCAGGGAATGGCGAACACAAGTTGAGTATGAAACAATAAACACAAACAGATCAGGGAATGGCAAACACAAGTTGAGTATGAAACAATGAACACAACCAGATCAGGGAATGGTAAACACAAGTTGAGTGTGAAACAATAAACACAACCAGATCAGGGAATGGCAAACACAAGTTGAGTGTGAAACAATAAACACGAACAGATCAGGGAATGGCGAACACAAGTTGAGTGTGAAACAATAAACATGAACAGATCAGGGAATGGTAAACACAAGTTGAGTATGAAACAATGAACACAACCAGATCAGGGAATGGTAAACACAAGTTGAGTATGAAACAATGAACACAACCAGATCAGGGAATGGCAAACACAAGTTGAGTATGAAACAATGAACACAACCAGATCAGGGAATGGCAAACACAAGTTGAGTATGAAACAATGAACACAACCAGATCAGGGAATGGCAAACACAAGTTGAGTATGAAACAATGAACACAACCAGATCAGGGAATGGCGAACACAAGTTGAGTATGAAACAATGAACGTAAATAATTCTGGAAAAAATGAACACAATTGGAAACAATCACGACTCACTGTCTGTGTCGAGGGTGACTCTGTTAGTCTTGAGGATGACTCTATCAGTGTTGAGGGTAACTCTGTTAGTGTCGAGAGTGACTCTGTCAGTGTTGAGGTTGACTCTCATTGTCAGTGTTGAGGGTGACTGTCAGTGTTGAGGGTGACTCTGTCAGTGTCAAGGGTGACTCTGTCAATGTCTAGGGTGACTGTCAGTGTCGACTCACCTAAAGATTTGGCCCACTCTATCATCTGTCCACAGTCTCCCCCACTGCACTCGGCAACATAAACAACTTCTCGCCCAATCTTCCAGCCAATCAAAGGATAGAGGCCTGCAACGCACCGACACAAAGAAAGGGCTAAGGAAAAAAACATGTTGTCTCTGAAAATTTCAAGTTATCTTTACATGGACCATTGGTGTTGTTATTTAGGGAATAATACCCTAATCACCAGGGCCTCAAGTAGTGTATGTATGCCATTGTGTCACAATTGTATACCAAAGTGCAAAATCTTTGTGCTAATTCACCTAGCTATATATAAAGGGTCTTAGGATAAAATGCATTAAAAAAAAATTCCCCCAAGCATTCAAAACACGATAAGTGTTATTCATCTTTTTAATGCACAAACGGGACACTTTTGTCGGTGTGTCATTGAAATAGTGTCCTCGTTGATAGTGTCTTCAATGATACACTGACGGCTTTTTCATTTTGAAAAATGTCTAAATTTAACAACGGACTGTTTAATAATGGATTTTTCTTATGAGCTCAATGGAATGGAGAGGTTGGTGGAGTGCAAGATCAATGGAATGGAGAGGTTGGTGGAGTGCAAGATCAATGGCATGGAGAGGTAGGTGGAGTGCAAGATCAATGGAATGGAGAGGTTGGTGGAGTGCAAGATCAATGGAATGGAGAGGTTGTTGGAGTGCAAGATCAATGGAATGGAGAGGTTGGTGGAGTGCAAGATCAATGGAATGGAGAGGTTGGAGGAGTGCAAGATCAATGGAATGGAGAGGTTGTTGGAGTGCAAGATCAATGGAATGGAGAGGTTGGTGGAGTGCAAGATCAATGGAATGGAGAGGTTGGTGGATAGCAAGATCAATGGAATGGAGAGGTTGGTGGAGTGCAAGATCAATGGAATGGAGAGGTTGTTGGAGTGCAAGATCAATGGAATGGAGAGGTTGGTGGAGTGCAAGATTAATGGAATGGAGAGGTTGTTGGAGTGCAAGATCAATGGAATGGAGAGGTTGGTGGAGCGCAAGATCAATGGAATGGATAGGTTGTTGGAGTGCAAGATCAATGGAATGGAGAGGTTGGAGGAGTGCAAGATCAATGGAATGGAGAGGTTGTTGGAGTGCAAGATCAATGGAATGGAGAGGTTGGTGGAGTGCAAGATCAATGGAATGGAGAGGTTGGTGGAGTGCAAGATCAATGGAATGGAGAGGTTGGCGGAGAGCAAGATCAATGGAATGGAGAGGTTGGCAGAGTGCAAGATCAATGGAATGGAGAGGTTGCTGGAGTGCAAGATCAATGGAATGGAGAGGTTGGCGGAGTGCAAGATCAATGGAATGGAGAGGTTGGTGGAGAGCAAGATCAATGGAATGGAGAGGTTGGTGGAGTGCAAGATCAATGGAATGGAGAGGTTGGTGGAGTGCAAGATCAATAGAATGGAGAGGTTGGAGGAGTGCAAGATCAATGGAATTGAGAGGTTGGTGGAGTGCAAGATCAATGGAATGGAGAGGTTGGTGGAGAGCAAGATCAATGGAATGGAGAGGTTGGTGGAGTGCAAGATCAATGGAATGGAGAGGTTGGTGGAGTGCAAGATCAATAGAATGGAGAGGTTGGAGGAGTGCAAGATCAATGGAATGGAGAGGTTGGAGGAGTGCAAGATCAATGGAATGGAGAGGTTGGTGGAGTGCAAGATCAATGGAATGGAGAGGTTGGTGGAGTGCAAGATCAATGGAATGGAGAGGTTGGTGGAGTGTAAGATCCAATGGAATGGAGAGGTTGTTGGAGTGCAAGATCAATGGAATGGATAGGTTGGTGGAGTGTAAGATCCAATGGAATGGAGAGGTTGGAGTGCAAGATCAATGGAATGGAGAGGTTGGTGGAGTGCAAGATCAATGGAATGGAGAGGTTGGTGGAGTGCAAGATCAATGGAATGGAGAGGTTGGTGGAGTGCAAGATCAATGGAATGGAGAAGTTGGTGGAGTGCAAGATCAATGGAATGGAGAGACTGGTGGAGTGCAAGATCAATGGAATGGAGAGGTTGGTGGAGTGCAAGATCAATGGAATGGAGAGGTTGGTGGAGTGCAAGATCAATGGAATGGAGAGGTTGGTGGAGTGCAAGATCAATGGAATGGATAGGTTGGTGGAGTGTAAGATCCAATGGAATGGAGAGGTTGGTGGAGTGCAAGATCAATGAAATGGAGAGGTTGGTGGAGTGCAAGATCAATGGAATGGAGAGGTTGGCGGAGAGCAAGATCAATGGAATGGAGAGGTTGGCAGAGTGCAAGATCAATGGAATGGAGAGGTTGCTGGAGTGCAAGATCAATGGAATGGAGAGGTTGGCGGAGTGCAAGATCAATGGAATGGAGAGGTTGGTGGAGAGCAAGATCAATGGAATGGAGAGGTTGGCGGAGTGCAAGATCAATGGAATGGAGAGGTTGGCGGAGAGCAAGATCAATGGAATGGAGAGGTTGGCGGAGTGCAAGATCAATGGAATGGAGAGGTTGGCGGAGAGCAAGATCAATGGAATGGAGAGGTTGGTGGAGTGCAAGATCAATGGAATGGAGGGGTTGGTGGAGTGCAAGATCAATGGAATGGAGAGGTTGGTGGAGTGCAAGATCAATGGAATGGAGGGGTTGGTGGAGTGCAAGATCAATGGAATGGAGAGGTTGGTGGAGTGCAAGATCAATGGAATGGAGAGGTTGGTGGAGTGCAAGATCAATGGAATGGAGAGGTTGGCGGAGTGCAAGATCAATGGAATGGAGAGGTTGGCGGAGTGCAAGATCAATGGAATGGAGAGGTTGGTGGAGTGCAAGATCAATGGAATGGAGAGGTTGGCGGAGAGCAAGATCAATGGAATGGAGAGGTTGGCAGAGTGCAAGATCAATGGAATGGAGAGGTTGCTGGAGTGCAAGATCAATGGAATGGAGAGGTTGGCGGAGTGCAAGATCAATGGAATGGAGAGGTTGGTGGAGAGCAAGATCAATGGAATGGAGAGGTTGGTGGAGTGCAAGATCAATGGAATGGAGAGGTTGGTGGAGTGCAAGATCAATGGAATGGAGAGGTTGGCGGAGTGCAAGATCAATGGAATGGAGAGGTTGGCGGAGAGCAAGATCAATGGAATGGAGAGGTTGGCGGAGTGCAAGATCAACGGAATGGAGAGCTTGGTGGAGTGCAAGATCAATGGAATGGAGAGGTTGGCGGAGTGCAAGATCAATGGAATGGAGAGGTTGGCGGAGAGCAAGATCAATGGAATGGAGAGGTTGGCGGAGTGCAAGATCAATGGAATGGAGAGGTTGCTGGAGTGCAAGATCAATGGAATGGAGAGGTTGGCGGAGTGCAAGATCAATGGAATGGCGAGGTTGGCGGAGTGCAAGATCAATGGAATGGAGAGGTTGGCGGAGTGCAAGATCAATGGAATGGAGAGGTTGGCGGAGTGCAAGATCAATGGAATGGAGAGGTTGGCGGAGTGCAAGATCAATGGAATGGAGAGGTTGGCGGAGTGCAAGATCAATGGAATGGAGAGGTTGGTGGAGTGCAAGATCAATGGAATGGAGGGGTTGGTGGAGTGCAAGATCAATGGAATGGAGAGGTTGGTGGAGTGCAAGATCAATGGAATGGAGAGGTTGGTGGAGTGCAAGATCAATGGAATGGAGAGGTTGGCGGAGTGCAAGATCAATGGAATGGAGAGGTTGGCGGAGTGCAAGATCAATGGAATGGAGAGGTTGGCGGAGTGCAAGATCAATGGAATGGCGAGGTTGGCGGAGTGCAAGATCAATGGAATGGAGAGGTTGGCGGAGTGCAAGATCAATGGAATGGAGAGGTTGGCGGAGTGCAAGATCAATGGAATGGAGAGGTTGGTGGAGTGCAAGATCAATGGAATGGAGAGGTTGGTGGAGTACAAGATCAATGGAATGGAGAGGTTGGTGGAGTGCAAGATCAATGGAATGGAGAGGTTGATGGGGGAAACAAAGACAAAAAGAAAACATAAATCGTGGATGAGCATCGAGAACAGCCTCACCCCTGACACACCAGGCATGTGAGAGGAGGCAAGTCACTTCCGAGGAACATTTGCACGTGGCGTGGCAAACTGGATTGGAACTCAGAATTTTGTTTAAGACATCATAGTTTGTGATGCAATTTAGTGTACTTTCACACTGTTTTTGTCTAATCCTGTAACTTCCATTTTATATAAAATCACAAACATAGTGCATAGAAACACTACATTTGGGATTGTATTAATCAAAAGTGTAAGCATACAGTTCCCTGCACATAACTGCATAAGCACATCATTTTCATATCACACAAAAAACAAGAAGCAGTGTATACTACATTGTCAAAACTACAACATTACACAAGTGGTCAATGTGAAAAATACACAAAATGCTTTAAATAACCAAGGTTTATTAAAATTCTAATTCTAATGTACAGTACACTGAAATTCACACACAAATGTCCACATCTACTAGTGTTCATTGAAACCATAAACTTGTAAACTTTACAAGTGTTCATTGTGGACATGTGACTTCACTTCTTTTCTTTCCTGTCCTTGATCCTGGCACTCACAGCTTTCTCTCCTCTGCCTGAGGAAGGACTGGGGAGTGGAGGTGGACAGATTTCATGCAGTCTTTTTGGCACTTTGCCGCTCTTAGGAAACTTGTTCAGCTGCTTTTCTCTTGATTCTTCAAATTCAACTCGTCCCCTCTCTGTACAACATCCTTCTTGGTGTATGCCATATCCCCTAAAAGTGTTCATATTAACAACGTCAGGTAAATTTAATTCAAATTGTTTTTAATTAATAATAACCTAAACCATACGTTAAAGTGAACAGGCGTACTTTCTGTTTACACATTATCGCCCATCCAAGAAAACTTACTTAAGTTTTGGCACATACTTATTTTTATCCAAAATAATCTATAAACTCATCTAGGATACGTTATATCGCCAAAATTTATACTCCGCTTACTATTCGCATTTACATATCGTTAACGGTGCTGTATTATGCCATGACCCGTAACGCCAGCGACGTGAGCGTACGCAGGCACCGTAATGTAAGTCGCATAGGCATAGGCCATTACAACGCCTTGAGTGGCAGGCTAAACGATCTAATATTTATTGAAATTACGATCTTAAAACCACTCGACTGCTAAGTTAATTATGACAATTCAGTAATTGACTCATACAAGAATGTTTGAAATAATAGCGGACAACTTACTGTAGACCGTAGCTCATGCTTCGTTCGACTGAACGTGATTGTGAACTTCTAAATCAACTCACGGCCGCAACTGATTTGCCGCCAAAACTCATGCACGGATTGTAAGCTGGGCTGTGATTCGCAGTTTCTGGCCATTCAGAATGCGGCTTGCTTTTAAAAAAAGACAACGATCACAAAATTTAAAATTTTTATTGTCAATGTTTGCCAAGTCACAACCCCCCTATATTAAAAAAACTATTTTTTGGATTTGGACGAATCACAGAAACGGCCAAATCGAGTTCATGAACCGCGGAAAGAATCTCATGCCTGCATACAGGGAAACAAGAGGAAAACATTATCTTGGTGAAACAGTCCCATGCTTACCTGCCACAGACGCACGGGGCTTTCTTCCCGTGTTAGAAGTGATGAACGCCCCTCCTCCCAGGGTGCACTTCACATCCCCAACGTCGTAGCAACACTGTCCAAACATGGAGCCCTGTTGGTCGGCTACCTACAACATGGAGCCCTGTTGGTCAGCTACCTACAACATGGAGCCCTGTTGGTCAGCTACCTACAACATGGAGTCTGAGAGCTACCCGACTTAAAAGAAACCCTGTCAGCTATCAAGAGTGAGCACTGTCAGCTCCTAGACAGCTACCTAGAGTGAACCCTGTCAGCTACCTAGAGAGATCCCTGTAAGCTACCTAGAGTGAGCCCTGTCAGCAACCTTGAGGCTAGAGGGAGCCCCGTCAGCTACCTAGAGGGAGCCCTGTCAGCTACCTAGAGAGCCATTTCATCTACGTTGAGATCCCTGTACTCACTATGGCAGTGATGGGGATTTTGGCTCCAAACAGTCGTTCGTCACAATGTCCAAACAATCCACTGAAATCAAAAAAATTGATGATTAAAGCAATTCTTTGTGAGGTAATATACATTCAAGATGTACTGTATCAAGATGTGATAATTTCCCATAATTACTTTCTCTGCCAGTTATTTCTTGCATTTTATGCATAATTCGGGTATTACAGTAGTCACTCTCTTCAGCGGACACATCTGTATCCAAGCATAAATGTCCCGACATGGCAGGTGTCCGCTCATCGGAGGGACAGGCATCTTAGTGTCGGAGTTCAGACCAGTACAACCGACACATGGTAAAGTGTCAATGTGTCAACGCATTAACTGATAGGAATTAAGCACTATATATGTTTATTATTATTGTGATGTATTAAAAAATAACCAGTTGGTCATGAAGTCATATCGCCCGCCCGGCTCCGTCCGCCCGACTCCCTCTGTGAATTTGAGATTTTCCTCAACCGAGCACTGGTCACTCACTGCCACTAGGCTACACAACGGTATCGGCCTGGCCTTGCAGTACAATTTGCTGCGCATATGGCATCATTCAACCAAAAATGTCGAACAAAACATCTCTGTTACAACATTTAAAATACTTCGTAAGTAATTCGCGAGTTGACGATTTTGGCTGCCCCCTACCGGCTAAAATAATAACCTGGAAATGATCAACCGAATATTTAAATCAGTTGCTACATGCAGCGTGAACGTTAATTAAATATTAAAAACGGTAACGGATACAATTGTTAATTGTCTCGCTTCATTTTTCATCCAATTTTGAAAGATTCATTAATGCACAAATTGTGCGTCACTTGATAATGTGTTCCACCGTTTCATACACTGGCAACCAGTTCATCTTTTCCAGGCACTGGTAATATCTGCAGTTTGGCGTAGCGCAGCATAATTTTATGATGCTTGTTTATTATTTCACCTCAGTTTAAGCTTAACGTTGGGCTACATTGAAAACAATTGAGGTGAAACTTTTATACATCATATTTGTGAATCTTAATCGCAATTTACAAGATGAAAAGGCGACACCAAGCCAAAGCCCTGACTGGGGCTGGAGGCGCAAACGGGGCAGCCATCATGGCATCGCCAGCAGCAAACGTGATTGATAACAGCACAGAATTAACAATACCTTCCTCCACATTCACTCTGTCTATAGTTTACAGATCGTAATCAAAGGAAGTAGTTTGGACAAACACAACGATTACAGCAAGGAAGACAAGCTCGTTGTTACAGGTACACGTGTACTTGGTGTTACCATTGACACACACCAATTTTCTAAACAAATTCGGAAAAAAATCTTCGAATTAATAAATACTGTCCGTCTTAGGAGGGACATATAACCAAAATATCCTGTCCGCTGTCCGCGTACACGAGGTGTCCCCACATCAGAGGGACCGCTGAAGAGAGGGACTATTGTATATGCGTAAAAAAGACAATAGATAATTGTGTTTTTAGCTTTCTGCCATGTGGATGATAAATTAAACATAACTCTAATAAAATAAATGCATGCAATTACATGAATTGTTCACATTAGCAGGATTAATTAATAATTTGTTACATTATAAAGATACTAAAATTCCCAAAGAATTGTTTTAAAAAACCTCTCTACAATACGAGATGTTTGAAGGTCCTCAACCAATTCGTTTGCCCATCGCCAACCTGGTTCTTTTAGGTCCAGATGTGTAATGTGTGAATAGTTTAACTAGTGTGCACAGTCGGTTTAATAAAAATGCGTACTTGTTTTTTTATCGTCAAAAAACAAGATTTGTCATTACACCAGGTATAGCTGGCGAAAGCCAATTGCGCTGTCGACATCCTCATTTCATTTTATGCGAGATCGGCATCCCATGCATTCGAAAACAATAACAACACACACGTGCTTTGGTGTATCAAGATGAAGATTCCAAAGTGGTTGTACGAAGGTACGTATTACACTATCGCATTTTGCAACAAGAACGCGTAGCCGCGTATTAATTCAACGAGAATTGCAACTTGCGAACGTCAACACTCGACTCGAGGCAGTCTAACTCTAAGATTAAGACTGTCTAAGTCTGACTAAGGCTAGCCAGTCACCAGGTCCATGACCATATTACCAGCCAGAGGCTGTGTCAATGAGCATAATATTTGATATGCATTGTAATTTGTATTTGGTTACGTAGGATCTTGGTAATAAACTATGTTACTGCGACAATACATGTAGAGAATAGATGACGTGAGGCTGCGAAATGACAAATAACATTGGTTTGGCAATAGATCCCTGTTGATCGTGCAAGTAACTTAGTCAAGGAGCATCCGTTATTTCGTGCAACAGAACGTCAAACCCGGGAGTATTATATTGGTGATCATAATTATTAAAACAGTGTTTTGTGACGCATATTTTGATACTATTACTGCAGAATGTTGTTGATTTGCATTGTAGTTTATGCAAAATAATTGAGATTTGTTAAACTGACGACCATGATGGTGATGATGATTTTATTAAATATATAAATGTAAACGTGTAAATACATAAAATATAAATACAGTTAAAGTACACCATATATGCCAGCTATTCTTGTGTATTTACCAATATGTGTATATATTCTCACCAAAGCAATATACGAATGCATAATGCGTAACTTGAATTATGATGTCGCTAGAGGCCACACTGCAATCCAAGAATGGGAATGAGAGGAGGCAGAAGAGGAGCTAAGGCGGTCACCTGGGTCAAGCAGACACAGGGAGGATACATAGTCTGCGGGAGGCCCACATTTGATCAATCCAGGTAATTTCAAATTTATAACAATCAACCACATATAAGTTATCAAAAAATTTTAATGTGCACATTTACATATATATTTGTTTTCATACACATTTTAATAACATCTTGGACGTGGACAACTAAGTTGACTTCTGCACTTATATTATACCCACAGACATATTAATACACCTTTAAAAGTATTTAGCATACGGCGATGACTCAGAAATAAGTTTATAAAATAAATTGTTCATTTTTGAAGAAGGTAAATATACATGGTATGAACCTTTGAATACTTGGCGAGGAAAATATACTGTTAGCATCACAATCACACCTCATTTTGTAATTTCCAACATTCACCTTGACCATTCAACTTCAGGCAGAACCTTAAAATGTCAAACATGAATATGTGTAGTAGTTACACATGGCAGACACCGACATGTATTTGTATACTGAAAAAAATATATATAAATGCTCTTTACTGATGCTTTACTGATTAGCAGAATTCAAATCAGTCTATAATATTGACTAAGATCAGGCATCATTGTAATGAAATAGAACATTTTTTAATTCATGTAATGACAATGAACACCTTATAAAGAAAAAATAGTTACAATTTTTCAACGTTTTGAAAAAAGAGCACATTCTACTAATGTCTGCATGCTGTATCAACCCACCCCCCTCCCTCCTCCGGAACAACCCTAGTAAACACTGACTGTTCCTAAGATATCAACATGTATAGATGCAGCTGTAGTAGCACATTTCTTGCTGCCGTTTTTCTTGTGAAATGCTGCAGGTCACACATGAAACATTATTTTACATTTACTGATTATGAGAATGAACATTCCAGAATTATTTACTACCAACCTACAATAATACCTGTTTTTGTTTACTGAATATATGCTTCTCGTTACAGGAGATTGGGCTAGTGTGCTTAGTATCACTAGTTCTCCAAGTTAATATGGCATACTGGGCAGCTGTATTTGTCCAGGATCTCGGACAAGATTCTACAGCCATGCAGCATGCTGCATATTAATGGTTTGTCATGTGAATGTCCACCGACTGATCCCAATTGTGTCGTGTTGCATCCGTGACAGATTCCCCAGTGCCGATGGGGTGTACACTGGCTTCCAAGTCAGTCAGTTAGCTTAACTGACTAAAAACCAACGTAGAATGCAGGTTGCTCGACATACGAATACAGTGACGCCTGACAGGTTCAGTGTCGAGCATTCTTCGGTGAACTACATCGGTTTGGATATAGATGACATCACTGTATGTGTTCGCTGTCTTCGATGTTACTGCTTACCAGCCTCCTGACATTTTGCTGTACATCCGCATCTACCTATACCGGAGACAAAATGACAATTAGCAAGGCTCTGACATGCATTATATTTTATGTGATGACACATTTATCAAAAGTCAATAATACACGATTTCGAAACTTTCATTTTTCATATCCAAGAATAATGTTAAATTACCTGGTAGAGGCTTTCGTTGACGTGTCACGTCGACTTCATCAGTACCTATGACGCTGAATGACGTGTACAGGAAGAAGACGCACACTGACCAATACCTGAATTTTGCATCCCACCACCCCAAACATCAGAAGTTGGGAGTTGTCAAAACCCTTATGAACAGGTGTGAGACAATAACTTCGGAGGAGGGGGACAAGAAAGAAGAGGTGGAACACCTGAGAGGAGCTCTAAGAGTATGTGGCTATCCGTCGTGGGCCTTGAAAAAGGCGACAGATAGCAGTAAGAAGAAAAAGACCAACAAAAAGACTAAGGACAAAAACTATCGGAGCCAAGTAGTCATCCCATACATAGAGGGGGTATCGGAGAGAGTACATCGAGTACTGAAAAAATATGGAGTAGCAACGGCCATGCGTCCCCACACCACCCTCAGACACCTGTTGGTACATCCCAAGGACAAAGTACAGCTAGAAGAACAGGGCGAACTGGTGTACCAAATACCGTGCAAGAATTGTGGTGGGGAATACATTGGGGAGACAGGAAGACTACTCAAAACAAGACTGGAGGAACACAGAAAGGACGTAGACAACACGAAAAATGAGAAATACACAAGGAGCGGAAAAAAAAGATTGATGTCTACCATCAATAAATCCGCCCTTTCAGACCATGCGACAACTGAAAACCATATCATAGACTGGGAGGGAGTGAAAATTGTTGACAAAGAACCCAACAGAAGAATTCGGCAAATCAAGGAAGCCATCTGGATCAGAAAAACCCAAACACCCATCAACAGAGACGAGGGCAATTACGAACTGCCTCACGTGTACGATGACGTCATTCAGCGTCATAGGTACTGATGAAGTCGACGTGACACGTCAACGAAAGCCTCTACCAGGTAATTTAACATTATTCTTGGATATGAAAAATGAAAGTTTCGAATTTGAAAACGAACTATCCTGAAGAATGTTCAGTAATCAATAATACACGGTATTTGTATTCAATTCAACTTTAACTTTTAGCAGTGTCTATGACAAAATACACAAATTATCCAGCATTGTTACAGTGGTAGGGTTTCATTGTCTTTGTGTTGCTGATAGTCAGTGGCAGCCAGCTGAGTTCTTGCAATGTACACCAGGTACTTGTTATGTACAACAACACAAGTTTGTGATGAAGTAATGGTATTGAAAGCCTTTTCACATTTTGCAACAACAATCTGTTGATACACTGACAGCAGCATTTTACTTGTTTAAGTTCTCTATGTATCATGAGGACTGTTATTATACTTTTCATGCCACGTTTCATATTTCTAAATTATTCTTTTTTATCACTGGTTTATATTTTCACAAATAATTTACATTACATTTTCACTTCGCATGATGATTATACACCTGTACTGATATGGTGTAGTATCCAGTCCTCGGGATTGCTCAAAACGCTTTAAACTTTAATCCCTGGCAGACCTGTTAATTTGAACACCATCTCGACTTATGTGGGAAGCATTCAGCCACACTGAAATTAATATGCGAAGACTATTCGTACAAAAATATTGCGGTCTGTAGCCGGTACTCTTCATACAGCTGAGTAAACCTGAGCAACGTAGCATGTAGTGATTGTACATGTAATTCTCAGTCACATGGCGATGATCCTGACTAGTCTAGTCACTATTATTTGCGAGTTGTAAACATACATACCAAGCATTGCATAAACTACACAATTTTCGAATTTTCTAATCATTGATGGTTTTTTTTAAACAAAGAACCATAAATTATGATTCTTTGTTAAAAAAAACAATTATGATTCATAATAGTTATTTTTATTTGATATGTACATATTACATTTGTTCAACTAAACATCTTCCTAAGTAATTTGTTCTCATTGGTTTACATTTTATGGGCATGCGATATTAAAATTTTTTGTTAATACACATAATTGTTTAGTCACTAATTTTGTGAGTTGTAAACATACAAGGCATGTATAAACTACAACTAGCATTTGACATCACGTGTACTAGCGTTGTTTTTTGTAACAAAGAATCTTGATAAAAGTATCTGTTTGTTTTTTATATATACCTGACATTTTTTCAACTTCTTCCTAATTTTTGTTTCTATTGTTGTTTTGCATTTTATGTGCATGTGATACTAAAAAGTATTACACTATACACATCAAGTGCAGTGATTGTACCTGTAGTTGTATTGTACCTTGGTACTTTTCATTATTTTGTAGTCAATCTCATCAAATAGTTTCAATAAAATGTTTTTACTTTACATTGTCTTTACTTTAATTCACATGCATTTCTAACAACAATATGCAATTTAACGAGGACACCCATTACTGCAAAATCCTAATGCAGACAAACAAAACTATCACATACAGGGGTGGATCCAGAAATCGAGTCTGGGGAGCACAAAAACCTCCACTGGCGGCCGAACCAAATGGTGTAGTCTAAATGTTGTCGCTACCACGCTGCCATAACATCACCCGCTCCACTGGAGTGGTGATATTGGAAGACGCCATAACTTCACCCGCTCCACTGGAGTGGTGATATTGGAAGACGCCATAACTTCACCCGCTCCACTGGTGTGGTGATATTGGAAGACGCCATAACTTCACCCGCTCCACTGGAGTGGTGATATTGGAAGACGCCATAACATCACCCGCTCCACTGGAGTGGTGATATTGGAAGACGCCATAACTTCACCCGCTCCACTGGTGTGGTGATATTGGAAGACGCCATAACTTCACCCGCTCCACTGGTGTGGTGATATTGGAAGACGCCATAACTTCACCCGCTCCACTGGAGTGGTGATATTGGAAGACGCCATAACATCACCCGCTCCACTGGAGTGGTGATATTGGAAGACGCCATAACATCACCCGCTCCACTGGAGTGGTGATATTGGAAGACGCCATAACATCACCCGCTCCACTGGAGTGGTGATATTGGAAGACGCCATAACATCACCCGCTCCACTGGAGTGGTGATATTGGAAGACGCCATAACATCACCCGATCCACTGGAGTGGTGATATTGGAAGACGCCATAACTTCACCCGCTCCACTGGTGTGGTGATATTGGAAGACGCCATAACATCACCCGCTCCACTGGTGTGGTGATATTGGAAGACGCCATAACATCACCCGCTCCACTGGAGTGGTGATATTGGAAGACGCCATAACATCACCCGCTCCACTGGAGTGGTGATATTGGAAGACGCCATAACATCACCCGCTCCACTGGAGTGGTGATATTGGAAGACGCCATAACATCACCCGCTCCACTGGAGTGGTGATATTGGAAGACGCCATAACATCACCCGCTCCACTGGAGTGGTGATATTGGAAGACGCCATAACTTCACCCGCTCCACTGGTGTGGTGATATTGGAAGACGCCATAACATCACCCGCTCCACTGGTGTGGTGATATTGGAAGACGCCATAACATCACCCGCTCCACTGGAGTGGTGATATTGGAAGACGCCATAACATCACCCGCTCCACTGGAGTGGTGATATTGGAAGACGCCATAACATCACCCGCTCCACTGGAGTGGTGATATTGGAAGACGCCATAACATCACCCGCTCCACTGGAGTGGTGATATTGGAAGACGCCATAACATCACCCGCTCCACTGGAGTGGTGATATTGGAAGACGCCATAACTTCACCCGCTCCACTGGAGTGGTGATATTGGAAGACGCCATAACATCACCCGCTCCACTGGAGTGGTGATATTGGAAGACGCCATAACTTCACCCGTTCCACTGGAGTGGTGATATTGGAAGACGCCATAACTTCACCCGCTCCACTGGAGTGGTGATATTGGAAGACGCCATAACTTCACCCGCTCCACTGGAGTGGTGATATTGGAAGACGCCATAACTTCACCCGCTCCACTGGAGTGGTGATATTGGAAGACGCCATAACTTCACCCGCTCCACTGGAGTGGTGATATTGGAAGACGCCATAACTTCACCCGCTCCACTGGAGTGGTGATATTGGAAGACGCCATAACTTCACCCGCTCCACTGGAGTGGTGATATTGGAAGACGCCATAACTTCACCCGCTCCACTGGAGTGGTGATATTGGAAGACGCCATAACTTCACCCGCTCCACTGGAGTGGTGATATTGGAAGACGCCATAACTTCACCCGCTCCACTGGAGTGGTGATATTGGAAGACGCCATAACATCACCCGCTCCACTGGAGTGGTGATATTGGAAGACGCCATAACTTCACCCGCTCCACTGGAGTGGTGATATTGGAAGACGCCATAACTTCACCCGCTCCACTGCAGTGGTGATATTGGAAGACGCCATAACTTCACCCGCTCCACTGGAGTGGTGATATTGGAAGACGCCATAACATCACCCGCCCACTGGAGTGGTGATATTGGAAGACGCCATAACTTCACCCGCTCCACTGGAGTGGTGATATTGGAAGACGCCATAACATCACCCGCTCCACTGGAGTGGTGATATTGGAAGACGCCATAACTTCACCCGCTCCACTGGAGTGGTGATATTGGAAGACGCCATAACTTCAGCCGCTCCACTGGAGTGGTGATATTGGAAGACGCCATAACTTCACCCGCTCCACTGGAGTGGTGATATTGGAAGACACCATAACTTCACCCGCTCCACTGGAGTGGTGATATTGGAAGACGCCATAACTTCACCCGCTCCACTGGAGTGGTGATATTGGAAGACGCCATAACATCACCCGCTCCACTGGAGTGGTGATATTGGAAGACGCCATAACTTCACCCGCTCCACTGGAGTGGTGATATTGGAAGACGCCATAACTTCAGCCGCTCCACTGGAGTGGTGATATTGGAAGACGCCATAACTTCACCCGCTCCACTGGAGTGGTGATATTGGAAGACGCCATAACTTCACCCGCTCCACTGGAGTGGTGATATTGGAAGACGCCATAACTTCACCCGCTCCACTGGAGTGGTGATATTGGAAGACGCCATAACTTCACCCGCTCCACTGGAGTGGTGATATTGGAAGAAGCCATAACTTCACCCGCTCCACTGGAGTGGTGATATTGGAAGACGCCATAACTTCACCCACTCCACTGGAGTGGTGATATTGGAAGACGCCATAACTTCACCCGCTCCACTGGAGTGGTGATATTGGAAGACGCCATAACTTCAGCTTATTATTATCACCTAAACTGGGGCACATTTCAAACGGTCTGGGAGGGCACAGTCGCGTGGGCCCATTATAAAAGATTTGCAGACCCGCCAAATTCTTATGCTCTAGGGGGGCACCTGTCCCCAGGCCCGCCTGGATCCGCCTATGACATACTTGTTTATTGCTTGTATTTATAATTTTTATAACAGGTTTGGTGACAGAGTAACCACATTTGATAACACTTGTTTACCTGGAGGTGAAGAGCTTTGAAGCATACATCTGCATGTGGTGTCTACACACCTCAAGTTCTGAAAATATAGCACATGTATTAATAGTCAGCACTGATTATTTCTAACAATAATCATTTTAATGTACTTGCAAAAGTTGCAATGCAGTGAATGACCACCTGCCAAATGCAACCAATGCCAACGGTCAAAAGCTATCTATCTATATATATACATGTTATGGGCATTAATGTCCATGGTACTGAGGGGCGCTGGTTTTCTGAACATAAAAAAAACTCACAGAAGGGACAATAAAAAAATGTGGTGAAACTACTGGAATATTCTTTTCCTTGTAAATAATTAAATACCAAGACTACATACAATTGAATTCAAATTATATTTTTTAATGTCCCATAATAGTATTTTTTAATATAAAAGTAATAAATTTGTTAAATTACTATTACATTACTGTTGTTAGTAAATTATGTAAATATTGGTTCAATAATTATAATCGTTACGGATCATTTATAATGCATTTACACTATTACTATTTTCCCAAGCCTACTTAGGCTACTAGCCTACTACCATATACGACATAGACATAATATAGTCACTATCATTGACATAAGTATATGCAATAGGCATAGCGTCGTACTGTTACCTGATATTAGTCTATAGTAAACAGGGCCCAGCCAGGCCACCCATACCGCCATTGCCAATGACTAAGTCTTAAAGGAAAACAATCAAATAAATTTAGTACAAGCAACATTAATATATATATACTCATACGTCTAAATATGCATGATTATAGCTGAATAAATCGAAATTACTAACCTGTCTGGAAGAACCTTTGCGAACGCTGCATCTCGTCTGTTGATATTGTGACTGACACCACGGCACGGGCAACGGCCCACAGCCACAGTCCACTGGCACTGTCGCCAACTCCTTCTGTTTGCTTTGTTTCTTCCATAGTCGTTCCCAAATAGAAATACACCTTTATGTGTGGGTACTGTTTTTGTCTGTCTAATTTAGCCCATTTTGCCGTGTTGGTGGCATGTATGTTCGTGGACGTCCACTCATTGCCTAAACTCGGAATTCCATAACATCAACAGCGCCAAAGGTCAATATCGCCCATAATTCGCGATCACGAGAAGACAAGAACGTGATTCCACGCAAAGTTCCATGTCCATACTCAGCTAAAATCGAAGCGGATCCGGTTTTTACTAAAAACGAAAGAGTTCGCAGTTTTTGTATTAATTTTATAAAAACGAACTAATACGCATGCATAAACGAACTAGGATATCATTGGGGAGTACTTGATTCCTCTGTTTTTTGTGAAATTACGAAGAAACGCGAGGAGCAACTCCGAGCAAGACAATCGAATTGGTTGAGTACCTTTAAGTCATCTTGTTTGTTATCACTGTGGCTAGGGCTAGGACAACCCACCTCGTATCATTCACCGGGGGGAGAATGCTCTGTGGAATTCCCACCATACTCAGTAGTAGGTCACTCCAGTTCATCTGACACAGACAAAACAAGTATCAGACTTAGTAGTATGTCACTCCAGTCCACCTGACACAGCCAAAACACAAAGTATCAGACTTAGTAGTATGTCACTCCAGTCCATCTGACACAGCCAAAACACAAAGTATCAGACTTAGTAGTATGTCACTCCAGTCCATCTGACACAGCCAAAACACAAAGTATCAGACTTAGTAGTATGTCACTCCAGTCCACCTGACACAGCCAAAACACAAAGTATCAGACTTAGTAGTATGTCACTCCAGTCCACCTGACACAGCCAAAACACAAAGTATCAGACTTAGTAGTATGTCACTCCAGTCCACCTGACACAGCCAAAACACAAAGTATCAGACTTAGTAGTATGTCACTCCAGTCCACCTGACACAGCCAAAACACAAAGTATCAGACTTAGTAGTATTGAAACTGATTGTACAAACCTAAAACTGATTGTACTAACCTGGAATTTATTGTACAAACCTAAAACTGACTGTATAAACCTGGAATGATTGTACAAACCTGGAATTGATTGTACAAACCTGGAACTGACTGTACAAACTTGGAATTGACTGTACAAACATGGAATTGATTGTACAAACATGGAATTGATTGTACAAACGTGGAACTGATTGTACAAACCTGGAACTGATCATACAAACCTGGAACTGATAGTACAAACCTGGAACTGCTCATACAAACCTGGAACTGCTCATACAAACCTGGAACTGCTCATACAAACCTGGAACTGCTCATACAAACCTGGAACTGATCATACAAACTGGAACTGATCATGCAAACCTGGAACTGATCATATAAACCTGGAACTGATCGTACAAACCTGTAAATGATCGTTATAAACCTTTCAAACCTCTAGATATTATACAAACCTGGAAGAGATCATACATTGCGGTTGAACTTGCACAAGAGTAGTCTGTCGCGAACACTTTCTCCCCCGTCAGTTTCCACAACAGCCAAGTATCGAGTGTGCCAAACATGACGTCTCCAGCCTTGGCGTGTGCTCGCAACTGACAAGACCACGAGGGCAGTGGTAAACTCAACGCACATTATGAGGCATGAATATAGCAGGTACATTGTGTGCAATATATTCAAAGTCCAATCATTTTAACATAAACTAATTTTGCATCAGAGTTGAACGGTTATAATTGTTTGATATACCATGCAAAAGTAACACAACAATTCAGCATAATTTTTTCCATAATATGTGGCTACTCCATTGATTTATGCAAGTACAAATCAAGTTAAATAAGAACAACACAGCTGTGATATACCAGTCCAACCAGACTGCTCTTTTTCAACATGCAAGATGTAATCATGCGATTTGAATTATATATTATAGAAAATTTTACTTTGGACATATGATCCATCTGATGTAAATATTACTTCAAGTATATCATCAATACAATCCAGATCTTACCTCAGGCATATGACCCATCTAATTGATATCTTACCTCAGGCATATGACCCATCTGACTGATATCTTACTTCAGGTATATGACCCATCTGATTAACACCTTACCTCAGGTATATGATCCATCTGATTCACACCTTACCTCAGGCATGTTTAATCAGATTCACATCTTACCTCAGGTATATGATCCATCAGATTCACAACTTACCTCAGGTATATGATCCATCAGATTCACATCTTACTTCAGGTATATAATCCATCTGATTGACACCTTACCTGAGGTATATGATCCATCAGATTCACATCTTACCTCAGGCATGTTTAATCAGATTCACATCTTACCTCAGGTATATGATCCATCAGATTCACAACTTACCTCAGGTATATGATCCATCAGATTCATATCTTACTTCAGGTATATAATCCATCTGATTGACACCTTACCTGAGGAATATGATCCACCAGATTCACAACTTACCTCAGGTATATGATCCACCAGATTCACAACTTACCTCAGGTATATGATCCATCAGATTCACATCTTACCTCAGGTATATGATCCATCAGATTCACATCTTACCTCAGGTATATGATCCAGCTGCCATAAAAGCCTCATTATCACCTGAAATATAAATCACTCATACGATTAAAGATCATAATCACATCAGTCATTTTAATTAATTTTTTTCTGACAACCTGGACCCAAATCTCATAATGATGTTTATATCTTCCCTGCAAATATTTCTTGATGGGTTATTTTGGATAGTTACTTAACCAACAATTTTTTTAATAAATTTGTTCTTACCTAAATTGGATGGTTATTAAACCTTCAATTTGTTTAGTAGATTTGTTCTTACCTACAACACAAGTCCACAAGTAGTTCTAAAATTTATTGTAATAAGGGGTCGTCCAAAACTGTTGACATTATTTGGAGCATACATTCCATACACTGGGAGGGGGTCAGAGGACAACCTATGCTTTTTAAAATGATTTTTGGCCATTACAATACTAGCACAGCTATGCATAGTGTCATAATAGCACACAAATGAATAAAGTATTGCCTGATTTTCTCACACATTTATGAAACAGCTTTTATCTGCAAGAATTATGTAGTATTTCACCTGTGAATTCTTGAATCGCAGCACTGAAGCCGTGCGAAAGCGATTGTTCCGTGTCGCCAAATACACCAGCCAGCTGGACTTGTTGAACACCTGAAAACATATGACAGATGTAAAAGAAACAATTTAGACATCCTCCTGTCATACATCTGATCACATGACTCAAGACATAATGGAGACATCATATCATGTCATTTACTTGATTATTTGACCCAAGACGCAAATTTGATACATTCCTACCTTCATTTTATAAGATTCATTCCAAGACTTCACATAGTCGCTTGCTCTTAAATCTTCCCATGTGATGAAGTTGTGGAATGGCTTCCCAGAGGCCCTGAAACATGTCATGTGACAAAGTTATCGAAGGGCCCTAAAACACATATATAGTTGTGGACTGACGGTGTGGGATTAAGCTATGGAAGGACTTCCTGGTGACATATATATGTTATGTGATGAAGTTATATAAGGGCTTCCAGATGGCGGAATAATATATTTATTTGTGCTAAAAATGTTACACTTCTATTAAAACAATATATATAAACTACTGTGTACATAAACCAGAAAGTAATGAGCATAACTCATGTACAGATAAAAAAGAAGTTCTACCCGCATTATCTATGCAGTCTAACACATCTTTTGTTAATGACACTTTGCGTACCAGTTGCTCATCTAGCCCTTCCTGTTAATGGTCTTGAATGATATCGTAAAAGTGGTTAGACTTCATATTACAAAACGTCATGGCATCAAGTTTGAACAAGATGTAATCAAAGCTTTTACCTAAAATGCGTGATGAAGTTATGCTAGAGGCCCTAAAACATGGCTAGTGATGAAGCTGTATAGGGTTTTCCAGTTGGTCTAAACATGTGATGTGATGAAGGTATGGAAATGCTTTCCAGAAGCCCTAAACATGGCTTGTGATGAAAGTTGGTTGTTTTCTAACAAAACATGATAGGGTTTGAGGAGATGTAAGTCAATTTACCTGTGTGAAGTAAAAATTATGACTGGATTGTGAATGTACTGTAAATTTACCTGTGCCAAGTTTTGAAGGTATTGTGCTGGAGCATGAATGTGCTGTTAATTTACCTGTGCCAAGTGATGAAGGTATTGTGCTAGACTGAGAATGTACTGGTAATTTACCTGTGCCAAATTATGAAGGTATTGCGCTGGACCGTGAATGTACTGGTAATTTACCTGTGCCAAGTAATGAAGGTATTGTGCTAGACCATGAATGTGCTGTTAATTTATCTGTGCCCAGTAATGAAGGTATTGCGATGCACCATGCATGTACAGTTAATTTACCTGTGCTAGATAATGAAGGTATTGCGCTGGACCATGAATGTACTGGTAATTTACCTGTGTCATGTGATGAAGGTATTGTGCTAGACCATGAATATACAGTTAATTTACCTGTGCCAGGTGATTAAGGTATTGCGCTGAACCATGAATGTACTGGTAATGTACCTGTGCCAAGTAATGAAGTTACTGTGCTAGATCATGAATGTAGTGTGTAATATACCTGTGCCAAATGATGAAGGTATTGTGCTGGACCACGAATGTGCTGTTAATTTACCTATGACAAGTGGTGAAGGTATTGTGTAGAACCGTGAATGTACTGCTACTTTACCTGTGCCATGTGATGAAGGTACTTTGCTAGACCATAAATGTTCTGTTAATTTACCTGTGCCAAGTAATCAAGGTATAAATTTACCTGTGCCAAGTCATGATGGTATTGTGCTAGACCATGAATGTGCTGTTAATTTACCTGTTCCAGGTGATTAAGGTATTGCGCTGAACCATGAATGTGCTGTAAATTTACCTGTGCCATGTAATGAAGGTAATGCGCTGAACCATGAATGTGCTGTTAATTTACCTGTGCCAGGTGATGAAGGTATTGTGCTAGACCTTGAATGTTCTGTTAATTTACCTGTGCCATGTGATGAAGGTATTGTGCTAGACAATGAATTTTCTGTTAATTTACCTGTACCAGGTGATTAAGGTATTGCACTGAACCATGAATGTGCTGTTAATTTACCTATGCCAAGTGATGAAGGTATTGTGCTACAACACGAATGTTCTGTTAATTTACCTGTGCCAAGTGATGAAGTTATTGTGCTAGACCATGAATGTCTGTTAGTTTACCTGTACCAGGTGATGAAGGTATTGTGCTAGACCTTGAATGTTCTGTTAGTTTACCTGTGCCAGGTGATGTAGGTATTGTGCTAGACCATGAATGTCCTGTTAATTTATCTGTGCCAGGTGATGAAGGTATTGTGCTAGACCTAGAATGTTCTGTTAATTTACCTGTGCCAGGTGATGAAGGTATTGTACTAGACCTTGAATGTTCTGTTAATTTATATGTGCCAGGTGATGAAGGTATTGTGCTAGACCTTGAATGTTCTGTTAATTTATATGTGCCAGGTGATGAAGGTATTGTGCTAGACCTTGAATGTTCTGTTAATTTATATGTGCCAGGTGATGAAGGTATTGTGCTAGACCTTGAATGTTCTGTTAATTTACCTGTACCAGGTGATGAAGGTATTGTGCTAGACCTTGAATGTTCTGTTAATTTACCTGTATCAGGTGATGAAGGTATTGTGCTAGACCATGAATGTTTTGTTAATTTACCTGTGCCATGTGATGAAGGTATTGCGCTGAGCCGTAATGCCTAAACAGGTGATTTGTTTTGCCATTACAGAAGCATCTGAAAACACGAATAAAACTTTATTTCAACAACAACAGGCATAATAAAGTAGCTAATTATTAAATTATAGCTTTATTAGTGTTTGTGCTATTAGTGTTGCTGCTTCTAGTGTTGGTGCTGTTGTTGTTTGTGTTATTAGTGTCGCTGCTATTAGTACTGTGCTATTGGTGTGGGTCACTTTGGTGTCGGTGCTATTGGTGTCGGCGCTATTGGTGTTGGCGCTATTAGTGTCGCTGCCATTAATACCTGGGCTAATGATTTCGGAATCGCCCATTGTCTGGTGTATGTATACGTGTTACTGTGTTATTGTGTTGTGTGTGTGTGTGTGTGTGTGTGTGTGTGTGTGTGTGTGTGTGTGTGTGTGTGTGTGTGTGTGTGTGTGTGTGTGTGTGTGTGTGTGTGTGTGTGTGTGTGTGTGTGTTGTCATATCTGATGTGACTGTCACTTGTATTGTGTGTAACATGTGTCAAATACACTCCTGGGTGTCACGTATGTCATTTGTTTCGTCTGTCTTTTGCCAGTTGTGTCTTGTGGCTAAACACAATGGGGAGGGAGCTTCATGCTACCCCTCCATGTAAAAATGCCCTTTTATGGTTGGTCTAATGTGCCAAAAGATTAGGTTTAGGGTAGGTTTAAAGTTAGGAGTAGGGTTAGGTTTAGGGTTAAGTTGAAGGTACTTTTGACAAGACTGACATCAGGTGTTTACACACGTCTGTCCACCAACCAAGAATTGCTCCACGGATAACGTCCTGCACCTGGCTCCACAACGTGTCAGGCTCCAGCTCCACCCACCCTACATGGGGGGAGATCACTTGAATCTGGAATGTACAGGGGGTGTCACACCCAGGTATACATACAAATTTAAAAGCAATACATGTGACAGAATACAGATCGATGACAAGCAAGTGAATGTAGTGGAGATGTGTACGGACCTGTGTGTGAATGTCAGCATGCAAGGAGGTGAGGGTGACGATATTATCAACAGAACACAACAACCAAGGGCATCTTAAATAAAAGTGACAACTTAAAACCAGAAACATTTCACTTCAACTAATTAAGAAGGATACTAGAATTAGATGGCCAGTGGTAATCCCAAACAAAGACATTCAGACAACAAATGCAGCACAGCAGCCTTATGGACCACAAGGCCTGAAGAGGACAGGTGATGTGACATCTGTCACACAAAAAAGTGTCACATCCAGTTACAAAAAAACACAAAAGTATTTTGGTTGGGGGCCACACCAAGTTATTCAAACAAAAGTTATACAGTTGTCATACCCAGTTTAGACAAACAAAAGTACTATGCTGGGGGTCACACCCAGTTTAAACAAACAAAAGTACTGCGATGAGGGGTCACACCCAGTTTAGACAAACAAAAGTACTATGGTGGGGGGTCACACCCTGTTTAGACAAACAAAAGTACCATGGTGGGGGTCATATCCAGTTTAGACAAACAAAAGTACTATGGTGGGGGTTACACCCAGTTTAGACAAACAAAAGTACTATGGTGAGGGGTCACATCCAGTTTAGACAAACAAAAGTACTATGGTGGGGGTTACAGAGATACACAAACAAAATAACCGGTAATGTACGATGGTTACACCCAATTACATAAACAACCGAAGTGAATGAAACATATGAACTTATAACAGACCTGTCTTCGACTGCTTCCACAGATGTGCGCCTTAGAGTCATAAACCAGAGCTCGAATAGTTGTTGTGCCAACGTCGATCGACATCACAAGTGGCTCCACCTGTCCAGTGTCATCTCCACCACCTAGCCTTGCTGCAGACGACATCCTATCAACCTGGCAGAGGCAGACACGTTAAAACATGAAGTTTAATTAACAATTTGCTGTGTAACAGTTTAAAACTGCTGTAACAACCTAAATCAGTTGTTTAGATGATTAAAAAAAGTATGCATTTTTTCAAACAAACTGCAGCATACAATTGCCTAAAGCTTCTTCCCCAGCTTGTTTGCCCACAGTGAATCTGTTTGTTTGTGTTGAGATGTGTAGTGTGTTAATAATTACGTAATGTGTGCAGTTTGCTTAACAAAGAAAGCACACGTTTTTAATTGGCCAAAGAAATCAAGGTGTTGCACATGCATACACACACACACACCTATCCTATGATTATAAATTATACATGCCTACACATATAAATGGCAAAATGTTGACCAGAAAATATGATGTATAGTTTTATGACGTGTATATATAGCTAAATTAGGCAATGCAATATTACAGGGAGATTTCATGGAAAGGTGTCCTTGCACGCTAAATTTCAAAATTGCTCTGAACAATCTGTTGATAGGTGATTCATGTGCTTAGATATATCAAGTGACTGGGACAATTTGTTTTTTTATATAAAAAAATGTTACATGGTGTTTTTTGGACAATTTCCAAAAAACGTAAAGATTTTAATTTGTTCAGACATTTTCTGAATCTGACTTTCATCAATTTTTTGTTGTTTAAATGAGCTTTTTAAAGTTACTAAATGCTATAAGTCGATTAATTAGGATTATATCTAATATACATGCAACATTAAACAAATTAACTTGAATAATGTGGATGTGAAATGTGTTAATTGTTAATTAATTTAGTGCCATGTCCCATACGAAACACACAAGGCTGAAAGTTTTCATAATATTGTTATTTTCTGTGCACTTTTTTTACTTCAAATTCTCTAAATTCAACCTATAAGTAATAATATAAATTAGTCACAAAATATTTTTTTAATTAGACTATATTTAATTGATATTTGAAAATTGTCCCGTACGACACATTACAGTTTTGGCATCTTTTCTTTAGACATAGTTCATCTGAATTAGGCCCTAACTGTTTGATTTACTACTACAATAATAGGTGGCTTCATATTTTATAAGTCCATGATGTAGCTTCTTCTAGTTCTATCAGTGAAATACCAGCGGGAATTAATTTGAAAGCACTTTGCAGAAGAAGCCTTACATAGTTAGTGAGTGGTTTGATGTACGGGGTATTTACCATGCCTGGTGAACTGTTTTCTAGTAAAGGGATCAACATCACAGGTGAAGAACTAAAGTACCTGTCATGCACAGATGAGGCAAGTATTTCATCCAAATGGCTAACTCCAATGGACACACTGTTCTACCCTGCAAGTACCATTCTGCAGAAGATCGGTCCTCCAGTTACAGTGAAAAAATGGAACTGTGTTTTCTTTCAGAACTTGCACCCTTTCATTGAATCAAATGACTGCCTATGGTATGACAGTAAGAAAGTAGAGGTGTTTCACCCCATAACCCGTCTCTATTTACCTAATACTGAAGCTAAACCAAGACTTCATGGTGAACTGAAATTATTTGTATTATCCTTATATTTAATAACAGCTTAGGTTGTCCCGTACGACACAATTTGTTCTGTACAACATAAATTATGTTAAGTTTTTATCATTATGTACAAATGCTACATACTTTCACTGTTTCAGCTTATTTTTAATAAAAACGGTGATTAGAAGGAATTTCAAGTGTTAACTGTGGTGTTATTTAGAGATGTACAACACTTTTCAGCTGTCCGTAAGACACTTTTTCTTTTCAGATAAATGTTATCAACACGGTAAAACAACTTATATTTTAATAAAACAAAGTTCATTAACTATTTAAAAAAATAAGTTTCAAGAATGTTTTCATCATCAACTCACAGAATTATCCAACTTAATATTGAAAACAAATGTTTATTCTCTGTGTCCTGTACGACGCACCACTTTTTTTACTAATTAAATCTTCACAAGTTACTGAGCAATGTTGGTAATTGGGACAAGTTACCATATGGGTAACTGTTAGTGTTACGTTACATTCAAATTGGTATTGATTGTTTGACCTTGTCAGGCTTGTGCCCTATTTCCAAAGGTAAACATCAACAAAAAGTCACCTTACTGTAACCAAGCAGGAAGTGTAACAGTGTCTCCTTATGCCTTGGCTGCGCGGCGGCGAAAATTGTCAACAGGTTTCTAGTTTCTAGAAACTAGAAACGGAAGAAGTGTCGAAGTTGTCTTAACGACTTCAGTCAAGTACCGTTTCATTTCTCGTCGTAAATTCTCGAGCAGCTCGATAAATAACACCGAATCTGATCGTTATTTGTTGAGCAGCTCGAGAACTACCGCGAACTCGGTCCGTTATTTATCGAGCAGCTCGAGAAATAACGCGAAGTGTGGCTGTTATTTGTCGAGCAGCTCGACAAATAACAACGCCGATTTAGATCGTTATTTATCGAGCAGATCCGGACGTGCATGCGTGTGCACTTACATATATTTTCAAGGCATATATAACTTACGTGGAAATTCAAATTGTTTGAAGTAAATCCGACGCTGTTGAATCATTTCGTGCGTGTATTTATTTGTTTTGATGGGAAAATTAAGACTTCTTTGAATCTTTAGTTCTTATTCGTCGAGCTGCTCGAGAAATAACGCCAACTTCGTTCGTTATTTATCGAGCAGATCTAGAGGTGCATGCATGTGCACTTAGACATATTTTCATGGCATATATACGTGGACATAGTTATTGTCTGAAGTAAATCCGACGCTGTTGAAATGTTTCGTGCGTGTGTTTGTCCGTCTTGATGGGAAAATGAAGACTTTTCGGTACTTTTGCAGTTTAGGCCCGCACCTCGCAAAAAACATGAATACGCTCACCTACAGTCACCAAACTTCACATCATATATCTACAACACCTATTCTACACATACATAATTATCACGTGATCAAAAGGTTAAATTTAATGTCTTACAAGAAATTCACTCGTTTTTGCGTGTTTTCAGTAGTTCCACCGAAAACTCCGGTAGGTAGCGGCACTTTATGGTTGCCTTCAGACGGGGATAAATCACAATTCATATTTCAATAATAATTATTGTCAAAGTCACTGAATCATCTCCAAAGTGGTCTTCAGCTGGTGCTGATGGGGATCCCATACCGCCGACTTGTAATCCAGGACTGGTCGGTTTAGGCCTTTGAAGCAGTGCGTCTGGACGGTGGTGGAGCATCCTTTCAGATTTCTGTAGGCAAACGCGCTGAGTCTGTTGGCCTTTGCAGCTGCAGCTTTTATTTGTTTGCCCCAGTGAAGAGTCTTTGTGAGTTCGACGCCCATGTACTTAGCACTTGTGAGTTTCTCCAGGGTGTGGTTTTGGAGAGTGTATAGCTGGTCGGGATTTTGGTTTTCTTCTTGGTGACAGCTCAGTAGATGGCATTTTCCGACATTGAATGACATCTGCCTTTTTTTCCCCCAGACTTCCAGTTTTATCAGGTCTTCCTGGAGATCGTCCGCATCAGACGGGGTCTTGATCCGGGAATAGAGGGTGGTGTCGTCGGCGAATAGTCGTAGTCTGGCCCTGACTCCATCTCCAAGATCGTTGATGTAGATCAGGAACAGAGATGGTCCCAGAACCGATCCTTGCGGTACTCCTGAGATAACAGAGCCAATGTGTGAGCTTTCTCGCTCTACTACTACCTGCTTCGTGCGGCCGGAGAGAGAGAGTTCTCGATCCATGCATTTGTTGCCCCTCTAAAGCCGCAGTAGTCCAACTTCATGAGCAGTCTCTTGTGGGGCACTTTATCGAAGGCCTTAGAGAAGTCAAGGAATATCGCGTTCGTCTGTCCGCCCCTGTCCAGTTCCGCTGCAAAGTCTTCTACCGTGAGGATAAGTTGAGTTTCGCAGGAGCGTTTCTTGCGATAGCTTTGCTGGGCATCAGTGATGATTTGGTTGTGTTCTAGGTGGCCTGTTATTTCAGATCTCACGATATGCTCCAGAAGCTTGCAGCAGACACATGTCAAGGAGATGGGTCTATATAGTTGTTAGCTTGGCTCCTGTCTCCTTTCTTGAAAATGGGCTGGACTAAGGCATGTTTCCAGATTGCAGGGATCTGGCCTGTGGTTAGTGATCTGCTGAAGAGGAGGGTCAAGGCTGGGGCAAGTCCCCTGGCAACGTCGTTAATGAGACGGCATGGAATGTTGTCCGGTCCTGCAGCTTTCCTGGGGTTCAGATTGGACAGTAGTTTGAAGACACCGTTTTCTCCAATGGAGATTTCCGGCATGGTTGGGTGGGGGCTGTTTTTCAGTGATGGCATATTGTCCATGTCCTCTATGGTGAAAACCGAGCAGAATTGGTAGTTCAAGATGTCTGCTTTCATCTTGCCGTCACCGAATGTGAGTCCATTCCTTTTAAGTGGGGATACTCCCGACATGTCGTTTCTTCTGTTCTTGATCAACCGCCAGAGGTTTTGAAGAGTCTTCCTCAATAAGGTGACCGACACACCGCTGGTAGCACTGCCTGTTGGTGCATCGAGTTTCTTTCTTGATGGTCCTGTGTCGCTCCCAGTCCGTCACACTCTCCGTGGATTTTGCCTTCTTCCACGCCCTGTGCTTGCGGCGCGAAATCTTTTTCAGCTTGCCGTTGATCCAGGGCTGGTGGTTTTTTTACCGACGTGGTCTTGGTAGGAATATGCTGTTCCATCATGGTGGTTAGGTGACTGTGTATGAGCTGCCAGAGCTTTTCGGCTGATGATTCCTGGTCTGTCTGGATGTCACTGCTAAATGCAGCGGTCTTCTCCCTGATTGATAGTGGAGTGTACCCCTAGCGGACTACAGGAGAACTGAACCTGCATCATTTCTCGAGCGTTTGACAACGCTACAGTTTATTGTATCTACCTATACAGTACTATGCTTTATGACTCGTTTATTCATTGCTGAAGATGCGTGTAAGTTATTACACTACATAAACATCGATGCAAATACACAAGGGTGTTATTTAATTGAGGCAAAATCTGCTTTCTTCCACATGCTGACTTTCCTGGCTACTGCCGCTGGCTTAGCTCTCGATGCTTTGATGCGGCTATCGGCTAATACGGTATCGTGGTCACTTAGGCCTGGAATGGTGGTGGTTCTGTTTACCAGGTTTGGTATATTGGTCAGGAAGGGATCAATGGGCGCATCGCCTCTGGTTTGTTTGTTATTCATTTGTTGGAGTCCCAGGTCATTAATTGTGTCCAGGAAAGCTTGGCTGATCATCTGGAGGTAGGCGTGCCCTGTCACTGTCTGGTTTTTCCAGTTAATGTCCAGCAGGTTAAAATCACCGCCTATCCAAGCAACTCCATCTGTTGTGATGGTATCGAGGGTCTTGAAGATGTCCTCCATTGCTTCTATAAGGAGGTGCAAAAAGTCAGCCTTCTTAGGCCTGATGCTTTGGAAGTTAATCACCAGGCTGCGGAGAGAGGGGGCCTCTTTCACAGGTGATGGTGTGCTGGAAGGTTCACTGCTGGTTGAAGTTGAGTCCAAGGAACTGAAGTCTGGGGGATCTGCCTTGTGTCCAGGTGTAAAGGTTTAGGGCGGGATGCCATTGACTCTGTTGCATGTTGGAGCTACATTGGGAAGTATTTGGGCTGTTGGGATCAGAGTAGGAGAGAGATGATGCTCTTGATATGTCTTCAAGGGAGGGGTGATCTGTATAATGATGCCGAGTGTCCTGTGTGTTTTCACTACCACTAATGGTGGTTTCAGGGGCTGCCACAAACAGTGCACTGGAAAAGTTAGACAAGCCGCAGGCACAACATATCCAGGGCGTGCTTGATGTGTGAGCAAAGTACACTGTATCGCTCATGTTGATACATTTCGTGTGGAACCAGGATTCACAGTTGTCACATGCTGCCATGATCTCTCACTTTCACTGCTTTGCCACATTCACCACACGGGAATTTAACAGCACGAGGGCCTGGGTTGTCTTCAATGTCGTGGAAAATAGGAAATAAACAAAGGCATGTTTATCGTTCACTGAGCTTTAATGGTGATGTGGAGTCGGAATTGTTGTTTTAGCTGGGAGACCAAGTTGTATAGGCTGCAGTTTAAACTATTATCATTAATATTACTAATGATAGTATTAGTATGGGTGGATGAGTTTCAAGACGATTGTGCGGTGCAATTGAAAATGTAGGCCTTCGCCCTGGCTGGGCCCCAGGGCGATACTGGGATAAAGCGTCTTGACGAAAAGCCTGTTAGTAGAGTTTATTATGTTCCTAAACATTGCATGTAACACGAGCCAGTTTTATTATGACCACCTGACCTGCCGAGATCCACTGATCTAGTGAGCGATTTCATAGTTTCGCAAAGCGATCAGCCAGGGGGTACTGCTGGCTGGCGCTGACGTAATCAGCAGCAGCGACCCCTGGCTCGCGAGGATGAGTGAGATGCCTGTTTGTTCTTCTGTGGTTTTGGTTGGTTGTTCTTACTTCTAAATGCAAATTATTTATTATAATTTGTTCTCTCTCTCTGTTTCTCTGTGTGTGTCTCTCATTCACACACTCTAACACACAAACAACAAACCAATTAAATGGCATGGTGCCATTGGCACTGACATGATTCGCATATTTAATTTTTGGGTACACTTCGCTGATATCGACCAAATAGCATACTAGACAAACGGTGTGAAATCCGAGCTGTTTACCATTAAAAAAATATTGCGTTACAGTCGCCAGTCCATTTTCGGTGCACATTTTTGGCGAGTGCATGGCTCACATACTATAGTGCGTAGCCACATAGTGAATTTGAAGATATCCATTGGCAAGCATCCAGCTTTATGAAGAAATTAAGTGTCTTTTTCCTGTGCTAAGGCCAAAGCCATATATCATTCAGCTAGTTTTACATAAAGACTTGCTCGAGGCGCATACTAAAATGTGGACCTTGAGGACCGGGCGGACCAAGAGAACCGGTCCACATTCACAAGGATGCGCACGTTATCTGTTCCGTCTTTACATGCGTGTTGCTGTCTTTTGCGAGTGCACCTGCAAACATTATTATTTTAACAGTTGTGTAGTCTATTTATTATCATGATTTTGGTAACTTAATTATTGTATTTTTAGAAAATTAAAGGAATGATGAAAAGAACAGTCTATACTTACTATAGGATCATTACATGTCAAATCAATCACTCAAAACATCACCCGACTCCAATTTTGATGAAATTTAGCACAGGTGTTGGCACCCATGAGAACATAAAAATTGCAAATTATAAAGAATCTAGGTCAAATATTAATGAAGATATAAGTCACTGAACTTTGACCCGATTCGCATACTGGTCGTTACAGTAACATATATAACTCTGCTTCTAATAAAGGTAGAAAAGAGAGTAAGACATCTTTGGAAAGCCAGTAAATATGTGCATATTTACATTGTAAAATTACATTTTTCATGTAAATATAAAAGTATCATTTATCATAATATGACCTTTGACTTCCGATACCCAAAAAAATGCGTCTTCATTTTAATTCTACAACATCCTATATCATTGTTCAAGTGTCCCTGAAAATATTAGGATGGGCAAATAATAATGTTCAGAGATACAGTAAATTTAGTACAGCCGGCAACCTATGTTTGGTCTCCAGATCAGTCAATACCACGCTGAATTTCCGAATAAACTTTTCAGATCACATAAAAAGCATGCTAAGAGGTCTCTTATAATTAAATGAGTGTACATACATGCTGTAATGTCTCATTTAACATGTTCACATGTTTTACTTTTTCTTTGGATAGCCTGTAGTCAGTCGTTGGGTCTACGTTGGTGAGGAGAATACTAACTCGAAGAATGTCACTTTGTTACGGGTAAAACTATGATGGTGTTGGACCATATGGGTGAAGGAAGGTCAGCCAGAATATTTGTTACATGCGCTAGCCTCCAGTGTCCATTGTAGATGGCTGTTACATACCGTTTGGCATCTGCCAGATGAGGACAACACACTAGGCTGTCACAACTTCTTCCCTTTTCAGGTTGATGTAGAATATAGTGCTACTTCCAAATGATTCAATGATAATTACTTGATGATGTGTAGATTATGTGTTCCTGCTGATGTTTTAGCTGTTTCCATATAGCTTGTAAGAAGATAGCTGCTTCATAGTACACTTCCGGGAATCCTCTTCTGTGGTTGGAAAGCAGAACTCAGTAGCTGGTATATGGGCTGATTCAAACAACTGCATAAAATATTATGTTTTTTTGTAGACTGGCTTTTGGTCTGGTCTCTTGACCATTCCATCCACACCATCACATGTCGTTTTTGAGAAAAGTGCTACACTGGAGTCTGCTCGTGGTGGCAGAGGTTCAGAAAGTTTGTGCAGTTTTTATACTAACTAACCACAGGCAACACTGTGCACAGGCAACAGTGTGCACAGGCAACACTGTGCACAGGCAACACTGTGTACAGGAAACACTGTGCACAGGAAACACTGTGCACAGGCAACACTGTGCACAGGCAACACTGTCCACAGGCAACACTGCACAGGCAACAGTGTGCACAGGCAACACTGTGCACAGGCAACACTGTGCACAGGCAACACTGTGTACAGGCAACACTGTGTACAGGCAACACTGTGTACAGGAAACACTGTGCACAGGCAACACTGTGCACAGGCAACACTGTGCACAGGCAACACTGTGCACAGGCAACACTGTGCACAGGCAACACTGTGTACAGGCAACATTGTGCACAGGAAACACTGTGCACAGGCAACACTGTGCACAGGAAACACTGTGCACAGGCAACACTGTGCACAGGCAACACTGTGCACAGGTAACACTGTGCACAGGCAACACTGTGCACAGGCAACACTGTGCACAGGCAACACTGTGCACAGGAAACACTGTGCACAGGCAACACTGTGCACAGGCAACACTGTCCACAGGCAACACTGTGCACAGGAAACACTGTGCACAGGCAACACTGTGCACAGGCAACACTGTGCACAGGCAACACTGTGCACAGGCAACACTGTGCACAGGCAACAGTGTGCACAGGCAACAGTGTGCACAGGCAACACTGTGCACAGGCAACACTGTGCACAGGCAACACTGTGCACAGGCAACACTGTGCACAGGCAACACTGTGCACAGGCAACACTGTGTACAGGCAACACTGTGTACAGGCAACACTGTGTACAGGAAACACTGTGCACAGGCAACACTGTGTACAGGAAACACTGTGCACAGGCAACACTGTGCACAGGCAACACTGTCCACAGGCAACACTGTGCACGGTCAACACTGTCCACAGGCAACACTGTCCACAGGCAACAGTGTGCACAGGCAACACTGTGTACAGGAAACACTGTGTACAGGCAACATTGTGTACAGGAAACACTGTGCACAGGCAAAACTGTGTACAGGCAACACTGTGCACAGGCAACACTGTGTACAGGCAACACTGTGTACAGGAAACACTGTGTACAGGCAACACTGTGCACAGGCAACACGGTGCACAGGCAACACGGTGCACAGGCAACACGGTGCACAGGCAACACTGTGCACAGGCAACACGGTGCACAGGCAACACGGTGCACAGACAACACTGTGCACAGGCAACACTGTGTACAGGAAACACTGTGTACAGGCAACACTGTGTACAGGCAACACTGTGCACAGGCAACACTGTGTACAGGCAACACTGTGTACAGGAAACACTGTGTACAGGCAACACTGTGTACAGGAAACACTGTGCACAGGCAACACTGTGCACAGGCAACACTGTCCACAGGCAACACTGTGCACAGGCAACACTGTCCACAGGCAACAGTGTGCACAGGCAACACTGTGTACAGGCAACACTGTGTACAGGCAACACTGTGTACAGGAAACACTGTGTACAGGAAACACTGTGCACAGGCAATACTGTGTACAGGCAACACTGTGCACAGGCAACACTGTGTACAGGCAACACTGTGTACAGGAAACACTGTGTACAGGCAACACTGTGTACAGGCAACACTGTGCACAGGCAACACGGTGCACAGGCAACAGTGTGCACAGGCAACACTGTGCACAGGCAACACGGTGCACAGGCAACACGGTGCATAGGCAACACTGTCCACAGGCAACACTGTGCACAGGCAACAGTGTGCACAGGCAACACTGTGTACAGGCAACACTGTGCACAGGCAATAATGTGTACAGGAAACACTGTGCACAGGCAACACTGTGCACAGGCAACAGTGTGCACAGGCAACATAATGCACAGGCAACACTGTGTACAGGCAACAGTGTGTAGAGGAAACACTGTGTACAGGCAACAGTGTGTACAGGCAACACTGTGTACAGGCAACACTGTGTACAGGAAACACTGTGCACAGGCAACACTGTGCACAGGCAACACTGTGCACAGGCAACACTGTGCACAGGCAACACTGTGCACAGGCAACACTGTGCACAGGCAACACTGTCCACAGGCAACACTGTGTACAGGCAACACTGTACAGGAAACACTGTGTACAGGAAACACTGTGCACAGGCAATACTGTGTACAGGCAACACTGTGCACAGGCAACACTGTGTACAGGAAACACTGTGTACAGGCAACACTGTGTACAGGCAACACTGTGCACAGGCAACACGGTGCACAGGCAACAGTGTGCACAGGCAACACTGTGTACAGGCAACACTGTGCACAGGCAACACTGTGTACAGGAAACACTGTGCACAGGCAACACGGTGCACAGGCAACACTGTGCACAGGCAACACTGTGCACAGGCAACACAGTGCACAGGCAACACGGTGCATAGGCAACACTGTCCACAGGCAACACTGTGCACAGGCAACAGTGTGCACAGGCAACACTGTGTACAGGCAACACTGTGCACAGGCAATAATGTGTACAGGAAACACTGTGCACAGGCAACACTGTGCACAGGCAACAGTGTGCACAGGCAACATAGTGCACAGGCAACACTGTGTACAGGCAACAGTGTGTAGAGGAAACACTGTGTACAGGCAACAGTGTGTACAGGCAACACTGTGTACAGGCAACACTGTGTACAGGAAACACTGTGCACAGGCAACACTGTGCACAGGCAACACTGTGTACAGGCAACACTGTGTACAGGAAACACTGTGTACAGGCAACACTGTGTACAGGAAACACTGTGCACAGGCAACACTGTGCACAGGCAACACTGTCCACAGGCAACACTGTGCACAGGCAACACTGTCCACAGGCAACAGTGTGCACAGGCAACACTGTGTACAGGCAACACTGTGTACAGGAAACACTGTGTACAGGCAACACTGTGTACAGGAAACACTGTGCACAGGCAACACGGTGCACAGGCAACACTGTGCACAGGCAACACTGTGCACAGGCAACACAGTGCACAGGCAACACGGTGCATAGGCAACACTGTCCACAGGCAACACTGTGCACAGGCAACAGTGTGCACAGGCAACACTGTGTACAGGCAACACTGTGCACAGGCAATAATGTGTACAGGAAACACTGTGCACAGGCAACACTGTGCACAGGCAACAGTGTGCACAGGCAACATAGTGCACAGGCAACACTGTGTACAGGCAACAGTGTGTAGAGGAAACACTGTGTACAGGCAACAGTGTGTACAGGCAACACTGTGTACAGGCAACACTGTGTACAGGAAACACTGTGCACAGGCAACACTGTGCACAGGCAACACTGTGTACAGGCAACACTGTGTACAGGAAACACTGTGTACAGGCAACACTGTGTACAGGAAACACTGTGCACAGGCAACACTGTGCACAGGCAACACTGTCCACAGGCAACACTGTGCACAGGCAACACTGTCCACAGGCAACAGTGTGCACAGGCAACACTGTGTACAGGCAACACTGTGTACAGGAAACACTGTGTACAGGCAACACTGTGTACAGGAAACACTGTGCACAGGCAATACTGTGCACAGGCAACACTGTGCACAGGCAACACTGTGTACAGGCAACACTGTGTACAGGAAACACTGTGTACAGGCAACACTGTGTACAGGCAACACTGTGCACAGGCAACACGGTGCACAGGCAACACGATGCATAGGCAACACTGTGCACAGGCAACACTGTGCACAGGCAACACTGTGCACAGGCAACACGGTGCACAGGCAACACGGTGCACAGACAACACTGTGTACAGGCAACACTGTGCACAGGCAACACTGTGCACAGGCAACACGGTGCACAGGCAACACGGTGCATAGGCAACACTGTGCACAGGCAACACGGTGCACAGGCAACACTGTGCACAGGCAACACTGTGCACACCAATTATATTGCTTCAATCTTGAAGTAGGAAATGATTGTGTGTCACAGTTGTTGTAATTTCTGACTCCAACATACGCGACATCATTGTTATACACCTCTTCCTAAACACAGCATAATTTTTGTCACTGCAAAATGTACAGCTGGGCAAAGAATCATCAACTTTCCTGATGGTTGAGCTAGTTAGTTAGTTAGTTAGCGAACATTTTCTGAACCTCTACCGCCACTAGCAGGATTTGGGGAAATATGCGAAGTGGTACTTTTATGCAACATAACACAGGAAGGGCATATGTGATGATGTGGGTGGAATGGAATAGTCAACAGACTTGATGCAAAAGCCAGTCTACAAAGACCATAATTATATGATCATTACACCACCACACCAATGTAGTCCAGTGAGTTCACGTCAGTCTATTTATTCCTGCTATCAAATTCTGCACTTTGGAAGGTATTTTCAACCACAGAAGAGTTATGAATAAGCAACTCTTCTTGCAAGCTGTTTGTAAACAGCTAAAGTAATAGCAAGAACACAGAAGGTACTATTCTTTAAGGCATAATCATTGAATCACTTGGAAGTAGCACCATATTCTATATCTTCAATGAAGAGAAGAGGTTGTGAACTTGTCACAGCACAGTGTGTTGGCCTCATTCTGCCATACGCCAAAGGAAATCTGAAAGCCATCTATGATGGATACTGGAGGCTTGCGTATGTAACAAATGTTATTCCAACTAATCTTCCTTCACAGCAAACCTCATAGTTTTACCCGTAACAAAGTGACACTGATCGCACCTACAGGATATCTAAAGAGAAAACAGAAGAGAGGCCTTGTAAAAAATGTGAACATGTTAAATGAGCCATTACAGCATGTTTGTTATGCAAAGGTTACGCTGCCATTCAGTGTGGTATCGACTGATCTGCAGACCAAAAATAGGTCACCCGGCTGTACTAAATTTACTGTATCTCTGAACATTATTATTTGCCCATCCTAATATTTTCAGGGACTCATGAGCAATGATGTAGTATGCTGTAGAATTAAAATTTAAAAAATCTGAGGATACATTTTTTGGGTATTTGAGTTCAAAGGTCATATTATGATTAATTATACTTTTTTATTTATATTAAAAGTTTATAAATGGAACGAAGATGTGCACCTATTTAATGGCTTTCCAATGATGTCTTACTTTCTTTTCTACCTTTATTAAAAGCAGAGTTATGGACGTTAATGTAACGGCCAGTATGTCAATCGGGTCAAAGTTCAGTGACCTATATCTTCAGTAATACTTAACCTAGATTTTGTTATAATATGTGGTTTTTATGTTCTTATGTGAGCCAACAACTGTGCTAAATTTCAACAAAAATGGAGTCGGGTCGTGCAAAAATGGCCTAAAAGTGATTGCTTTGACACGGAATGACCCTATAACAATATATACTGAAATAATTATTACACACAGCAAGGTGAGGAATTCTGAGGCTTCGCCCGCTTTTGCTTGTTTTATGTATAGTATAGGGGCATAATATATTGTGTTGGAACTCAAGTGGATTATCACTGCATGCTACATATATTTGTTAGTGTATGTATGATTGCAATGAGTAGTACGTATGATTTCAATGTTCCTGTTATTGGGGACCTGCATGGCCCAGTCAACCAACTGAAATCTTTGATATCAGCTTTGCCTTTGGCAAACTGTAATTTTGTAACGAAACACCAACAGTGACAATTTTTTTAATAAGTAAGTTTGAACTAAATAATTTGTTAATGCGAGTATTTAATTTAATTTTCCTACTACCAGCTGTTAGTAGGAAAATTTAAATTCATCGAACGAACACAAATCATATTTAAAAAAAAAATCGTGGACATGTTGAAGCAGACTGTGTATGTACAGTCGCGCTCAGTTATAACGCGGTTGGTCGTGGATCCCGAATTTCTGCCGCCAGGGGGAAATGGGCGCTATGACAAACTATTTTAACACGGTAATAACTGTCAATTGTTGTGTGAAGTTATCCCCATCTTTGTCCATGACGTGTATATTGAAAGACTAGTTGGTGGACAATAAATTCAACGTTGACGTACAACTGCAACGAATCAAGTGCGAGGCGCGTCACTACGTTGCCGTTCTTTATAGCTGTATATTTTATACATGTTGAATCATGGCAATAAATTACCTGTATATTCAATTTCAAAGAAGTGTATTATTTGCTCATTTGTCTCTAAAGGCTGGTTTACATGAGCGATATAATTGTCAGGTGAGTGTCACCCGACCAATCATTGTTTCTTGAACGAGCCAAGAAACGATGCATCCGATTGTTTTGACAACAATGTGTTGCTAATAATCGGGTGATTAGTATCGTTCATACAAACGGGCCTTTAGTAATGAAAGTGTCTGAAAACAATACATTAAATCTGATAAGAAGACACAATTGTTTAATGTGGCAACTAAACATGCCATAGATGTGAAAATGGCACAGCAGTTGGAATGATTAAAGAACGCACATCAATAAATATGTCACGTACAAGTTTGTACAATAGAAGCGTCATGCAAAAATTGAAGAAACCACAAGTATTTAACTTGACATTGAATATCTATAATAAAATTATAGCCTTCGAGAACTATTCAAACGGTTTCATGCACGCTAAGTAATGCTAAATCCATCTAGATAAAAGTAAACATTATCACAAGATGGTGACTTATTACAGAAATTAATTGGAAGTTATACATCCTGAGGCTACATATTTCTTACTTAGTAACTACACAAACAGTAATAAACATAAGACAGGTACTACGGTGACATACATAGTACTGGTAGTAACACAAACATGAATAAACATAAGACAGGTACTACGGTGACATACATAGTACTGGTAGTAACACAAACATGAATAAACATAAGACAGGTACTACGGTGACATACATAGTACTGGTAGTAACACAAACATGAATAAACATAAGACAGGTACTACGGTGACATACATAGTACTGGTAGTAACACAAACATGAATAAACATAAGACAGGTACTACGGTGACATACATAGTACTGGTAGTAACACAAACATGAATAAACATAAGACAGGTACTACGGTGACATACATAGTACTGGTAGTAACACAAACATGAATAAACATAAGACAGGTACTACGGTGACATACATAGTACTGGTAGTAACACAAACATGAATAAACATAAGACAGGTACTACGGTGACATACATAGTACTGGTAGTAACACAAACATGAATAAACATAAGACAGGTACTACGGTGACATACATAGTACTGGTAGTAACACAAACATGAATAAACTTTACCCACATTAACGAGACAAACAGAAATAAACATCTCCCAGATGTAACCACACAAACCAAAATAAAGAAAACACGTGTGTTCAAAGGCTGAAGTTCAAAGTAGCTAATCAAATAGCAGTAAAACTGAGCTGTGAATATACTTTGAAGATATATCTGATACAAGTTATGCTGAGGTATGTGGATGGACATAGGCTATTATGATTACAATAAAACAAGTCAGCACGATTGTATCTAAGTGAAGCATCAATTCTTTACTTCCCAACAAACCACCTTCACGTTAGTTCAAACTGATCAGTTCAATGTAGTCAGTTCAGTGCGATCAATTCAACATGATTAGTTCAATGTAATCATTTTAATGTGTTCAACATGATCAGTTCAATGTGATCAGTTCAACATGATTAGCTCAATGAGATCAGTTCAATATAATCAGTTCAAATTGATAAATTCATCATGATTGGTTCAACTTGATAAATTCAGTCTGGTTATCTCACTGTGGCCAGTTCAATATGATCAGTTCAATTAACAGTTACACATAATAAGTTCAATGTAATCGTTCAAAGATCAATTTAATGATCAGAATGATCAATATTCAAAATATATACAATTATATTAAAAGTAGCCAATTTAATGTGACCATTTAAATAGGACCATAATATGACATGGGTCATGGTATCAGTACTGTTGATAATGGTTTCGAAGTTGTCTTAACGACTTCAGTCAAGTACCGTTTCATTTCTCGTCGTAAATTCTCGAGCAGCTCGATAAATAACACCGAATCTGATCGTTATTTGTTGAGCAGCTCGAGAACTACCGCGAACTCGGTCCGTTATTTATCGAGCAGCTCGAGAAATAACGCGAAGTGTGGCTGTTATTTGTCGAGCAGCTCGACAAATAACAACGCCGATTTAGATCGTTATTTATCGAGCAGATCCGGACGTGCATGCGTGTGCACTTACATATATTTTCAAGGCATATATAACTTACGTGGAAATTCAAATTGTTTGAAGTAAATCCGACGCTGTTGAATCATTTCGTGCGTGTATTTATTTGTTTTGATGGGAAAATTAAGACTTCTTTGAATCTTTAGTTCTTATTCGTCGAGCTGCTCGAGAAATAACGCCAACTTCGTTCGTTATTTATCGAGCAGATCTAGAGGTGCATGCATGTGCACTTAGACATATTTTCATGGCATATATACGTGGACATAGTTATTGTCTGAAGTAAATCCGACGCTGTTGAAATGTTTCGTGCGTGTGTTTGTCCGTCTTGATGGGAAAATGAAGACTTTTCGGTACTTTTGCAGTTTAGGCCCGCACCTCGCAAAAAACATGAATACGCTCACCTACAGTCACCAAACTTCACATCATATATCTACAACACCTATTCTACACATACATAATTATCACGTGATCAAAAGGTTAAATTTAATGTCTTACAAGAAATTCACTCGTTTTTGCGTGTTTTCAGTAGTTCCACCGAAAACTCCGGTAGGTAGCGGCACTTTATGGTTGCCTTCAGACGGGGATAAATCACAATTCATATTTCAATAATAATTATTGTCAAAGTCACTGAATCATCTCCAAAGTGGTCTTCAGCTGGTGCTGATGGGGATCCCATACCGCCGACTTGTAATCCAGGACTGGTCGGTTTAGGCCTTTGAAGCAGTGCGTCTGGACGGTGGTGGAGCATCCTTTCAGATTTCTGTAGGCAAACGCGCTGAGTCTGTTGGCCTTTGCAGCTGCAGCTTTTATTTGTTTGCCCCAGTGAAGAGTCTTTGTGAGTTCGACGCCCATGTACTTAGCACTTGTGAGTTTCTCCAGGGTGTGGTTTTGGAGAGTGTATAGCTGGTCGGGATTTTGGTTTTCTTCTTGGTGACAGCTCAGTAGATGGCATTTTCCGACATTGAATGACATCTGCCTTTTTTTCCCCCAGACTTCCAGTTTTATCAGGTCTTCCTGGAGATCGTCCGCATCAGACGGGGTCTTGATCCGGGAATAGAGGGTGGTGTCGTCGGCGAATAGTCGTAGTCTGGCCCTGACTCCATCTCCAAGATCGTTGATGTAGATCAGGAACAGAGATGGTCCCAGAACCGATCCTTGCGGTACTCCTGAGATAACAGAGCCAATGTGTGAGCTTTCTCGCTCTACTACTACCTGCTTCGTGCGGCCGGAGAGAGAGAGTTCTCGATCCATGCATTTGTTGCCCCTCTAAAGCCGCAGTAGTCCAACTTCATGAGCAGTCTCTTGTGGGGCACTTTATCGAAGGCCTTAGAGAAGTCAAGGAATATCGCGTTCGTCTGTCCGCCCCTGTCCAGTTCCGCTGCAAAGTCTTCTACCGTGAGGATAAGTTGAGTTTCGCAGGAGCGTTTCTTGCGATAGCTTTGCTGGGCATCAGTGATGATTTGGTTGTGTTCTAGGTGGCCTGTTATTTCAGATCTCACGATATGCTCCAGAAGCTTGCAGCAGACACATGTCAAGGAGATGGGTCTATATAGTTGTTAGCTTGGCTCCTGTCTCCTTTCTTGAAAATGGGCTGGACTAAGGCATGTTTCCAGATTGCAGGGATCTGGCCTGTGGTTAGTGATCTGCTGAAGAGGAGGGTCAAGGCTGGGGCAAGTCCCCTGGCAACGTCGTTAATGAGACGGCATGGAATGTTGTCCGGTCCTGCAGCTTTCCTGGGGTTCAGATTGGACAGTAGTTTGAAGACACCGTTTTCTCCAATGGAGATTTCCGGCATGGTTGGGTGGGGGCTGTTTTTCAGTGATGGCATATTGTCCATGTCCTCTATGGTGAAAACCGAGCAGAATTGGTAGTTCAAGATGTCTGCTTTCATCTTGCCGTCACCGAATGTGAGTCCATTCCTTTTAAGTGGGGATACTCCCGACATGTCGTTTCTTCTGTTCTTGATCAACCGCCAGAGGTTTTGAAGAGTCTTCCTCAATAAGGTGACCGACACACCGCTGGTAGCACTGCCTGTTGGTGCATCGAGTTTCTTTCTTGATGGTCCTGTGTCGCTCCCAGTCCGTCACACTCTCCGTGGATTTTGCCTTCTTCCACGCCCTGTGCTTGCGGCGCGAAATCTTTTTCAGCTTGCCGTTGATCCAGGGCTGGTGGTTTTTTTACCGACGTGGTCTTGGTAGGAATATGCTGTTCCATCATGGTGGTTAGGTGACTGTGTATGAGCTGCCAGAGCTTTTCGGCTGATGATTCCTGGTCTGTCTGGATGTCACTGCTAAATGCAGCGGTCTTCTCCCTGATTGATAGTGGAGTGTACCCCTAGCGGACTACAGGAGAACTGAACCTGCATCATTTCTCGAGCGTTTGACAACGCTACAGTTTATTGTATCTACCTATACAGTACTATGCTTTATGACTCGTTTATTCATTGCTGAAGATGCGTGTAAGTTATTACACTACATAAACATCGATGCAAATACACAAGGGTGTTATTTAATTGAGGCAAAATCTGCTTTCTTCCACATGCTGACTTTCCTGGCTACTGCCGCTGGCTTAGCTCTCGATGCTTTGATGCGGCTATCGGCTAATACGGTATCGTGGTCACTTAGGCCTGGAATGGTGGTGGTTCTGTTTACCAGGTTTGGTATATTGGTCAGGAAGGGATCAATGGGCGCATCGCCTCTGGTTTGTTTGTTATTCATTTGTTGGAGTCCCAGGTCATTAATTGTGTCCAGGAAAGCTTGGCTGATCATCTGGAGGTAGGCGTGCCCTGTCACTGTCTGGTTTTTCCAGTTAATGTCCAGCAGGTTAAAATCACCGCCTATCCAAGCAACTCCATCTGTTGTGATGGTATCGAGGGTCTTGAAGATGTCCTCCATTGCTTCTATAAGGAGGTGCAAAAAGTCAGCCTTCTTAGGCCTGATGCTTTGGAAGTTAATCACCAGGCTGCGGAGAGAGGGGGCCTCTTTCACAGGTGATGGTGTGCTGGAAGGTTCACTGCTGGTTGAAGTTGAGTCCAAGGAACTGAAGTCTGGGGGATCTGCCTTGTGTCCAGGTGTAAAGGTTTAGGGCGGGATGCCATTGACTCTGTTGCATGTTGGAGCTACATTGGGAAGTATTTGGGCTGTTGGGATCAGAGTAGGAGAGAGATGATGCTCTTGATATGTCTTCAAGGGAGGGGTGATCTGTATAATGATGCCGAGTGTCCTGTGTGTTTTCACTACCACTAATGGTGGTTTCAGGGGCTGCCACAAACAGTGCACTGGAAAAGTTAGACAAGCCGCAGGCACAACATATCCAGGGCGTGCTTGATGTGTGAGCAAAGTACACTGTATCGCTCATGTTGATACATTTCGTGTGGAACCAGGATTCACAGTTGTCACATGCTGCCATGATCTCTCACTTTCACTGCTTTGCCACATTCACCACACGGGAATTTAACAGCACGAGGGCCTGGGTTGTCTTCAATGTCGTGGAAAATAGGAAATAAACAAAGGCATGTTTATCGTTCACTGAGCTTTAATGGTGATGTGGAGTCGGAATTGTTGTTTTAGCTGGGAGACCAAGTTGTATAGGCTGCAGTTTAAACTATTATCATTAATATTACTAATGATAGTATTAGTATGGGTGGATGAGTTTCAAGACGATTGTGCGGTGCAATTGAAAATGTAGGCCTTCGCCCTGGCTGGGCCCCAGGGCGATACTGGGATAAAGCGTCTTGACGAAAAGCCTGTTAGTAGAGTTTATTATGTTCCTAAACATTGCATGTAACACGAGCCAGTTTTATTATGACCACCTGACCTGCCGAGATCCACTGATCTAGTGAGCGATTTCATAGTTTCGCAAAGCGATCAGCCAGGGGGTACTGCTGGCTGGCGCTGACGTAATCAGCAGCAGCGACCCCTGGCTCGCGAGGATGAGTGAGATGCCTGTTTGTTCTTCTGTGGTTTTGGTTGGTTGTTCTTACTTCTAAATGCAAATTATTTATTATAATTTGTTCTCTCTCTCTGTTTCTCTGTGTGTGTCTCTCATTCACACACTCTAACACACAAACAACAAACCAATTAAATGGCATGGTGCCATTGGCACTGACATGATTCGCATATTTAATTTTTGGGTACACTTCGCTGATATCGACCAAATAGCATACTAGACAAACGGTGTGAAATCCGAGCTGTTTACCATTAAAAAAATATTGCGTTACAGTCGCCAGTCCATTTTCGGTGCACATTTTTGGCGAGTGCATGGCTCACATACTATAGTGCGTAGCCACATAGTGAATTTGAAGATATCCATTGGCAAGCATCCAGCTTTATGAAGAAATTAAGTGTCTTTTTCCTGTGCTAAGGCCAAAGCCATATATCATTCAGCTAGTTTTACATAAAGACTTGCTCGAGGCGCATACTAAAATGTGGACCTTGAGGACCGGGCGGACCAAGAGAACCGGTCCACATTCACAAGGATGCGCACGTTATCTGTTCCGTCTTTACATGCGTGTTGCTGTCTTTTGCGAGTGCACCTGCAAACATTATTATTTTAACAGTTGTGTAGTCTATTTATTATCATGATTTTGGTAACTTAATTATTGTATTTTTAGAAAATTAAAGGAATGATGAAAAGAACAGTCTATACTTACTATAGGATCATTACATGTCAAATCAATCACTCAAAACATCACCCGACTCCAATTTTGATGAAATTTAGCACAGGTGTTGGCACCCATGAGAACATAAAAATTGCAAATTATAAAGAATCTAGGTCAAATATTAATGAAGATATAAGTCACTGAACTTTGACCCGATTCGCATACTGGTCGTTACAGTAACATATATAACTCTGCTTCTAATAAAGGTAGAAAAGAGAGTAAGACATCTTTGGAAAGCCAGTAAATATGTGCATATTTACATTGTAAAATTACATTTTTCATGTAAATATAAAAGTATCATTTATCATAATATGACCTTTGACTTCCGATACCCAAAAAAATGCGTCTTCATTTTAATTCTACAACATCCTATATCATTGTTCAAGTGTCCCTGAAAATATTAGGATGGGCAAATAATAATGTTCAGAGATACAGTAAATTTAGTACAGCCGGCAACCTATGTTTGGTCTCCAGATCAGTCAATACCACGCTGAATTTCCGAATAAACTTTTCAGATCACATAAAAAGCATGCTAAGAGGTCTCTTATAATTAAATGAGTGTACATACATGCTGTAATGTCTCATTTAACATGTTCACATGTTTTACTTTTTCTTTGGATAGCCTGTAGTCAGTCGTTGGGTCTACGTTGGTGAGGAGAATACTAACTCGAAGAATGTCACTTTGTTACGGGTAAAACTATGATGGTGTTGGACCATATGGGTGAAGGAAGGTCAGCCAGAATATTTGTTACATGCGCTAGCCTCCAGTGTCCATTGTAGATGGCTGTTACATACCGTTTGGCATCTGCCAGATGAGGACAACACACTAGGCTGTCACAACTTCTTCCCTTTTCAGGTTGATGTAGAATATAGTGCTACTTCCAAATGATTCAATGATAATTACTTGATGATGTGTAGATTATGTGTTCCTGCTGATGTTTTAGCTGTTTCCATATAGCTTGTAAGAAGATAGCTGCTTCATAGTACACTTCCGGGAATCCTCTTCTGTGGTTGGAAAGCAGAACTCAGTAGCTGGTATATGGGCTGATTCAAACAACTGCATAAAATATTATGTTTTTTTGTAGACTGGCTTTTGGTCTGGTCTCTTGACCATTCCATCCACACCATCACATGTCGTTTTTGAGAAAAGTGCTACACTGGAGTCTGCTCGTGGTGGCAGAGGTTCAGAAAGTTTGTGCAGTTTTTATACTAACTAACCACAGGCAACACTGTGCACAGGCAACAGTGTGCACAGGCAACACTGTGCACAGGCAACACTGTGTACAGGAAACACTGTGCACAGGAAACACTGTGCACAGGCAACACTGTGCACAGGCAACACTGTCCACAGGCAACACTGCACAGGCAACAGTGTGCACAGGCAACACTGTGCACAGGCAACACTGTGCACAGGCAACACTGTGTACAGGCAACACTGTGTACAGGCAACACTGTGTACAGGAAACACTGTGCACAGGCAACACTGTGCACAGGCAACACTGTGCACAGGCAACACTGTGCACAGGCAACACTGTGCACAGGCAACACTGTGTACAGGCAACATTGTGCACAGGAAACACTGTGCACAGGCAACACTGTGCACAGGAAACACTGTGCACAGGCAACACTGTGCACAGGCAACACTGTGCACAGGTAACACTGTGCACAGGCAACACTGTGCACAGGCAACACTGTGCACAGGCAACACTGTGCACAGGAAACACTGTGCACAGGCAACACTGTGCACAGGCAACACTGTCCACAGGCAACACTGTGCACAGGAAACACTGTGCACAGGCAACACTGTGCACAGGCAACACTGTGCACAGGCAACACTGTGCACAGGCAACACTGTGCACAGGCAACAGTGTGCACAGGCAACAGTGTGCACAGGCAACACTGTGCACAGGCAACACTGTGCACAGGCAACACTGTGCACAGGCAACACTGTGCACAGGCAACACTGTGTACAGGCAACACTGTGTACAGGCAACACTGTGTACAGGAAACACTGTGCACAGGCAACACTGTGTACAGGAAACACTGTGCACAGGCAACACTGTGCACAGGCAACACTGTCCACAGGCAACACTGTGCACGGTCAACACTGTCCACAGGCAACACTGTCCACAGGCAACAGTGTGCACAGGCAACACTGTGTACAGGAAACACTGTGTACAGGCAACATTGTGTACAGGAAACACTGTGCACAGGCAAAACTGTGTACAGGCAACACTGTGCACAGGCAACACTGTGTACAGGCAACACTGTGTACAGGAAACACTGTGTACAGGCAACACTGTGCACAGGCAACACGGTGCACAGGCAACACGGTGCACAGGCAACACGGTGCACAGGCAACACTGTGCACAGGCAACACGGTGCACAGGCAACACGGTGCACAGACAACACTGTGCACAGGCAACACTGTGTACAGGAAACACTGTGTACAGGCAACACTGTGTACAGGCAACACTGTGCACAGGCAACACTGTGTACAGGCAACACTGTGTACAGGAAACACTGTGTACAGGCAACACTGTGTACAGGAAACACTGTGCACAGGCAACACTGTGCACAGGCAACACTGTCCACAGGCAACACTGTGCACAGGCAACACTGTCCACAGGCAACAGTGTGCACAGGCAACACTGTGTACAGGCAACACTGTGTACAGGCAACACTGTGTACAGGAAACACTGTGTACAGGAAACACTGTGCACAGGCAATACTGTGTACAGGCAACACTGTGCACAGGCAACACTGTGTACAGGCAACACTGTGTACAGGAAACACTGTGTACAGGCAACACTGTGTACAGGCAACACTGTGCACAGGCAACACGGTGCACAGGCAACAGTGTGCACAGGCAACACTGTGCACAGGCAACACGGTGCACAGGCAACACGGTGCATAGGCAACACTGTCCACAGGCAACACTGTGCACAGGCAACAGTGTGCACAGGCAACACTGTGTACAGGCAACACTGTGCACAGGCAATAATGTGTACAGGAAACACTGTGCACAGGCAACACTGTGCACAGGCAACAGTGTGCACAGGCAACATAATGCACAGGCAACACTGTGTACAGGCAACAGTGTGTAGAGGAAACACTGTGTACAGGCAACAGTGTGTACAGGCAACACTGTGTACAGGCAACACTGTGTACAGGAAACACTGTGCACAGGCAACACTGTGCACAGGCAACACTGTGCACAGGCAACACTGTGCACAGGCAACACTGTGCACAGGCAACACTGTGCACAGGCAACACTGTCCACAGGCAACACTGTGTACAGGCAACACTGTACAGGAAACACTGTGTACAGGAAACACTGTGCACAGGCAATACTGTGTACAGGCAACACTGTGCACAGGCAACACTGTGTACAGGAAACACTGTGTACAGGCAACACTGTGTACAGGCAACACTGTGCACAGGCAACACGGTGCACAGGCAACAGTGTGCACAGGCAACACTGTGTACAGGCAACACTGTGCACAGGCAACACTGTGTACAGGAAACACTGTGCACAGGCAACACGGTGCACAGGCAACACTGTGCACAGGCAACACTGTGCACAGGCAACACAGTGCACAGGCAACACGGTGCATAGGCAACACTGTCCACAGGCAACACTGTGCACAGGCAACAGTGTGCACAGGCAACACTGTGTACAGGCAACACTGTGCACAGGCAATAATGTGTACAGGAAACACTGTGCACAGGCAACACTGTGCACAGGCAACAGTGTGCACAGGCAACATAGTGCACAGGCAACACTGTGTACAGGCAACAGTGTGTAGAGGAAACACTGTGTACAGGCAACAGTGTGTACAGGCAACACTGTGTACAGGCAACACTGTGTACAGGAAACACTGTGCACAGGCAACACTGTGCACAGGCAACACTGTGTACAGGCAACACTGTGTACAGGAAACACTGTGTACAGGCAACACTGTGTACAGGAAACACTGTGCACAGGCAACACTGTGCACAGGCAACACTGTCCACAGGCAACACTGTGCACAGGCAACACTGTCCACAGGCAACAGTGTGCACAGGCAACACTGTGTACAGGCAACACTGTGTACAGGAAACACTGTGTACAGGCAACACTGTGTACAGGAAACACTGTGCACAGGCAACACGGTGCACAGGCAACACTGTGCACAGGCAACACTGTGCACAGGCAACACAGTGCACAGGCAACACGGTGCATAGGCAACACTGTCCACAGGCAACACTGTGCACAGGCAACAGTGTGCACAGGCAACACTGTGTACAGGCAACACTGTGCACAGGCAATAATGTGTACAGGAAACACTGTGCACAGGCAACACTGTGCACAGGCAACAGTGTGCACAGGCAACATAGTGCACAGGCAACACTGTGTACAGGCAACAGTGTGTAGAGGAAACACTGTGTACAGGCAACAGTGTGTACAGGCAACACTGTGTACAGGCAACACTGTGTACAGGAAACACTGTGCACAGGCAACACTGTGCACAGGCAACACTGTGTACAGGCAACACTGTGTACAGGAAACACTGTGTACAGGCAACACTGTGTACAGGAAACACTGTGCACAGGCAACACTGTGCACAGGCAACACTGTCCACAGGCAACACTGTGCACAGGCAACACTGTCCACAGGCAACAGTGTGCACAGGCAACACTGTGTACAGGCAACACTGTGTACAGGAAACACTGTGTACAGGCAACACTGTGTACAGGAAACACTGTGCACAGGCAATACTGTGCACAGGCAACACTGTGCACAGGCAACACTGTGTACAGGCAACACTGTGTACAGGAAACACTGTGTACAGGCAACACTGTGTACAGGCAACACTGTGCACAGGCAACACGGTGCACAGGCAACACGATGCATAGGCAACACTGTGCACAGGCAACACTGTGCACAGGCAACACTGTGCACAGGCAACACGGTGCACAGGCAACACGGTGCACAGACAACACTGTGTACAGGCAACACTGTGCACAGGCAACACTGTGCACAGGCAACACGGTGCACAGGCAACACGGTGCATAGGCAACACTGTGCACAGGCAACACGGTGCACAGGCAACACTGTGCACAGGCAACACTGTGCACACCAATTATATTGCTTCAATCTTGAAGTAGGAAATGATTGTGTGTCACAGTTGTTGTAATTTCTGACTCCAACATACGCGACATCATTGTTATACACCTCTTCCTAAACACAGCATAATTTTTGTCACTGCAAAATGTACAGCTGGGCAAAGAATCATCAACTTTCCTGATGGTTGAGCTAGTTAGTTAGTTAGTTAGCGAACATTTTCTGAACCTCTACCGCCACTAGCAGGATTTGGGGAAATATGCGAAGTGGTACTTTTATGCAACATAACACAGGAAGGGCATATGTGATGATGTGGGTGGAATGGAATAGTCAACAGACTTGATGCAAAAGCCAGTCTACAAAGACCATAATTATATGATCATTACACCACCACACCAATGTAGTCCAGTGAGTTCACGTCAGTCTATTTATTCCTGCTATCAAATTCTGCACTTTGGAAGGTATTTTCAACCACAGAAGAGTTATGAATAAGCAACTCTTCTTGCAAGCTGTTTGTAAACAGCTAAAGTAATAGCAAGAACACAGAAGGTACTATTCTTTAAGGCATAATCATTGAATCACTTGGAAGTAGCACCATATTCTATATCTTCAATGAAGAGAAGAGGTTGTGAACTTGTCACAGCACAGTGTGTTGGCCTCATTCTGCCATACGCCAAAGGAAATCTGAAAGCCATCTATGATGGATACTGGAGGCTTGCGTATGTAACAAATGTTATTCCAACTAATCTTCCTTCACAGCAAACCTCATAGTTTTACCCGTAACAAAGTGACACTGATCGCACCTACAGGATATCTAAAGAGAAAACAGAAGAGAGGCCTTGTAAAAAATGTGAACATGTTAAATGAGCCATTACAGCATGTTTGTTATGCAAAGGTTACGCTGCCATTCAGTGTGGTATCGACTGATCTGCAGACCAAAAATAGGTCACCCGGCTGTACTAAATTTACTGTATCTCTGAACATTATTATTTGCCCATCCTAATATTTTCAGGGACTCATGAGCAATGATGTAGTATGCTGTAGAATTAAAATTTAAAAAATCTGAGGATACATTTTTTGGGTATTTGAGTTCAAAGGTCATATTATGATTAATTATACTTTTTTATTTATATTAAAAGTTTATAAATGGAACGAAGATGTGCACCTATTTAATGGCTTTCCAATGATGTCTTACTTTCTTTTCTACCTTTATTAAAAGCAGAGTTATGGACGTTAATGTAACGGCCAGTATGTCAATCGGGTCAAAGTTCAGTGACCTATATCTTCAGTAATACTTAACCTAGATTTTGTTATAATATGTGGTTTTTATGTTCTTATGTGAGCCAACAACTGTGCTAAATTTCAACAAAAATGGAGTCGGGTCGTGCAAAAATGGCCTAAAAGTGATTGCTTTGACACGGAATGACCCTATAACAATATATACTGAAATAATTATTACACACAGCAAGGTGAGGAATTCTGAGGCTTCGCCCGCTTTTGCTTGTTTTATGTATAGTATAGGGGCATAATATATTGTGTTGGAACTCAAGTGGATTATCACTGCATGCTACATATATTTGTTAGTGTATGTATGATTGCAATGAGTAGTACGTATGATTTCAATGTTCCTGTTATTGGGGACCTGCATGGCCCAGTCAACCAACTGAAATCTTTGATATCAGCTTTGCCTTTGGCAAACTGTAATTTTGTAACGAAACACCAACAGTGACAATTTTTTTAATAAGTAAGTTTGAACTAAATAATTTGTTAATGCGAGTATTTAATTTAATTTTCCTACTACCAGCTGTTAGTAGGAAAATTTAAATTCATCGAACGAACACAAATCATATTTAAAAAAAAAATCGTGGACATGTTGAAGCAGACTGTGTATGTACAGTCGCGCTCAGTTATAACGCGGTTGGTCGTGGATCCCGAATTTCTGCCGCCAGGGGGAAATGGGCGCTATGACAAACTATTTTAACACGGTAATAACTGTCAATTGTTGTGTGAAGTTATCCCCATCTTTGTCCATGACGTGTATATTGAAAGACTAGTTGGTGGACAATAAATTCAACGTTGACGTACAACTGCAACGAATCAAGTGCGAGGCGCGTCACTACGTTGCCGTTCTTTATAGCTGTATATTTTATACATGTTGAATCATGGCAATAAATTACCTGTATATTCAATTTCAAAGAAGTGTATTATTTGCTCATTTGTCTCTAAAGGCTGGTTTACATGAGCGATATAATTGTCAGGTGAGTGTCACCCGACCAATCATTGTTTCTTGAACGAGCCAAGAAACGATGCATCCGATTGTTTTGACAACAATGTGTTGCTAATAATCGGGTGATTAGTATCGTTCATACAAACGGGCCTTTAGTAATGAAAGTGTCTGAAAACAATACATTAAATCTGATAAGAAGACACAATTGTTTAATGTGGCAACTAAACATGCCATAGATGTGAAAATGGCACAGCAGTTGGAATGATTAAAGAACGCACATCAATAAATATGTCACGTACAAGTTTGTACAATAGAAGCGTCATGCAAAAATTGAAGAAACCACAAGTATTTAACTTGACATTGAATATCTATAATAAAATTATAGCCTTCGAGAACTATTCAAACGGTTTCATGCACGCTAAGTAATGCTAAATCCATCTAGATAAAAGTAAACATTATCACAAGATGGTGACTTATTACAGAAATTAATTGGAAGTTATACATCCTGAGGCTACATATTTCTTACTTAGTAACTACACAAACAGTAATAAACATAAGACAGGTACTACGGTGACATACATAGTACTGGTAGTAACACAAACATGAATAAACATAAGACAGGTACTACGGTGACATACATAGTACTGGTAGTAACACAAACATGAATAAACATAAGACAGGTACTACGGTGACATACATAGTACTGGTAGTAACACAAACATGAATAAACATAAGACAGGTACTACGGTGACATACATAGTACTGGTAGTAACACAAACATGAATAAACATAAGACAGGTACTACGGTGACATACATAGTACTGGTAGTAACACAAACATGAATAAACATAAGACAGGTACTACGGTGACATACATAGTACTGGTAGTAACACAAACATGAATAAACATAAGACAGGTACTACGGTGACATACATAGTACTGGTAGTAACACAAACATGAATAAACATAAGACAGGTACTACGGTGACATACATAGTACTGGTAGTAACACAAACATGAATAAACTTTACCCACATTAACGAGACAAACAGAAATAAACATCTCCCAGATGTAACCACACAAACCAAAATAAAGAAAACACGTGTGTTCAAAGGCTGAAGTTCAAAGTAGCTAATCAAATAGCAGTAAAACTGAGCTGTGAATATACTTTGAAGATATATCTGATACAAGTTATGCTGAGGTATGTGGATGGACATAGGCTATTATGATTACAATAAAACAAGTCAGCACGATTGTATCTAAGTGAAGCATCAATTCTTTACTTCCCAACAAACCACCTTCACGTTAGTTCAAACTGATCAGTTCAATGTAGTCAGTTCAGTGCGATCAATTCAACATGATTAGTTCAATGTAATCATTTTAATGTGTTCAACATGATCAGTTCAATGTGATCAGTTCAACATGATTAGCTCAATGAGATCAGTTCAATATAATCAGTTCAAATTGATAAATTCATCATGATTGGTTCAACTTGATAAATTCAGTCTGGTTATCTCACTGTGGCCAGTTCAATATGATCAGTTCAATTAACAGTTACACATAATAAGTTCAATGTAATCGTTCAAAGATCAATTTAATGATCAGAATGATCAATATTCAAAATATATACAATTATATTAAAAGTAGCCAATTTAATGTGACCATTTAAATAGGACCATAATATGACATGGGTCATGGTATCAGTACTGTTGATAATGGTTTCACAACTGTATTAATTAACACATTTGACATATTACGTTGCCACAACAGTAAAGAAACAGTACATTTGTAGTACAGCCAAATACAACAAGATAGTGAACTTAACGTAATATATATTTGTAATAATTTTCCAATAAAAATAAACATAAAAAAATATTATACATAACAACTATGGAAGACACATTTCAGCATTATATACTGGTACTACAAGTTATCACATTGTTTCAGTTTATATCTGACATTGGTGTCACAAATCTGTCATCACATTCTGACAGTTTAGATCTGTCATTGGTGTCACAAGACTGTCATCACATTCTAATAGTCTATATATGTCATTGGTGTCACAAAACTGTCACCACATTCTAACAGTCCACATCTGTTATTGATGTCACAAAACTGGCATCATATTTTAACAGTCAACATATGTTATAGCTGTCATAAGATTGTCATCACATTCTACATCTGTCATTGTTGTCACAAAACTTGCATCACATTCTAACAGTCTACATCTGTTATTGGTGTCACCACATTCTAACAGTCAACATCTGTTATTGGTGTCCCAAGACTGTCATCACATTCTAACCGTCTACATCTGTCATTGGTGTCACAAGACTTGTCATCACATTCTAACAGTTTACATCTGTCATTGGTGTCACAAAACTGTCACCACATTCTAACAGTCCACATCTGTTATTGGTGTCACAAAACTGGCATCACATTTGAACAGTCAACATATGTTATAGCTGTCATAAGACTGTCATCACATTCTAACAGTCTACATCTGTTATTGGTGTCACCACATTCTAACAGTCAACATCTGTTATTGGTGTCACAAGACTGTCATCACATTCTAACTGTCTACATCTGTCATTGGTGTCACAAGACTGTCATCACATTCTAACAGTTCACATCTGTCATTGGTGTCACAAAACTGTCATCACATTCTAACAGTCTACATCTGTCATTGATATCATAAGACAGTCATCACATTTCAACAGTCTACATCTGTCAGTCATGTCACAAGACTGTCATCACATTCCAACAGTCTACACCTGTCACTCGTGTTACAAGATGGTATCACACTATATCAACCAAACATTTGATTTATATATTCTCTCATTCTAGTCATTAATATAGTAACTGACCCTTAGGAATTACATTTAGAAATACTTGCATGGTTTTGCTATGCTTTTTCCCTGTGCATGTTAAGATATATACGCAAGACAAAGTAGTCGTGGCTGATGCAAAATAAACAGCAAGTAACCAACACATAACCAGGTCACAGACTAACCAAAATTTTTTGAAATGTTTACAGTAAACCTTGTGAGAAATGGCCAGACCACACTAGAAAACAATAGCAGATGCATAGGTTGGGAATATCAAAAAAATAAACCCGTCGTGCAAAACGCACATTAACATATACTGTTGTGAGACCCGGTCCAACAGTCGGCTAAGCAACCATAAATGATTGTGACTCACAGAGTCATGTCACTGAAATAGGTCATGAAAGAGTCATACACCACTTATGACTTGAGCAATTTGGAAGCTCCTATAATATTCACACGTCATATGACTTGTCAAAATTGCTGTTCAAGAGATGTGTCATACGAGATGTCACTGTCATTGCTGGATAGATGCGTCATATGACATGTCATTGTCTTTGCTCAAGAGACTGTCTTCGACGGTACCCGGATGTAAAAGAAGACACCGCCGAGGGAAGACTGAAAGAGAATGATTACATCATGAGAAGATGTCAGTAATCAAACGAAACGGGCACGTGAAGTGCTTACTCGCTTTTGAACAAGACTATAGTACAGTGAGTAAACATGACAGTGTCTAGTTGTAATGTGTCATGTTGTACTGTGTAAACATGACAGTGTCAAGTTCTAGTGAGTAAACATGGCAATGTCATGTTGTACTGTGTAAACATGACAGTGTTCAAGTTCTAGTGAGTAAACATGGCAATGTCATGTTGTACTGTGTAAACATGACAGTGTCAAGTTCTAGTGAGTAAACATGGCAATGTCATGTTGTACTGTGTAAACATGACAGTGTCAAGTTCTAGTGAGTAAACATGGCAATGTCATGTTATACTGTGTAAACATGACAGTGTCATGTTCTAGTGAGTAAACATGGCAATGTCATGTTGTACTGTGTAAACATGACAGTGTCAAGTTCTAGTGAGTAAACATGGCAATGTCATGTTGTACTGTGTAAACATGACAGTGTCAAGTTCTAGTGAGTAAACATGGCAATGTCATGTTGTACTGTGTAAACATGACAGTGTCAAGTTCTAGTGAGTAAACATGGCAATGTCATGTTGTACTGTGTAAACATGACAGTGTCAAGTTCTAGTGAGTAAACATGGCAATGTCATGTTGTACTGTGTAAACATGACAGTGTCAAGTTCTAGTGAGTAAACATGGCAATGTCATGTTGTACTGTGTAAACATGACAGTGTCAAGTTCTAGTGAGTAAACATGGTAATGTCATGTTGAACACATGACAACATCACATTGTAATGTAACCATGGCAGTGTTATGTTGTATTATAAATAAACATGACGATTGGTCTTCATAGGAGTCTTCTTGACTCATATTAAAAATACTTGTGACTGGCGATTACATAATATACTAAACAGACAGTGTCCTATTTTTAATATTTGTTATAACTGGAAGCTGAAACAAAAGGCTAAACAAAAAAAGTGCTTTATGTTACCTTTAAAAGCACAAGTTGGACACTAAAACAGTACAATGCCTATACCAACATTAGTTCAACACGTCATCAAGAATACCAAGCCAAATGTGCGTGTTACCTTCAGCTCAACATGACGACAGAGATATCTAGCCCGAGCATGTGTTCTGAAATATAGAACAATGGTCTATTACCGCAAGTGGAACTAAAAATCTGATGTAGTAAATAGTTGCAAAGAGTTGAACTTAACATATGATGCACTAAATTGTTAACAAGAGTGGAACTTAACATCTGATGCAGTAAATAGTTATAATGCATTGAACTTAACATCTCATGTGGTAAACTGTTACAAAGAGTTGAACTTAACATCTCATGTGGTAAACTGTTACAAAGAGTTGAACTTAACATCTCATGTGGTAAACCATTACAAAGAGTTGAACTTAACATCTCATGTGGTAAACTGTACAAAGAGTTGAATCAAACATCCGATGCAGTTAATTGTTAACAAGAGTTGAGCTTAACATCTAATACAGTATGTTAATTAATATACACAGGAACTGTGTTAAGAAATTAGAACAATAATTACACAACCACACCTGGTTGATCGCATGATCTACAGGGTACTATAAACACAAAGACGCAGGGGACGGATTCCCAAAGGTCCATGCCTAGTGTTTAATGAAGATTACATAATTTTTTTCATAATGTTATGCATATTTGTTATGATTATTGCAAGTTACGTAAAATGCCCCCGACAATCTTCTAACATACAGTTTGAACCCTTATCTCATGACGAATTTCCAAAAAGAAATTAATTATTTTCTTCTCAGCAGTTATAGATGAACCCATGAAAGTTTTGGTGCCCGAGATAAAAAGCGTTTAGGATGAATTTATTAACACACAAATGTACATGTTGTTGCTGAATTATAGTTAGATGTATCCTAGAATACAAAAATATTGTAGTTATAAAAGTTATAAGCGGAAAAGAAACAGTTGGGTTAAAGCAACACAATAACAAGAAACAATGTAAAGAGAACTGACATTTCCTGCACTGTGCAACTGTTAATCTGATGCACAAAGACAGCGAAAGTACATCTAAAAGAACACTTTGTGATGTACAGTGAAACATATTGTGACATCTAAAGGAAAGCACAGTGACATCTAATGAAACACTGTGACATCTAAAGGAAAGCACAGTGACATCTAATGAAACACTGTGACATCTAAAGGAAAGCACAGTGACATCTAATGAAACACTGTAATATATATAAAGGAAACACTGGAACATCTAATGAGACACACTGTGATATCTAAAGGAAATACTGTGACATCTAAAAGTAACACACTGTGATATTTAATGAGACACGTTGTGACATACAAATGAACAAATTGTGACATATACAGGAACACACTGTGAAATTGTGACATACAGGAACACACTGTGACACCTAAATGAAAGAGGAACACATCTAAAGGATGGATAAGGTGACTTACGCAAACAGCACAAAGAGATATGTTCCAATGCCAGCGAACAGATGCCACCATGCGTGACCTTGCAGGACTGGCTTCACCGGGTAGCCGACACTGTGTCGGAGTTCCCTGTAACATCACTTCCATATTTACACCACAACCAACACTGTCATCAGTTCCCTGTAACATAATTTCAATGTTTATATCATAACCTACACTGTGCATCAGTTCTCTGTAATATTACTTCCATATTTACATCACAACCAACTCTCTGTCGGAGTTCCCTGTAACATCATTCCCATACTTACATCATAACCTACACTGAGCATCAGTTCCCTATAATATTACTTCCATATTTACATCACAAACAGCACTATGTTGGTGTTCCCTGTAACATAATTTACACCATAAATTGTAGGATGCACCTGTATGTGACTGCACCATAACAAGCTCTGGAATATTTCAATTTTTATACAGGACACAGCGGCGAAGTTTATACAGTTGGTTTTATGAAAGTTTAATGACGATGCTGGACTATGCTGTTTTAGCAAGGGTTTTATAATTTTTTAGTATTTCAGTAACTTTTACATTGTGTGCACCTGTCCAGTTGAACCGCACCTGTGTTGCGACATGACTGTGGTCAACCAGGCGTGGCGTTGACAACAAGAACATATTCATACAATAGGACTGAATTACTGCTAATTAGATGTGACCAGACTTTACTCAGCACTGGACAATTGTGTTGCACCAGGTGAACCTTTGAATCAGTGTCACAGGGGCTGTAGGACTGGCAGGTCCAAGAAAAGACTTATTGCTGTACTGACTAATCCTCGCCCCCCGCCCCCAGCCCCCCGCCCTACTTTACTGTGAGACGCAAAGCCTGCCTACAAAATCAGATTGTCGTGGACATGCACACATCTCCATGTATAACGAAGTGTGCGAGACCTACAATAACTGCACATCTACTAAATACCCGGTCCGTGAAATCTAAAGTGGATCAACTTGTCAAGTTGCTTGATGACAACGAACTTGATATTCTAGCACTGACAGAAACCTGGCTGAGCCCGGGTGATGTTAGTCGGACAGAGATAAATGTGTTGTCACCAAACGGCTACAAATTTGACCATAATTCGCATAGTGACATAACTGGAGGAGGTGTTGGTGTCATGTACCATGCATCTTTCAAAATGAGGCAACTTGCCACAAAGACACATGGATCATTTGAAGTGATGTGTCTTCAGCTGATGTATAGGTCATACTATTTCTGGGTATGTGTTATCTATAGTCCTCCACCTTCTGCCCATAATGGTCTGAGCGCATAGATGTTCATGGACGAATTCTCAGAGATTTTCTGCAGTGTTTCTGCATGGGCCATGACAACTTGGTGATTGTCGGAGATTTCAACTTACATGATGATTTGTTGGATGATACAAAGACTGTACGCTTTCTCAACATCCTAGAATCTCATGGTCTGCATCAGCATGTGATGGAAAAGACACATTCACATGGTCACACTCTAGACCTGATAATCACGCGATCCGAAGCAGACATCATTGGTGATATTGTGGTGGAGAATCCAGGAATATCCAACCACTCTGCAGTGAGATTCAAGATACAAGGTTGTAAACCTTATACAACCTTGTGCTCCTAAGAAACGAGTCAGCTACACATTATACCGCAATGTAAGTGCATCTGACATGCAGGCAGACATTTCTCAGTCAGAGCTGCACACTACTCCAGCTGATGACTTGGATGGACGTGTTCGCCAGTATGACTCGGTCTTGCGCAGCTTGTTAGATAAACATGCTCCCGTAAGGCAGAAGACGGTCAGGGTGCGACCCAACGTGAAATGGTACAACAGAGAGTTACGCAAGGAGATACAAAAACGTAAGAAATATGAACGTCTATGTCGGAAATCTGGACTTGAAATTCTCTGCCAGATTTTCATGCACCAGTGCACGGTCGGAAATAACTGTCTTCGTCAAGCCAAACATCGATACTATTCAAACAAGGTTGTTGAGGTTGGATCAAACCAAAAAAAACTTTACAGCATTGTGCAAACATTGATGCACACTCGGGTGGACCCGCCACTGCCAACACAGGCCTCTCCAGAAGCTCTGGCTCAAGTTTTCCAAAATTACTTCTAAGAGAAAACTGCAAGCATTCGCTGTGCACTGGATCGCCGAGCAGGAGCACAACGTGATGCCCACATCACTACTTATGAACACAATGGAAGTCATCCTTTGGATAGTCTGACACCAGCCTCTGAGGATGAGGTCAGAAACATCATTACATCATCTGTTCCTCGATCCTGCGCTCTCGATCCTCTGCCGACATGGATGCTGAAGAATTGCCTTGACGCACTTGTTCCTGTCATTACCAGGATTGTGAACATCTCGCTGGCCACAGGAGATGTGTCAGTTAACTTGAAAGCGGCACATGTGACTCCGCTTTTTAAGAAGCTGTCCCTGGATACCGAATGTCTTACAAGCTAATGACCGATATCTAATCTCAGTTTCCTGTCCAAAGGTGGTGTCGTCACGTTTGTCACGTCACATGGCACAGCACAACCTGAATTAGTGAATTAGTCAGCATGCAGAAAGGGCCACAGTACAGAGACTGCACTGCTGAGAATCCAGAACGATTTACCGGTACCGTTATCTGAGGATAATCAGTGTGTCTCGTGTCTAGTCCTTGACTTGCTTGACACAATTGACCATCAGATGCTTGTGTCACGTCTGTCTAAGAAGATCAGCCTTTTGGGCACAGCACTAAACTGGTTTACCTCGTATCTCGAAAACAGAAAACAAGCTATTAAGATTGGAGAAGCCATCTCGAACGTGTCAGTGCTGACATGCGGTGTCCCCCAAGGGTCAGTCTTGGGACCGTCACTGTTCACCATATACACGGCTGGTGAACTGGGTTGCAAAATCCGACAACATGGCTTGGATTTTCATATGTACGCTGATGATATGCAGCTCTACACAACATTCATATGTTGTCATATCTCAGTAGAAGCATGCATTGCTGACATCAACGGTTGGATGACAGCAAACAAACTTCAATTAAATGGTGACAAAACTGAAGTTCTGTTCACAGGATCAGAGACGCCGTGCAGAAAGATACTTAAAACAACAAAGATCGACGTTGGGGACACCCAAGTGACCCCCCCAGTACATGTGTCAGAAATCTTGGGGTCATGTTCGATGTTGGACTTACAATGGATCAACAAGTCAGTGCCATCTGTAGATCTTCTGGTCTGCAAATCCGAAATGTGGGTAAAATCATTAAATTTCTTACGCCAGGAGCTGCCGAATCATCGTTTCATTTATAATGTCCAGACTTGATGGTTGTAATTTGCTGCTGTTCGGAACTAACAAGTGTCAGCTACGTAGACTGCAGTGCATTCAGAACACGACTGCTCATCTAATCACACGAACAAGGAAACACGAGCACGTAACACCAGTCCTGAAATCTCTCCATTGGCTTCCCATCCAAGAAAGAATTACGTTTAAAATTCTCCTGGTCACCTTCAAGGCACTCCGCGGACTTGCACCGCAATACACTTCCGAGCTTCTTGTTGAATATCAGCCGACATGCTCCCTCAGATCAAATTCTGCTGGTCTGCTGACAGTTCCAACCACATGTCTCAAGTCTTTCGGAGACTGTGCGTTCTCCAAAGCGGCCCCTCTACTTTGGAACAATCTGCCACAGTCAGACAGTGTGACACTATTGCGTCGTTTAAGACGGTGCTGAAGACACTCCTTTTTAAAATCGCTTTCACTACCTAAATGAGTGACATACAATCGTGAACTATTTTGTAAAGCGCTTTGAACAGAACTAAGGACTGGATACAGCGCTATCTAAGACTTTATTATTATTATAAACAACACTGTGTCTAAGTTCCTGGTAATATAATTTCCACATTTATGCCATAACCTGCATAGCGGGCATCAGTTCCCTGTAATGCTATGTCCATATTTATATCACAATCTATACCATACCTAGATTCCCTGTAACATAATTTCCATGAATACACAATAACCTACACTATATTTAAAGTCTCTGTAATATAACTTCCAGGTTTACACCACAATTCAGTTACAAGGAGTTGTGATGTTTTGATACAATGGATTAAGCTGTGGTCACTGACATGCCTGACATGAAAGACATATCTGACATGAAAGACATACTTGACATGAAAGACATACCTGACATGAGAGCAGTAGACGTTGTCAATGTTCCAGATGACAAAGCCAATGCCATAGGTGAGAGAGCTGACCAGCATTAGAGGTAGAGAGTGCTCGTATCGTCTGAAACACGACACGTCTGTCATATAAACACCAGCATCATGACATAATATATGCGATATCAACACACATGGTATGCCATAGTACAAGTGATATAAATACACATGGTATGGCATAATGTATATCATATCAACACAAACGGGAGGAGATAATGTCTTATATAAACACACATGGTATGACATAATATAAGTGATATAAATACACATGGTAAGTCACAATGTACATGTGATATAAACCCACATGGTGTCAGAGATATTAGGAACAGGGATATGATACACTCCAATGCGCATCTATTGACGCTTTTATGACGTTATTTTTGCAGCGCCCTCTAGTGGCATACGAGTACCATAAACACTGCGGGTGGTACATAATATCGGTCTTTCGCCCTTAATTCTCTCCCTCTGGTAGTAGGCTATATTCACTAGAGTAGGTGTCACCAGTACATTGGATTTAGCTTCACATCTCATTCACCAGATGCAGCCCTGTGAATGTATTTCCACTTGTCCAGTTGTTATCTCCTACACCCGCTTTAAGTTTGTTGTTTGGATCACTTTTGCATGGGGGGGGGCGATAATGCAGATCTACGTTAGCGCCCACCCCCACTTTTAGAATATCTCGATCTAATCGTCTATGGGCGATAATGTGGTGAAATGTTACATTAATGTTCCTACGCTAAAAACAATGTCCCTGGAATCTCGCCAAATTTCAATTTTTATCTTAACACTATAACAGGTCAATTGCAATTTAAATGTAGCACCCAAGTTACTGCTTAAAATTAACATATATGTAGGTAGAAATTTAGGCATACTAGTACAGGCAATAATTTAGGCATACTAGTATACGCCTATGAATAATTGGAATGTACATAAACCCCACACATTGTGGTCAAACAGTGACCAGTGATCAAACAGTGACCAGTGATCAAACACAAATCGTTTCATTTGTTTTAAATTAAAAATTTATACTAGTGTCCCAAGTTCAGGCATCGCAAAATTCCGTGACAATGCAGTATTGTGTTGGTTTTCTCAAGCCTAAAGTGTTTACACAGAATACTAACATGCCAACCAAGTTTACTATCAATCGGAAACATTTATATACTGTTCGTCGTCCTTCGGGAATCGCGGAAAATACATATTGGGGCATTTTTTCCGGGAATTATTACATCCCCAGGCAGCCCACCACTGGCTTCCATGGTGCGCCGCCATTTGACTGCACTTGTGTACTCGTAAGCTGTTGGAGGGCGCCACATGTACTGGGTCGCGTCGTAATGGATAGAATGTCTCATCTCCCTATTCCCAATATCTCTGATGGTAGGATATAATATAAGTGATAACACATGGTATGACATAATGTGATATAAACACACAAGTTATGTCATGATATATGTCATAAATACACATGGAATGACAAAATGTACATGATAGAACAACAGATCACAGCATCACATAATGACTGTGATAATTATGATACTGTTCGTAATTTGGGTGTCGTTCTGTGATAGTGACATCAGTTTTCATTGGTATATTTATCAAGTATGGAGATCCTAATTGTTTTTACCATATATGAGATCTTCATTGAATTTAGTGTCACAAATCTTTGTCTGCAATTATTAAGTTATCCCTTTACAGGTGAATGGGTAGTTTTGTTTGAGATTTTAAGAAATTCCTGCAAAAAAGTACTTCATATCAGCATGGCTGGTGCCAACTGTTATAGCAAACTGTGAATGTTTTACGTTGTGGTACAAGAACAGAACCGCACATTTACAAAAGTAGTAAATATGTCGATATCTAGCAGGAATAATATTTACACTATCTGTTGGTGTCACTCAAGTGTTATCATACATCAAACACTTGGACCTGGGACACTTGAGAGTGACATCTAGCTGATAACACAGACATCACCAAACTGCGTATTCTGTACTCCGTAAATACACTGTCAATACTAGCACATAGACGAACGTGCCCCCCCCCACAGCGAACCAGGTTTTAAGTTGCACAAGCCTATTCTGCACACAAGACAAAAATAGCTATCTAGGTGAACCGATCAATCATCAACCATCAGTTTCGCGATTTTGACAGAAATGCACACCTTACAATGTCAACGTTCAATGTCCAGCTTATCGTTCCTTAACAAGCAATTAAAAAACTAATAATAGATGCATCTATGAATTCATATATTAGAAAAGAACAGAGACTGTGTCAAAATTATGTCGTTTCTCAAAATGTCGCTGTTTTAAAGTTTGCTTCAATTTTAGCAATAAATAAACTACTGAAGATCTCAACAAATAAGGTATCGTTTTAAAGTTCAATTTCAGTGGAATCCAAAAAAAGTACAAGACTCAATTTCACAATTTTGCGATTTAATAACCACTTTGTTGTGGCTGGTCACGGTTGATCTGTTTCTACCTGGTGGGAATCTCACTCACCTGACAATTCGGAAGGAAAGAGCCACCAGCGCTATCACCATCAGTCCATACGCGACCTAAACAATACACTATTATTACAAACTTTTTTGTACATTGCCTTTATCTGGGACAAGCCCACTAAGTGGTCTGAACATGCTGTAATTTCTGTAAAACATACATGGGATCATAAGAAAAAGTTAACAAAAATACTTAGTATTCAAATTAACAAATACATTACCTCCAGATTACCTTTAGATTAATACAATATATATATATATATCACCATCATCACTGTGCAGCCATAGTGTGCCGTGGATGGGTGAAGGCCTCAGGATGCCATACATGTGCATATATATAGGGCCTCATTTAATACTTTCTAGGAAAACTTTCATGTTAACTCGAGTCTAAAATATCTCGCAAACACTCCGTTCTAAAGAAATTAAAAAAAAATGACTGTAAATGCAACTACTTTGTATTTCATCAAATTAAAAGGGTTTAGAATATGTTTCAAAAGCTGTTTTCTCAACTGGGTTATCCCATTGTGAATTCAGGTCTCTGATGTCCAAATATGTTGGGCTGCCTGCTGGCAGTTTAAAAAAGCATACTTTTTAAATCATCAAATGAATCGAGTTCAGTCGTTACATTGTGAAAGCCAGTAGCTGGGTTGACATTTTGTGTATATATATATATATTTATATATATACCTGGTAGTCATTTCTCATGAAATATAGGGTTCTGAGAGGGCAAAAATATATAGGTTTATATAACTTCGTATGTCCTGTCATACGATGAGTACATATTGAGGAAGGTAGCCAAGAATGCGGGAACTCTTAACTCCTAAAACTCACCCTTTTAGAGCTTGGCGAAACAGTAATTACGTACGGCCTGTAACTGTACGAATGCATATCATCTATTAACTTTATACTGTTGAGCACTACACGTGTGAATGATATATGTGTTTTTCTCGCGCTGACCTCAAGGACTATCACAGAACCGTCGCCTTCTCTCACCGCCTCGCAGAACTCTCTTATGCATGTTATTATCTTACCACTTTTCATGCCGTTAGTTGCCTTTTTTATGGCTCAAGGACTTAATGAATGCGAACGTGGTTGGTATAGAGTGTGCCGCATCGTTTGATACATCAACATACCTCTTGGTGATCAGTGTGTCCTGCATAATTTATACCGTTGTTGCATATATTTCAAGTTATTTTACCCTAAAGGTACACAGCATAAGCTTCGAGAATGGTTGAACAATCACATTATTTATGCATGTTTTGGCCTGTGTTTGCCTGCATATGCATGCTGCATACCTACAGTTTCACCAAACTACCCAGGGCAACATTAATAAATCAGAAAAAAATGGTGTGTTTTTCAAAGGTTTGTTAAAAAATGGTCAATGGATGCCGAAATGTAGACCATTTGAGAAATATATCACACCTCTGTATGACACGTGTAGTTTTTCTCACAGTACATAGTAAAGAATTTTCTCCACGTCAAGAATGTTGGGTAGTGCCTGAAAATGACACCCGTATTGATGATGTTGATAGTCCTAAAGGTTTTCAAGATACATAAGTAAAAGTATACATCCTACGAAAGCTCTCACTGAAGGTACACATAATTCCAGTCTTCTAAACTAAATCTATCAGGATTTATAGCAACAAACACAGTTTGTCGACGTTTCATGAGAAATTACCACACATAACAACTCACCTCGTGAAACACCGGCTTCTTGATGACAACGTACAACTGAAAGAAACAAAAAATGAAGAAAACATTTCATGTGTTCCATAAAATTTGACTGTTTGTTTCACAGCTGTCCAGACGTCAGATTTGGCAGATTTCAGTGCATGGCAAGTTGTGCTAGGTCAGTTGGCCTTGACTATCATGTGGGAACCATTACAACTGGGCTGAGGAGAGTGTGGACCCCTGTTTAATTTCCAAAGTATGATAGCAGAACACCAAACTAAATTTAGTCAACGGTGTTTTAAAAATAAATCTGTACCCAAGTACCAATAGCAAATGGTACATTAAATGCCATCTTGGTAATGCCAAGCAGTATGGCAATGCCAAATATGATGGTACTACCAAGTGATATCCCCAAACAAGTAGTATCCCAAAGGTCAGTATCAAGTAGAGTCACAATACCAAGTAGTATCACACTACCAAGTAGTATCCCAGTACCACGTAGTATCCCAATGCCAAGTAGTATCACAATACCAAGAAGTATACAAATACTTTGCAGTATCCAAATAACAAGAAGTATCCCAATACCATGTAGTATCACAAATTTACAATATGTGTGTGTGAGTGAGTGAGTGAGTGAGTGAGTGAGTGAGTGAGTGAGTGAGTGAGTGAGTGAGTGAGTGGGTGAGTGGGTGAGTGAGTGGATGAGTGGATGAGTGGTGTGAGTGAGCGAGTGGGTGAGTGGATGAGTGGTGTGAGTGAGTGAGTGAGTGAGTGGATGAGTGGTGTGAGTGAGTGAGCGAGTGAGTGAGTGGATGAGTGGTGTGAGTGAGTGAGTGAGTGAGTGGATGAGTGGTGTGAGTGAGTGAGCGAGTGAGTGAGTGGATGAGTGGTGTGAGTGAGTGAGTGAGGTGGATGAGTGAGTGGGTGAGTGGATGAGTGAGTGGGTGAGTGGGAGGGTGGGTGGGTGACTGAGTGGATGAGTGGCATGAGTGAGTGGATGTGTGGATGAGTGAGTGAATGAGTGAGTGAGTGAGTGAGTGAGTGAGTGAGTGAGTGAGTGAGTGAGTGAGTGAGTGAGTGAGTGAGTGAGTGAGTGAGTGAGTGACTCACCAATGTGACAACGAGGCAGTAGGTGAAGAGGAGGACCTGGAGGGGAATGTTCTGACTGCGAGGCCGGCCATCCACCTCTACCCTGCAACACAGCACAGCACAGCACATGTAGCAACACAGCACAGCACAGCACGCACATGTAGCAACAGTGCAACTCACTCGATTATGGAATTCTCTAAGTGATCAACTAAAAACTACTGATACTATAACTGCATTTAAGCGTAAATGCAAGAACCTTTTATTTAAGAGATGACTGGTTATGGAAATCTAAATAAAATCATCAACAAGACGAGCCATTGCGGTAAATACCATGTGTTAACACGTGTACTTACCATCTACTTTAAACATGAAACATGAATACCTTTCCTTACTTGATATCAATTATGACTGCTAGAGTAGGAAATAGCAAGTTCAATAAACATAACTCTAATGTCTAAATATGCATGTCAGAGGTAAACTTACATTCAAGTCAATGACTTGACAATTAAAAATTGTACAGTGTACATTCTCACTTGTATTATAGTTAAATTTATTTGCCTTGTATACATTATTGTTGCCAATGTTTTGAATAAACGTTCATTCATTCATTCATTCATACTGCAACACAACATGTGCTTTGATTCCCAACAGCACTTGTATAAATTCAGCAAGATATGTTTTCAAATGGCGACAACTCAAAACCTTCCACTTTAAAGCCACACAGTGAATACTGTATTCATTCTGTTAAGCATACAGCATGCCTAAAAATATTCTTACGGTTACAAAGGTTAAAGAGCGAAATTGGGATTATGACTCTGAGTTTAAGTCTCATTAACACTTGTGGTCTACTCACAGCATGTAGATGAGGAAACTGGAGCACCAGATCATTGGCAACTCATCCAACAACTGGAAGAGAAAGACATCGTTACTCAAACAGAGCCCGGTGATTTAGCAACATTTTCCATGATTATCATTACTGGGTGAACCCGAGCACTATGCACGATACATCCCCAGAAACTAACAACCAATTTTAGAAGGGAATAGTTCTTTATGGAACCTATACATACATAAACAGGTGTGAATAAAAGCCATGTGCACGTGTATGCACGCACCTGTATGCCACGTGTGCTGTGTTTCCTGCATATCCAATGTGCTGTGTGTATTATTTAGTTGTTATCGGTCAAATTTAATTTCTTAACATCATAGTGTTGTCTGTGGCTAGTATTGTCACAGTTAGTACCTGCAAATGGTATTGCTACCATATGTGGATTGACATTGCTAGTGTGTTTTTGTGTGTATGTAACTGTGTGTGTGTGTGTGTGTGTGTGTGTGTGTGTGTGTGTGTGTGTGTGTGTGTGTGTGTGTGTGTGTGCGTGCGCGTATGTATTTCTCGCTGACCTAATACCAAATAACCAATTTGGCCCAAAAAGGGTGCCCACCCCTGGTCAGACATGGGGTCAAATACATTGGTATTTGAAAGTATTTAAATACTTTTTTTTAATGATTTGACATGAAAGTATTTGCATGTGTATTTAAATACTTTCCTAAAGTATTTGAAATGTTCAAATACTTTCAAATACTTTTTCAAATACATAGGATGTGATTATCAATAAATGACAACTTAAAATTAATCTTGTTTGAATTCTTAAGAATTGAGAAATTTTACTATGTCATTTGGCAATTCACCACTTTTCCACTCAGAAATAATGGCAAGGTAACGCCATTATGTGAGAAGTCATTGAGGTCACTGTGTGAGAAGCCAACATCACCTTACTTGTCAGTTGTCACTGTGATGCAATTAGCAAAAAGGAGACTGTTGCACTGGTCTGTCTGTCTTTTGATCATAGTTTCCAAGCCCCAGCTAAACAAACAACCTACCTGGTACCTAACCAATGTGGCAGTGGCTGCTAAGGCCAGCTGTTGTGTCTAATATTTGCTTGCTGTCTGTGGGTTAAGAGAAGGTGGTGGCTTCTTAGGTGGTACCATCATCATAAAAGCCAGGTTCGTTGTAACTGTAAGTTAGTTGCCTATGAACCTACAAACCATGGCTAGCAATACTGTATATTGTAATGTAGTCTGAAAGTAAACAGTATTTAAAAAGTATGAGAAATACTTTCCAATGTATTTGCATTTAAATACTTTTGCATTTCAAAATATTTGTATTTGACTCCCTCAAGAGTATTTGTATTTAAATACATTTCAATGTATTTGACCCCATGTCTGCCCCTGGTATGACACATCTACCCACTAGGTGGCAGCATCATAGAACAGGTAGTTGAGTATGTATGTCATTGGGCGTGGTTCCAACTTACTTGCATTGAATACAGTAATGTACCATGGAAACACCAGGACCCAATTCCAACCACTGAAAGAGAAACAAAACGTGAAAATCTGCACTAACTGGGGTGAAACTAACCGCCCTGACAGGTGTGAATACACATGTCAAGTACACACACACAGTAGATAGTGGTATGTATACACCATGTGAAGTACACACAAATGGCAGATAACTGTCTCAATTTATGAGCTCATCGCAAAGGCAAACTGACCGTTTGATGTATGTCAAATGATAACAATTATTTACTTGGGATTATTCGTTTGCATTTATCTGTACTTAATTTTCTTGATTTCACATGGCCAGTTCGTGACTGGCCACAGGAAAGTGGATATTACATCACACACTTGTAAAATGGAATGGAGTTTAGTGAATTTCTGGATTCCACAGACTGTGAACTTTAAAATGGTTCCTCATTGGTTGAAAAATCTTCAGGAGTTTTTTATTTATTGTTAAAAGTAAACTTTAAAAAGCACCATTTTGAGAAACAAGGTCAGTTTGACTCACATTGTGTATAGTTTTTAGTCTATGGGTTTGTAAATGCATGTTTTATTAGTTTTGGATTGCTTGTCGATGAAAATAACTTGAACATTAAAAGTTAACATTATAAGGTAACTAGCATTTGTGCCAAAATCGCAACATTTTTGAAACATGACCTGAATGGCTATTTTTTGCTGATATACAGATTAACTGTGTGCGACGTAATACTCAGTTCGCTTTGGAGCATCATATATATATATCTTTCAACAAACGTTCCACTTTCCTGATCAATCATCACACAAGCTATATATAATGCGAGGCTTTGTGCAAATGAAACAACTCTGCAATGTGTCTTGAAATGATCGTAGATTAGCCTGACACTGTGCTAAGTACACTTGCACTTGATGACAAAGATGTTTACCCAGGATGCCGAGGTAGCCAGCAATGTATCGCAGTTCTAGGCCGTCTTTCTTGGCGAGGAGTGCTCCGATAAGAGGGGGAATGATCATGACAATGTTACTGACGGTGTTCCCTGGAACAACAAGACAGGATTTGATTAGGGTTAGAGTAAAGTACATTTGATTAGGGTTAGAGTAAAGTACATTTGATTAGGGTTAGAGTAAAGTACATTTGATTAGGGTTTAGAGTAAAGTACATTTGATTAGGGTTTAGAGTAAAGTACATTTGATTAGGGTTAGAGTAAAGTACATTTGATTAGGGTTAGAGTAAAGTACATTTGGTTAGGGTTAGAGTAAAGTACATTTGGTTAGGGTTAGAGTAAAGTACATTTGGTTAGGGTTAGAGTAAAGTACATTTGGTTAGGGTTAGAGTAAAGTACATTTGGTTAGGGTTAGAGTAAAGTACATTTGGTTAGGGTTAGAGTAAAGTACATTTGGTTAGGGTTAGAGTAAAGTACATTTGGTTAGGGTTAGAGTAAAGTACATTTGGTTAGGGTTAGAGTAAAGTACATTTGGTTAGGGTTAGAGTAAAGTACATTTGATTAGGGTTAGAGTAAAGTACATTTGATTAGTATTAGAGTAAAGTACATTTGGTCATGTACACAACATTTGGTAAAGTACAGTAATTTTTGTCATGTACAGTACATTTGGTCATATACAGTACATTTGGTCATGTACAAACATGTACAAATACATTTAGTTAAGTCCAAAATAATACATTTCAGTCATAATGTTCAAAAGTAATACTATTCAGAAGCTAATTATTATCTTTGAAAATATGTAATACTGTAACTGGACACAAGCGGTAAGGGTTCGTTGGGATTCCTAAGAACAATAATGACAAAAGATGCCACATGTTAATGTGACAACGTGTTGGGCCTCTATTTGGCTGTGCCATAGCAAGCTCTCGTATATTTGGCATTTTTACCAGTTTTTAATTTTGATACGGCATTGCACTTTTTACAGTTGTTTTATGAAGGTATCAGATCGATGATGGACTATGCTGTTTTGGGAAGTGTTTAGTGACTGTAGTATTTCAGTAATTTATACCTGTACAGTGAACTGCACAGTGAATTGCATCTGTGCTACAACAATGCTGCTGATCGACCAGGCGTGACGGCAACATCAGGGCCAATGCACAGCCATTCTTCACAGTGCTGAAGTCAAGGCCACATCTCACAACACCAAAGCAATGTATCACATCACTAACAATTTGATGGGCCGTACTCGTACGCCTGCTCCCCAAATGTGACGACGACCCGGATGTACTAGCTGAGGGATTGGTCTCTCACTTCATAGATAAGATCATTGATATCAGTACACAGCTGGTGACTGCACGGTCGCAATGCCAACTGCCCGCATTCCTGCACGACATCGAATGCCGTATTGAAGAACCATTGCGCAACTTTCAAGTTGCTACAGTCACCGACATCTGCGGTCTGGTTGAGAAGACATCCAGCAAACCTTCTTCCAGCATTGACGTCATTTCTGGAAGCATGCTTAAATCTAACATTGACATTCTTGGACAAATGTTAAGATAGGATTCCATATGTATGGATATGGCATGCGGCATGCGGCAAAACAATGAATATAGTGCCCGTTGGAAATAACATAAGTAGTTCCAAACATACATAGACGGATGAGTTTTGTCGTGCGGATGCGGCAAATTGAATCGCTCTGTGTGGCGATTCGAATCGTATCCGCACACAAATCGGATAGGAAATTCCCAGTAGTGATGTCACTACAGAGGTATTCCCCATTCCGTTTGCGTTTCCGTACATATGGAATCATAGTTTTAACCAGCATTGTTAACATGTCCATCGTGTTGGCATCACTACCTGTCGCCATGAAACATGCCGTAGTAACACCGCTGTTAAAGAGGAATGGTCTTGATCCAGAACTGTTATTGAATTATCCTCCAATATCAAATCTGTCTTTCATATCGAAGCTCATTGAGAGATGCACTGCAAACCAAATACGACAGCACAGGATGCAAACTGCATCTTCAATATTTTCGTACCGCCCAATGCACAGCTGTGAAACAGCCCTAGTACGCATACAGGACGACATACTGCTTTCTCTGGATAACAAGAAGAGCGTGATACTGGTGCTACTAGATCTCAGTGCCGCTTTTGATACTGTCGACCACCTTCTGCTGTTCAATCAACTACACAGAATTGGTGTGCATGGCAACGCACTGTGCTGGTTAAAGTTGTAACTGTCACAGCAGTTAAAGTTTGCAACATCATTTCAAGAAGTGTCGATCTAACATGTGGTGTGCCTCAGGGTAGCGTGCTCGGACCTCTTCTGTTCATGATCTACTGCCATGTACTCAACCATGTTTTTGAACATCATCAACTGCGCTATCATATGTACGCTGATGATACGCAATTGTACATGGACTTTCCCCGTGACCAGCCACTTACAATGTCATGTATTGATTACGGCAATGCAGTGTTATAGGGTCTGTCGGAGATGCACTTGCGAAAGTCTCATTCCCGGGACAAGTAACATAACATAACACCTGTTCTGTACCGTCTACACTGGCTGCCTATACATCAGTGGATCGAATTCAAGCTGTTACTGCTGCTATATTATGCAATGTTGACATTCGATTATGTACTTAGGTTGCAGTTATTTATTTATTATTATTTTTTAATTAGCATATTATATGTATTCATTAAATTAAATTTAAGCACATTATTTATTTTAGGTATTTAAATGGTTAATTCATTTAACTTACACTTGTACATATATATATATATATATATATACACTTGTAAATATACATATATTTATTTTTATTCAGGTTTATCTAACTGACATTTTATGTAGTTTTTAGATGCTGCTTTTAAATCATTTTCTTTTACCTTTCTATTTAATATTTCTATTTAATGTTTTAGGTCATTTAATGTATTTTTACTTATACTCTATGATTGTCAGCGCCTTTGAGGAGATTTGTTATCCAGACACACAGTGCTCTATAATTGCTTTATAATAACAGAGAACAGTTTATTACATGTCTGGCCAATAACAGATCCAAAGATTCAACCTCAAAAACATGGACCTTTATTTTAACAGTCATATGTCGCTATTACGGGTGAAGCAAACCCAGGCATGAGAGCAAAACCCTCGGAGCACGGGTATGTAATTCACATAATCACGTTGATGCCAATTAAGATGCATGTGTAGAAATAACTGATTTCTGTAACAATATTAATTGTAGACAAAACCAGGATTGGCAATCAATGTTGTACATCATACAGGTAAAACAATAGACAAGTATTATTTTGTATTCTAAGTACTCAAGTCATGTACTTGAAAGGTACTTTATATTTTGACAAGTACAAGTATTATTTTGTATTCTAAGTACTCAAGTCATGTACTTGAAAGGTACTTTATATTTTGACAAGTACAAGTATTATTTTGTATTCTAAGTACTCAAGTCATGTACTTGAAAGGTACTTTATATTTTGACAAGTACAAGTATTATTTTGTATTCTAAGTACTCAAGTCATGTACTTGAAAGGTACTTTATATTTTGACAAGTACAAGTATTATTTTGTATTCTAAGTACTCAAGTCATGTACTTGAAAGGTACTTTATATTTTGACAAGTACAAGTATTATTTTGTATTCTAAGTACTCAAGTCATGTACTTGAAAGGTACTTTATATTTTGACAAGTACAAGTATTATTTTGTATTCTAAGTACTCAAGTCATGTACTTGAAAGGTACTTTATATTTTGACAAGTACAAGTATTATTTTGTATTCTAAGTACTCAAGTCATGTACTTGAAAGGTACTTTATATTTTGACAAGTACAAGTATTATTTTGTATTCTAAGTACTCAAGTCATGTACTTGAAAGGTACTTTATATTTTGACAAGTACAAGTATTATTTTGTATTCTAAGTACTCAAGTCATGTACTTGAAAGGTACTTTATATTTTGACAAGTACAAGTATTATTTTGTATTCTAAGTACTCAAGTCATGTACTTGAAAGGTACTTTATATTTTGACAAGTACAAGTATTATTTTGTATTCTAAGTACTCAAGTCATGTACTTGAAAGGTACTTTATATTTTGACAAGTACAAGTATTATTTTGTATTCTAAGTACTCAAGTCATGTACTTGAAAAGCACTTTATATTTTGACAAGTACAACTGACCGAGTACAAATATTTATTATTTTAAAAACTGAACAAAATGTACTTAAGTACAGGTACAAGTACATGACCCCTACCAACCCCAGACCATGACAATGTTACAGACGGCTTTCCTGTAACAAGGATTGCTTTGATTGTGGACAAACTAGTTACTGGTTACTTGAATACAGCAGTTCACACATCAGTAAGCTGCTTATCCATTCAACTGGAAAGTGCTGACCCAGAGTGTTGTTGAAAGCAGAATTAACAATTCCTAGCCGCTTAGTCACTGAAAGTGTTGCATTATTGAGCAGAAGGCTTCATTGAATGAGGCCTTTGTGTACTCTGGGAATAGAGCACCTCTAGGTAACAAATGAACTGGTTGCTAGGCAACAGAACACAAACAAATCTCAAACTGGATATTAGAACATGTGATACGCAAACGAGAGTAGATCTTAGAGTTCACAGCCTTCACTTGCGTGATGCATGATTCTGTCGACAACTAAACTCTCTATCAATGACTAAATACAGTGCTTCATGACTCTGCCGACAACTAAAGAGTACTCTGTATAGATACTGCTATATGACTCTATCGACAACTAAACACAATTTGTCTACACCCCTTTGTTTACAACAACAAAAATCTACGTAAATCTATCCACAACTAAACACAGCTCTACACCACTCTGTCGACAACTAAACAAAACTCTGCATGACACTGTATCTGACATGCTGGAGACGTGCTTGCAGTGATTGTGGAGGGGTGATAAGCACCTTATCATGACACCGCCTGACCTGTCGTGATGACCCCCGCACGAAGGACGAGGTGGGGTCACGAAGATGGATGTATGCACACCCAAGTGAACAAAACTGGAAACAAAACAACAGGATTTTTCTATGTTAGTGTTATATGCATTCACACCTGTTCGCCTTCCTCTTTTTATGTTCTGTGGCTGTACTGCACTGTAAATTGCTAATGATTTTTTGCTCAGAAAGACATATATTATCTGGCAAGATCTTGTGCAGGCCTTCTGTGCCACACGGCGCGAAGAGGATAAGTACGTTGAGTGTGATATAATATCATGAATGTGAGATACCAGGTAATGTTACAAAGCATTTCAAATTCATGCAACATATCGCGTAATATGTTCGTCAAGGATGCATATATGATATGGGCCAGTCATAGTCTGTTCGATGTCGCAGAAAATGCGTCATGTGCACAAGGATAAGAACGTTGGCGTTTAACGTTCAGTATATTATTGGAGCATTCAAAGAACATTTCATCAAACAAATATTGCATTAACCAGCATGTCCAGCGACAATGTCTGTCGGAGTGTCTGCCTCTTTCACAATATTGTTTTGAAATCGTCTGATCTTCCCGACTCCATCTGCTAGTTTTGCTTTCTAAGTGTTTTAGATACAATCTGAATGTTTTGTGAGCACAGTAATCAAATTGTGACAACTTTAAGGCTTATTTTTAAAATGAAATTCGGAAGTTAGTTCACTTTTAATATTTTTATTCTAGTATATTATTAAATATTATTTATTTTGATAAATATTAATAAATGAAGAATAGATGTTGATTCAAGATAAGCAATATTCGCATTTATTTACTGTCATCAGTAAAGGATATTCTTGCAATAACATTATAAGGCACACTTAATTATCTATGTCACCATCAAGGCAGAAATGTAGTGCATAAAATTGTTTGAAAGAATGAGATAGATCAGTCACACAACAGTGATAATTAAGCACCAATGACATTTCAAAGAAAACTGACACACCCAGTTCTGTGGCTTTGAAATGAAATTGGATCAGCAACAGGACCATTCTTCTGTTGATATACTGACATGCCACATTCAGCAAATACCAGAATAGATTTGGCAGACGGCTGATGAAACAAATAGAACACATGGGATAATACCTATCTGACATACAAGTGTTAAAATGATTATAATTGGTTGGCAGCACAACTTGGTACTTATTACACCCCATAGGATCGGCCCGTGCAAGGCATGAGTGAGTGTGTACAATAATTGTAGATTTCTTCTTCAAGATATTGTTCTGCATGCCTTGTGTATTGTCCAAAAAATGCAGACCAGTTATTTTGCTGTTGGACCAGCAATATTTGGAAGTTGCTTGTCCGACTGATTAAAACATCTTGATGGTCAAGGTAGACCACTGGTAGTACCTGGTACCGAGCCACAGATAGGTCGGCACCAGGGTTTGAACCACAGTTCCTCCGACTGACAGTCTAGCATTCTGACCATTCGACCACTGTGCCCCGCTGTATGGTAATTTTTAATGTTATTAGTTTCTTGTTCACATTAATGTGGTGATCTCTGTACAGTGGAATATCCCACCGTAGCTTTGACACAAATCTTTCTTAGACCTGCCAAATCGGCAGGTAGAGCCGAGGCTGTGTACAACTGTCATACTACTGGTAGGCACCACTCCTCTAGCAAGACTTACTGGGGCGTTAACTGGGTCATGCATAGAGGGTATATGCATAATATATATATAATAATGTTTACCATCTACGTGGACACACATTACAACAGGCAGATGAGATAAAAAACCTAGGCCTGACTATAGTATATCTGATGACCTGAGATGGAACTGACATGTCAGCAAGACCACAAACAAAGTAAATGGTGTTCTTGGATTCCTCCGGAGAAACCTGTGCATCACCAGCCATACCATCAAGTAGTTGGCCCACACAAGCCTTGTCAGACCTCATGTTGAGCAGAGATGTGCTGCCAGGTATGTTACCAAATGCTATATCTGGAACAAGTGTAACAAAGATAGTGGAAGACCTAGCATGGCCACAACTTCAGACAAGACGTAAACAAACCAGACTCAAACTACTAACCAATGGAATAAACGGGAAAATTGAGCTGAACATTGCCGCCAATCTACCAACAAAGCAGCACACACACAACACCAGAGAAAACAAGAACAAATACACACAACCATACCCCTGAACGAAATTACACGCTGACTCTTTCTGGCCACGCACATGTAGACAGTGGAACGAAACTCCATGTCCCTTGTTGAATTAAAATGTAAATCTCCTAGGTACTCCACAGACTCACAATCTGTAAAAGAGCTTGAAACCCCTTCTTTGAGTAGTCACCCAGTGTTAAGGTAGTGGGGGCTGGTATCATGTCAGTTGATTTCTTTACTTTTTTCTTTGATATTCTAGTGATATTATGAGATTAAACAACGTTACTTTCTGTAGCTGGATACAATATCTGTTTGCTATGTAAGTTCATTGGTGTAGATTCTCTCCGGTGGGTTGCAATTTATATAATTATTCTGAAAACGAGCCAAAGCTCTGCGAAATCTCGCCAGCTTTTAGGCCCATTCGCATTCGTTGTTTTGATTAAAATTGGATTCATATGGAACCGTAAGATAACTGCTTGTTCCTCTGTGATAACTAGTGTTTGTATTATCGGAATATCGCAAAATAATTCATTCTGACGCTCGTTTCGACACAAAAGCTATCCTTGTAAACACAGACCCGGGAATATGGAATTTCTCTGGGGGGCAGACATATGGTTCACATATTGTTGTCTGTGGTGAAACATTTTCAACAGCACTCCCCCCCCGTCTTCCGATATCACACTCGAGCCAACGCAGACAGAAGCTGAAGTTACAGCAGTGAACATTTGTTCAACAGCAACCCCCCCCCCCGTCTTCCGATGTCACAGTCGAGCGAACCGAGACAGGACAGCCACAAGGAAGATCTGAAGATATGCAGCGGCAAACATTTTTCAATGGTACTGAAGCTCAGTTAGTCCCCCCCCCAATATGAATTTAGTTCCCACGTCACTGCTTGTAAACATGCAAGGGGTCGGCCTGATGCGAGTGTATGTTGTCTGTGACGTCACATCTCGGCATCCCGAAAAGCATGCACAAAATATGCATATTTGAAAAAGTCTGGATGCACAGCGTGAATTATAGACGTTATGTCCCAAGTCGCTTATGTCCCAATCTGTGGACGATATGTCTCAAAAAAGGAGCATTATGTCCCAAAAAAGACAATTTGTACTGTTCGTTGTAAATGATAATAAATGTCAGTTATGTTTAAAATTCGTTGTTCTGATCAAATAGGTATATATATTTTAAGCTTTGTAGCCAAAAATCTGCGGACATCGCTATCGTTTCTAACATCAGTGTTCATGTCATTCGCTAGGTGGCGCCCTAATTTTGCTTCGACTCGTAATGAAATGCCCCACTGCCTGAATGTACGAAACATACTCGCAATGCTCCAATTACATGATTGGAATGCTCCAACGGCGTGGTTGCAATGCAATGCACCACTTTTGGTCGGAATGCACCACTCATTATAATATTGTCAAACCTGTGTGTGTGTGTGTGTGTGTGTGTGTGTGTGTGTGTGTGTGTGTGTGTGTGTGTGTGTGTGTGTGTGTGTGTGTGTTTGTGTGTGTGTGTATACATATAAATCAACTGTATATATTCAACTATTATATATTAAATGTCTAATAAAGAGATAACAATTATTGGTTCGTGGACTTCATTTCTATACATTCGTGAAAGTAAACTCTTTTGTTTTTGCATACATGTGTGTTACATATAAAAATGATATCAGTACTTATATTACCCTGAAATTGTAACATTATCCTGAAATCATGTCCTTTCCTTTGATTTGTTTGCATCTTTGATTTGTTTGTTTTATTTGTTTAGGGTACCCCATAATTACAATACACCTTTCTAACATATCTAAAATCAGCACTTATGTTACCCTGAAATGTTTCAATTACCATGAAATGATTATAATGTCCTTTTAATTGTCATAGTAATCAACGTCCTATACTCTTGCATTGTGTTATTGAGCTTATTTTTTCTTGGTTTGGGTTTGCGTGGGTTAAGAATATTTGGAGGCTATCGTAATTGGCTTCACAACACCTGCTTTGCTTTGTCTGGCAGGGGGTTTCAAGTAGTCTATCCTTTGATTTGTGCATGTTAAGGATTTGCAGGCAGGAGTAATTGGCTTGATACTCTTGTATTGCCTCACTGAGCAGATCTTTTTGTTTGAATAACAGCATTGTAGACCTAATTGCATTGAAACAAAGCATCCATGATCAACAGTATCTGACTGAAGTTGGTTTACATTTGCGTTTGATTATGAGAAGGCCTACATGGATAATCAAGTACTTACTAACTCGCACTCGAATGCTTTGGATAGAAGTTAGAGGAACTGACCAGATCTGGTGTGTCAGATTTGTGTTAGAATCGTCTAATGTTACATTCTCAATAAGAAGTTTAAAACCTTGTTGAAAACACAACATTCTAGTTGGATAGGCTGCACCATTTTCATGGATAAACTGACATCACGCGTTCCTACTCTTCCCTGTTAATTATGTTAGACACTTGCAATTTTGAGACCATATTTTGGTTTAACCACTGACTAGTTTTTAATTCTTTTAAATGCCCATGCTCAAAAAGATTAATTTTTTGGTTTCCCTTTATTTAAAGTGCATGATAGTTTAATGGCTTAACTACAAATGTGCTCAACACCTACTCAGTGAAAGAAACAACTTCTGTTATTCATTAGAAAGCCAATTACTCCTGGTGTGTGAGTTAATGGCCTTCACACATTCCCAACAAACACAATGGGACCAATTGTTACTTGTTAATACATAGAGCACAAAGTTAACAAATGGGATTCCTAACAACTGTTTTTCATCTTGTCACTGCTCCTACAGGTGCAAGTTCCACCCACTTATTCTTGTGATTGCTTAATTCATTCAAACCAACAATGATGCAGAAACGACTCAAACCAAGCAGGCTGAACTGAAATGGCTGTAGCTCTCCTACGAGTGCGCTGACCAGACAATCAGCACATCGGACTACTTGCGGCAGTGCGCCAACTTAGCCGACCATGTGGAGGAGTAGCTCTGAGTGTGCTCCAGGATGTGGATGGGTGGAGTTTGTAGGAGGATTGTAGAGAGTGACATACCAAAGAGCGAACGAGTTGTTATAGCTGAGACATTATTGTTGTGAATAAAACAAAGATATGTCTTATTATATATACATGTGATGAGTACAATATATATTTATGTAATACTACAAGGCTTAATCTGATATATAACATTATTTTTAAACATTGTTTGGTACTGTCTGCATGATAGGTATGCTGTTTAGTAGTTACTTGGTGTGGGAATATATATTTTTTTTATAAAACCTAGATGTTATTTTACTACCGAGATCACAGAACCAGATTATAGACGTTGACTAAGTAGGCAAGTCTTATTTCTTTTGTTCGAATACAACTTTTAATGACAAGCCTAATACACTGTATTGTTGTGTTACTGGAGGAGAATAGACATTCATCAACATGTTCTTCTTAGATACGTTTGCATTCCATGCGATACTTTCTGTGCGCTAACTTCTATTTCCTGTTTTTTGATAATTTTGTCTCGCTAGCGAACATATGATTTGCAAAAAGAGGGCAACATTGGCTACTGCTGCAACAATTGTGGTTTGGAACCGTTTCTACGATTTCAAACAGTGGCACTGTTCATGGGATGTTAGGGCTAAGATTGACATTTTCTTATACAAATTAGCTAAGATATGGTTGCTAAATAAATTAATTTAGTGTGCATTAATACGTCGAGTATATTGCTGTTATATAAATATAAGTGATACGTTATGGTCAAGACATTTCAGCATGTCATATAATGTTGTCATCTGCAAATAATCACATGTATGCATGCTTTATTAGTTAATAAAAATAATAAAACTCCATCCGGATTTCATATTACATTACTGCTTTGTGTTTAGTTGTGGAACGACCGAGTTGTATTTAGCAAATCAAATCTGCATTATTGTTTTTTTTATTTCACGATGATGGGCGATAATAAGTCATGTCTAAAACGCGCCGATATTCCGCAGAGTGCAAACATTATCGCAAACAACCACCCATTTTGTGTTACGTTTGTGAATAAAAACAAAAAAAAGTAAAATAAATTTGGGACAAATCGTCCAAGCGTTTTCGGACATACCTCTCCAAATTTAGTACATATCGTCTAGAATATATGTGACTTGAGACATACATACATAACGTCCATAGGTCCACAGCGTAAAATGTGGAATTTCTAATTCATTGAATTTTGTTGCATGGTGGACATGGAAATATATAGCAGGATGTAATATAATATATAATATGAATTCAAGCAATGTGTGTTTTTATTCCCTTTAAGTACTTAAAATCAGGTAAGGGACGTGCCCAAATAGAAGCAACACCACTGGCCGAAAACATGCTTTGGCATGTTGTTACAGTAATATGCAGTATTGCAAACAGAAACTATGTTCAGTGTTCTATTGTAATATGTAGTTAATGTATTGTAGGCCACTACTCAACTGTCCTAAGACGTATTGTACGTGAAATCGTGTCAGAAAATGCGTCGATCACGGTCTAAGACTAAGGCCGAGAAGCATATTGAACGAAATAAAGCATTTTTCGGTAAACTAACACTGCCTCGACTTGGTACTTACAGAACTCTGCGATGTAGTACGACACTTCGTAATTCGCCTCGCACCAGTCGATCGTTGACGTCGGCTTGCCCCAGTAGCCATCAAAGTTGATTTCAGAAAGCTGCAACACACCCGACATGTCGGACGGTGCCATGTTGTCGAGTCGGTTGCTACAAAGCGTGTAGACTTTAATGTAAGTTGTCGTTATTGTTGACGCGCCTAGGCCAGTGAAACTAAACGTTGCAATAAAAGCGCGTAAAGTGAAACCTAGGGCTAAGGCTAAGCCTCTAAGGCTCAGTGCTCGTTGCTATTAAAGCGCGGCGCGAGGAGCAGTGATTGCATACGGTTTCACGCGAACCGCTTATAACGGCACTGATACGTCACGCTTGGATTGACCCAGATAATAAGATGGCCCAACTTCGCAAATAACCTGCGGCGTTGCTGGCTGACCTACCTTTGCCAACGAAAGTGGCACCAGCGTCAGCGACGGTGCTAGGGCACGGTTTACTCGCTATCTGTTGGGACCCATATGTCGTATAGAATAATTAATTAGCATGTACTGCAGACAGTTTCTAGCACGTTTTGACTTCGGCCACGCTACTCTGCGGACGCACTGGGCCCTGGAATTGGTCAGCGTGGTGACAGTGGTAACAAGTATGGCCACAGTTTGGGCTCCATCTAATCTATTTATGCATTTTATAATGCATTAAAAATATTATCATTGTCTAATTATGCGGGCAAGGCCAAAAAGAACGAAACAGTTCCTGCTGGTTACTATCTGAACAAACGAATAAAATTCAAATTGTTTTTTGGAAGAGGCCCCACATATAAGCCGTTCGTTGGTCCCATAGATCTATATGTTGTCTATGCAAAAGGAAGTAAAAGATGGCACGCAGGGAATGGGAAAACCTGCCGTGTACTCACTCAGTTGGGATTTAATTCTCGTCAGTGTCCGAAAAAAACCTGCCAATGAATAGTAGATCTAGAAAAAGAAAAACTAAAGTCATTGTTTCAAAAACCAATAGTTAGGACCTAACTAAATTAGGTGTATTACCCAAAACAGTAAATACACGCACTGTGTAACATTCCATTTTTATTGCTTGTCAGCGAATAGGTAGGATACTTTTTTTTTTAAGAAACACCGATTACGCATTTTTATCACGAAAAAGGACCGTAAGTAGTATAGGGGGAGATCTGGATAGGTATCCACAGCCCTTTTTGAGGAGTTTTTGGTTGATAATAGGGAGGTTTCGAAAGCCGCCCCCCTGAGCAAAGTGCGTAGTCACGTGACCGTATGTATGTATAACGAGAGGCGCCCCCTGGCGGGTACGTTAGAGGTGACGCCTCCTAACGGGGAGTGGTGTTGTAGGTGAATGCGCGTGTATGAAAGAACTAACGAAACACAAGAGTATACGAGTGCACACGTGTTTTATTGATGAAAGATACAAGCGTATAATATGAAACCGTGTTTTATTAAACGAAGTGCATCAAGACTTGTGGGTGAGTGAACACCGCGACAGAGGTCATGAGCTTAGGGGTCAATACGACCACGCCAGCGGCTCGTGGGATGATGGTATACGACTTACGGGTGAGTGAACACCGCGTCAGAGGCCGTGAGCTTACGGGTGTGTGACCACCGCGCCATAGGCTCGAATCGTTAATGACGATGATGATGATGATAACACCTGTTCGTTAATGAAACACGGTTATTGCAGTTGTTTAAGCCAATCGAATACACGGCAATCGTTTGCTATCAGATCAGTGCCGAAACCTTTTACGAAATCCTTCATGACAACTCCACGACATCGAAACATGAGATAAGCAACACAGTATTGTCCACAAACGTTAGACACGGGACTCTGTAGGTCTCTGGAACATACATTAAAACTCTCAAAGCGTATGAACGAGACGTTAAATATATGAAAACTTTGAAAATACTTCTCTGAAACATATATGAAACAGTTGAAAATGATCAAGCGAGTGGAATAATACAGCGATGTAACCAGACACCGCGTAGGGAACCGACACACGATAAAAGGGCAAGCTAGATCAAGAGAGATTATATATATATATATATATATATATAATATAATAACCAACAAACACCACAGTTTGAAAGTTGATTATTAACATCAACGATCGATTACATCAACGAAACCATCATCATCATCATCTGTCTCCGGACACCAATTTTCGACATCCCCCGTGTCCAAGGGGGCAACAGGGTCGGGGATCAACCCAAGGGTTTGGAGGATCAAACTGATCCCGTGTCCTCAGCAGTTCAGCCATGACGACACAGAAAGCACATTCGTGGTAGTCGCGGAGTTCTTCTCTGGAACATATATGAAAACTTTGAAAATATCGTCTCTGAAACATATATGAAAACTTTGAAAATGATAGTATATATTGTGCGAAGTACAACCAGTGGGAATATATCAGCGATGTAACCAGACACCGCGTAGGTAGCCAACACGATAAAAGGGCAAGCTAGGGCAACAGACGAGAGAGATAAGAATGGACTATGACACAATATGTAGACATCGGCTGACGCGATCGGTAACCAGACACCGCGTAGCTAGCCGAAACGACAAGAGGACAGGCTAGGTCAACATACGCATAGATAAGAAAAGACTGTGACACAACATGTATATAGTTTTGTTAGGTTTATATACGCAAATCCGATAGAGACGTTATGTCTTTTCAATCACGAGAGAGTGCAAAAACACGAGAAGGGACAAGACAAGCTCAAGCACAGTACACACTAGCTGAGAAGGAGGTAAAGAAAGCCACCAAAAGAGATTTGACAAGATCAAGCACAGAAGGGAGACAGAGGGGGATAGGAAGGCAGAGAAGGCGAGGAAATAGAGGAGAGGGAGACAGAGGAGGATAGAAAGGCAGAGGAGGCGAAGAAAGAGAGGAGAGGGAGACAGGGCAGGATAGGAAGGCAGAGGAGGCGAGGAAAGAGAGGAGGGGAGACAGGGGAGGATAGGAAGGCAGAGAAGGCGAGGAAAGAGAGGAGAGGGAGACAGAGGAGGATAGGAAGACAGAGAAGGGGAGGAAAGAGAGGAGAGGGAGACAGAGGAAGGCAGAGAAGGCGAGGAAAGGACAGAGGAGGATAGGAAGGAAGAGAAGACGAGGAAAGACAGGAGAGGGAGACAGAGGAGGAGAGGAAGGCAGAGGAGGCGAGGAAAGAGAGGAGAGGGAGACAGAGGAGGATAGGAAGGCAGAGAAAGCGAGGAAAGAGAGGAGAGGGAGACAGAGGAGGATAGGAAGGCAGAGAAGGCGAGGAAAGAGAGGAGAGGGAGACAGAGGAGAATAGGAAGGCAGAGGAGGCGAAGAAAGAGAGGAGAGGGAGACAGAGGAGGATAGGAAGGCAGAGAAGGCGAGGGAAGTGAGGAGAGGGAGACGGGGAGGATAGGAAGGCAGAGAAGGCGAGGGAAGAGAGGAGAGGTAGACAGAGGAGGATAGGAAGTCAGAGAAGGCGAGGAAAGAGAGGAGTGGGAGATAGGGGAGGATAGGAAGGCAGAGAAGGCGAGGGAAGAGAGGGGAGGGATACAGAGGAGGATGGGAAGGCAGAGAAGGCGAGGAAATACTTGGGAGATCAAGCATATGTCAAGCGATAAAATACAAAGTTTGCAGCACTTACTTATTGGAGACGTATAATATTCATCTTGTCCTCGGGACATGCCTTGTCGTGAGCGCTCGCCATCTTCAGCAGTCGGAGTGAAGTTGCGTTGTTCGAAGTCGGTAGAAAGTAATATGCTCCACTAGAGTTTTGTTAGGTTTATATACGCAAACCCGATAGAGGCGTTATGGCTTTTCAATCACGAGACAGTACAGACAATGGAGTCACGAGTTGAACTCCGCTCTCTGCCCGTGCTCGTTAGCGGGTGCAGTATGAGATAAGCCGCGTGACTCGACACTCACGAGAAGCCACTACGCTACGTCCATCCATACACGTGTTCCAACTTCCAACAGTTTACTTACCACAATTCTCATTCTTCAAACTGTCATATACATCTAGTGTCACAGGTGCTCATTAGCGGGTGCATTCCGTACATGGTCTAGCCTGTTACATGTCTGCCTTCCATACATGGTCTAGCTTGTTACATGTTTGCCTTCCATACACGGTCTAGCTTGTTACATGTCTACCTTCTATACATGGTCTAGTTTGTTACATGTTTGCCTTCCATACATGGTCTAGCTTGTTACATGTTTGCCTTTCGTACATGGTCTAGCTTGTTACATGTTGACCTTCCATACATGGACTAGCTTGTTACATGTTTGCCTTCCATACATGGTCTACCTTGTTACATGTTTGCCATCCATACATGGTCTAGCCTGTTACATGTTTGCCTTTCGTACATGGTCTAGTTTGTTACATGTTGACCTTCCATACATGGACTAGCATGTTACATGCTTGCCTTCCATGCACGGTCTACCTTGTTACATATTTGTCTTTCATACATGGACTAACTTGTTACATGTTTCCCTTCCATCCATGGTCTAGCTTGCTACATGTTCGCCTTCTGTACATGGTCTAGCTGGTTACATGTCTGCCTTCCATACATGGACAAGCTTGTTACCTGTTTGCTATCCATACATGGTCGAGCTTGTTACATGTTTGCCTTCCATACACGGACTAGCTTGTTACGTGTTTGCCTTCTATACATGGTCTGGCTTGTTACATGTCTGCCTTCCATACATGGTCTAACTTGCTACATGTCTGCCTTCCATATATGGTCTAACTTGTGACATGTTTGCCTTCCATACATGGTCTAGCTTGTTACATGGTTGCCTTCCATACATGGTCTAGCTTGTTACATGTCTGCCTTCCATATATGGTCTAGCTTGTTACATGTTTGCCTTTCATACATGGTCTAGTCTGTTACATGGCTGCCTTCCGTACATGGACTAGCTTGTTACATGTTGGCCTTCCGTACATGGTCTAGCTTGTTACAAGTTTGCCTTCCATACATGGTCTAGCTTGTTACATGTTTGCCTTCCGTACATGGTCTAGCTTGTTACATGTCTGCCTTCCATACATGGACTAGCTTGATACCTGTTTGCTATCCATACATGGACTAGCTTGTTACATGTTGGTCTTCCGTACATGGTCTAGCTTGTTACAAGTTTGCCTTCCATACATGGTCTAGCTTGTTACATGTTTGCCTTCCGTACATGGTCTAGCTTGTTACATGTCTGCCTTCCATACATGGACTAGCTTGATACCTGTTTGCTATCCATACATGGACTAGCTTGTTACATGTTGGCCTTCCGTACATGGTCTAGCTTGTTACAAGTTTGCCTTCCATACATGGTCTAGCTTGTTACATGTTTGCCTTCCGTACATGGTCTTGCTTGTTACATGTCTGCCTTCCATATATGGACTAGCTTGTTACCTGTTTGCTATCCATACATGGTCTAGCTTGTTACATATTTACCTTCCATACACGGACTAGCTTGTTACATGTTTGCCTTCCATACATGGTCTGGCTTGTTACATGTCTGCCTTCCATACATGGTCTAGCTTGCTACATGTCTGCCTTCCATACATGATCTAACTTGTGACATGTTTGCCTTCCATACATGGTCTAGCTTGTTACATGTTTGCCTTCCATACACGGACTAGCTTGTTACATGTTTGCCTTCCGTACATGGTTTAGCTTGTTACATGTCTCCCTTCCATATATGGTCTAGCTTGTTACATGTTTGCCTTTCATACATGGTCTAGCCTGTTACATGTCTGCCTTCCGTACATGGACTAGCTTGTTACATGTTTGCCTTCCATACATGGTCTGGCTTGTTACATGTCTGCCTTCCATACATGGTCTAGCTTGCTACATGTCTGCCTGCCATACATGATCTAACTTGTGACATGTTTGCCTTCCATACATGGTCTAGCCTGTTACATGTTTGCCTTCCATACACGGACTAGCTTGTTACATGTTTGCCTTCCGTACATGGTTTAGCTTGTTACATGTCTCCCTTCCATATATGGTCTAGCTTGTTACATGTTTGCCTTTCATACATGGTCTAGCCTGTTACATGTCTGCCTTCCGTACATGGACTAGCTTGTTACATGTTTGCCTTCCATACATGGTCTGGCTTGTTACATGTCTGCCTTCCATACATGGTCTAGCTTGCTACATGTCTGCCTGCCATACATGATCTAACTTGTGACATGTTTGCCTTCCATACATGGTCTAGCATGTTACATGTTTGCCTTCCAAACACGGACTAGCTTGTTACATGTTTGCCTTCCGTACATGGTTTAGCTTGTTACATGTCTCCCTTCCATATATGGTCTAGCTTGTTACATGTTTGCCTTTCATACATGGTCTAGCCTGTTACATGTCTGCCTTCCGTACATGGACTAGCTTGTTACATGTTGGCCTTCCGTACATGGTCTAGCTTGTTACATGTATACCTTCCGTACATGGACTAGCTTGTTACATGTTTACCTTCCATACATGGACTAGCTTGTTACAGGTCTGCCTTTCATACATGGTCTAGCTTGTTACAAGTTTGCCTTCCGTACATGGACTAGCTTGTTACAAGTTTGCCTTCCATATATGGTCTAGCTTGGCGGAAAGTGAAGGAGCTAGTGTCTGCTCCTGAGGGGGAATTAGCCTGTCACGGGACTGACCTCCTAGTGGAAGTAGTACCACCTGGCGGGTAATGAAGGAGTAATGAGGGAATATTAAAGGCTAATTGACGTAGACTGAGTCTGCTGATATATATCACTCTGGGCTGGAGCACCCATGGGGAAATTTTAAGATGGTGCCCGTCTCCACGTGATCTACCCCCTGGAGGAAAGAAGTGTAAGTAGTAAGGATATTTTATTTGCTATATTGTTTGTATGACTGCCAGTTTAAATGGTTATTTATTATGATGCCTAAAAAATTGAAACTGATGACACATTCATTCTGTCATGCATTGTCCGAAATGTCATGTCTCCCTTGTAACACTTTGTCGTGATTGCCCAAAGACACACCACTCCCATGTAACACTTTGTGTCACTATTGCCCAAAGACCTCCACTCCAATATAACACTTTGTGTCACTATTGCCCAAAGACCCACTCCCATGTAACCTTTGTGACTATTGTCCAAAGTCCCCCACTCGAATGTAACACTTTGTGTCACTATTGACCAAAGTCCCCCACTCCCATGTAACCTTTGTCACTATTGCCCAAAGTCCCCCACTCCCATGTAACCTTTGTCACTATTGCCCAAAAACCCCCACTCCCATGTAACACTTTGTCACTATTGCCCAAAGACCCCACCCCCATGTAATACTGTCACTATTGCCCAAAGACCTACACTCCCATGTAACACGTTGTCACTATTGCCCAAAGACCCCCACTCCCATGTACCACTTTGTCACTATTGCCCAAAGACCCCACCCCCATGTAACACTGTCACTATTGCCCAAAGACCCACACTCCCATGTAACACGTTGTCACTATTGCCCAAAGACCCCCACTCCCCCTTGTCACTATTACCCAAAGACCCCACTCCCATGTACCACTTTGTCACTATTGCCCAAAGACCCCCACTCCCCCTTGTCACTATTACCCAAAGACCCCCACTCCCATGTAACACTGTCACTATTGCCCAAAGACCCACACTCCCATATAACACTTTGTTACAAGACCCCCACTCCCATGTACCACTATGTCACTATTGCCCAAAGACCCCCACTCCCAAGTAACACCTTGTTACTATTGCCAAAAGACCCCACTCCCATGTAACACGTTGTCACTATTGCCCAAAGACCCCCACTCCCATGTACCACTTTGTCACTATTGCCCAAAGACCCCCACTCTCATGTAACACTTTGTCACAAGACCCCCACTCCCATGTACCACTATGTCACTATTGCTCAAAGACCCCCAATTCCATGTAACACTTTGTCACAAGACCCCCACTCCCATGTAACACTTTGTTACAAGACCCCCACTCCCACGTAACACTTTGCCACAAGACCCCCATTCCTATGTAACACTTCGTCACATCACCAGTGTGACATACTTTATGGCTGCCCCCTGTGTATAAGAACCATCACATGACACGACTCACCGAGCAGCCTTCGACCTTCTCGAGAAGGAAGGCGAAGCTCTTGAGGGTGTCCTCCTCCTCTACGTCCTCCGCATCCTCTACTGCAACACCAAGGCACTACATCACAACACAACATCACATCACATCACAACACCACATCACATCCTCCAGTACAATACCACAGCACAGCATCACATCACCACTACATCACATCAATACATGATTACATCACAATACAGCATCACTACATCACAACATAGCATATCATCTCATCGCATCACTACATCATATCATCTCATCACATTCACTACATCATATCATCGCATCACATCACTACATCATATCAACTCATTACATCAGTGCATCACATCACTACATCATATCATCTGATTACATCACTACATCACATCACAACATCATATCATCTCATCACATCACTACATCATATCATCTCATCACTACATCACATCATCTCATCACATCACTACATCATGTATGTATGTATGTGTATGTACGTATTTTGTGAGTTCTACTATCAAAAGAGTGACATTTTGTGAGTTCTACTGTGGTGTCCTAGCCTTACACGCATGCACGCACCCATGCACCCACCCACCGTCGCCGTCCCCACCCGCCCTCGCCGCCGCAGAGGCGGCGCGCGCGCGCCGCCCTTCCCTGAAGTCACTCTTTTGATAGTAGAACTCACAAAATACGTACATACACATACATACATACATGATGTAGTGATGTGATGAGATGATGTGATGTAGTGATGAGATGATATGATGTAGTGATGTGATGAGATGATATGATGTTGTGATGTGATGTAGTGATGTAATCAGATGATATGATGTAGTGATGTGATGCACTGATGTAATGAGTTGATATGATGTAGTGATGTGATGCGATGATATGATGTAGTGAATGTGATGAGATGATATGATGTAGTGATGCGATGAGATGATATGCTATGTTGTGATGTAGTGATGCTGTATTGTGATGTAATCATGTATTGATGTGATGTAGTGGTGATGTGATGCTGTGCTGTGGTATTGTACTGGAGGATGTGATGTGGTGTTGTGATGTGATGTGATGTTGTGTTGTGATGTAGTGCCTTGGTGTTGCAGTAGAGGATGCGGAGGACGTAGAGGAGGAGGACACCCTCAAGAGCTTCGCCTTCCTTCTCGAGAAGGTCGAAGGCTGCTCGGTGAGTCGTGTCATGTGATGGTTCTTATACACAGGGGGCAGCCATAAAGTATGTCACACTGGTGATGTGACGAAGTGTTACATAGGAATGGGGGTCTTGTGGCAAAGTGTTACGTGGGAGTGGGGGTCTTGTAACAAAGTGTTACATGGGAGTGGGGGTCTTGTGACAAAGTGTTACATGGAATTGGGGGTCTTTGAGCAATAGTGACATAGTGGTACATGGGAGTGGGGGTCTTGTGACAAAGTGTTACATGAGAGTGGGGGTCTTTGGGCAATAGTGACAAAGTGGTACATGGGAGTGGGGGTCTTTGGGCAATAGTGACAACGTGTTACATGGGAGTGGGGTCTTTTGGCAATAGTAACAAGGTGTTACTTGGGAGTGGGGGTCTTTGGGCAATAGTGACATAGTGGTACATGGGAGTGGGGGTCTTGTAACAAAGTGTTATATGGGAGTGTGGGTCTTTGGGCAATAGTGACAGTGTTACATGGGAGTGGGGGTCTTTGGGTAATAGTGACAAGGGGGAGTGGGGGTCTTTGGGCAATAGTGACAAAGTGGTACATGGGAGTGGGGTCTTTGGGTAATAGTGACAAGGGGGAGTGGGGGTCTTTGGGCAATAGTGACAACGTGTTACATGGGAGTGTGGGTCTTTGGGCAATAGTGACAGTGTTACATGGGGGTGGGGTCTTTGGGCAATAGTGACAAAGTGGTACATGGGAGTGGGGGTCTTTGGGCAATAGTGACAACGTGTTACATGGGAGTGTAGGTCTTTGGGCAATAGTGACAGTATTACATGGGGGTGGGGTCTTTGGGCAATAGTGACAAAGTGTTACATGGGAGTGGGGGTTTTTGGGCAATAGTGACAAAGGTTACATGGGAGTGGGGGACTTTGGGCAATAGTGACAAAGGTTACATGGGAGTGGGGGACTTTGGTCAATAGTGACACAAAGTGTTACATTCGAGTGGGGGACTTTGGACAATAGTCACAAAGGTTACATGGGAGTGGGTCTTTGGGCAATAGTGACACAAAGTGTTATATTGGAGTGGAGGTCTTTGGGCAATAGTGACACAAAGTGTTACATGGGAGTGGTGTGTCTTTGGGCAATCACGACAAAGTGTTACAAGGGAGACATGACATTTCGGACAATGCATGACAGAATGAATGTGTCATCAGTTTCAATTTTTTAGGCATCATAATAAATAACCATTTAAACTGGCAGTCATACAAACAATATAGCAAATAAAATATCCTTACTACTTACACTTCTTTCCTCCAGGGGGTAGATCACGTGGAGACGGGCACCATCTTAAAATTTCCCCATGGGTGCTCCAGCCCAGAGTGATATATATCAGCAGACTCAGTCTACGTCAATTAGCCTTTAATATTCCCTCATTACTCCTTCATTACCCGCCAGGTGGTACTACTTCCACTAGGAGGTCGGTCCCGTGACAGGCTAATTCCCCCTCAGGAGCAGACACTAGCTCCTTCACTTTCCGCCAAGCTAGACCATATATGGAAGGCAAACATGTAACAAGCTAGTCCATGTACGGAAGGCAAACTTGTAACAAGCTAGACCATGTATGAAAGGCAGACCTGTAACAAGCTAGTCCATGTATGGAAGGTAAACATGTAACAAGCTAGTCCATGTACGGAAGGTATACATGTAACAAGCTAGACCATGTACGGAAGGCCAACATGTAACAAGCTAGTCCATGTACGGAAGGCAGACATGTAACAGGCTAGACCATGTATGAAAGGCAAACATGTAACAAGCTAGACCATATATGGAAGGGAGACATGTAACAAGCTAAACCATGTACGGAAGGCAAACATGTAACAAGCTAGTCCGTGTATGGAAGGCAAACATGTAACAAGCTAGACCATGTATGGAAGGCAAACATGTCACAAGTTAGATCATGTATGGCAGGCAGACATGTAGCAAGCTAGACCATGTATGGAAGGCAGACATGTAACAAGCCAGACCATGTATGGAAGGCAAACATGTAACAAGCTAGTCCATGTACGGAAGGCAGACATGTAACAGGCTAGACCATGTATGAAAGGCAAACATGTAACAAGCTAGACCATATATGGAAGGGAGACATGTAACAAGCTAAACCATGTACGGAAGGCAAACATGTAACAAGCTAGTCCGTGTATGGAAGGCAAACATGTAACAGGCTAGACCATGTATGGAAGGCAAACATGTCACAAGTTAGATCATGTATGGCAGGCAGACATGTAGCAAGCTAGACCATGTATGGAAGGCAGACATGTAACAAGCCAGACCATGTATGGAAGGCAAACATGTAACAAGCTAGTCCATGTACGGAAGGCAGACATGTAACAGGCTAGACCATGTATGAAAGGCAAACATGTAACAAGCTAGACCATATATGGAAGGGAGACATGTAACAAGCTAAACCATGTACGGAAGGCAAACATGTAACAAGCTAGTCCGTGTATGGAAGGCAAACATGTAACAAGCTAGACCATGTATGGAAGGCAAACATGTCACAAGTTAGATCATGTATGGAAGGCAGACATGTAGCAAGCTAGACCATGTATGGAAGGCAGACATGTAACAAGCCAGACCATGTATGGAAGGCAAACATGTAACAAGCTAGTCCGTGTATGGAAGGTAAATATGTAACAAGCTAGACCATGTATGGATAGCAAACAGGTAACAAGCTAGTCCATATATGGAAGGCAGACATGTAACAAGCAAGACCATGTACGGAAGGCAAACATGTAACAAGCTAGACCATGTATGGAAGGCAAACTTGTAACAAGCTAGACCATGTACGGAAGGCCAACATGTAACAAGCTAGTCCATGTATGGATAGCAAACAGGTATCAAGCTAGTCCATGTATGGAAGGCAGACATGTAACAAGCTAGACCATGTACGGAAGGCAAACATGTAACAAGCTAGACCATGTATGGAAGGCAAACTTGTAACAAGCTAGACCATGTACGGAAGACCAACATGTAACAAGCTAGTCCATGTATGGATAGCAAACAGGTATCAAGCTAGTCCATGTATGGAAGGCAGACATGTAACAAGCTAGACCATGTACGGAAGGCAAACATGTAACAAGCTAGACCATGTATGGAAGGCAAACTTGTAACAAGCTAGACCATGTACGGAAGGCCAACATGTAACAAGCTAGTCCATGTACGGAAGGCAGCCATGTAACAGACTAGACCATGTATGAAAGGCAAACATGTAACAAGCTAGACCATATATGGAAGGCAGACATGTAACAAGCTAGACCATGTATGGAAGGCAACCATGTAACAAGCTAGACCATGTATGGAAGGCAAACATGTCACAAGTTAGACCATATATGGAAGGCAGACATGTAGCAAGTTAGACCATGTATGGAAGGCAGACATGTAACAAGCCAGACCATGTATAGAAGGCAAACACGTAACAAGCTAGTCCGTGTATGGAAGGCAAACATGTAACAAGCTCGACCATGTATGGATAGCAAACAGGTAACAAGCTTGTCCATGTATGGAAGGCAGACATGTAACCAGCTAGACCATGTACAGAAGGCGAACATGTAGCAAGCTAGACCATGGATGGAAGGGAAACATGTAACAAGTTAGTCCATGTATGAAAGACAAATATGTAACAAGGTAGACCGTGCATGGAAGGCAAGCATGTAACATGCTAGTCCATGTATGGAAGGTCAACATGTAACAAACTAGACCATGTACGAAAGGCAAACATGTAACAGGCTAGACCATGTATGGATGGCAAACATGTAACAAGGTAGACCATGTATGGAAGGCAAACATGTAACAAGCTAGTCCATGTATGGAAGGTCAACATGTAACAAGCTAGACCATGTACGAAAGGCAAACATGTAACAAGCTAGACCATGTATGGAAGGCAAACATGTAACAAACTAGACCATGTATAGAAGGTAGACATGTAACAAGCTAGACCGTGTATGGAAGGCAAACATGTAACAAGCTAGACCATGTATGGAAGGCAGACATGTAACAGGCTAGACCATGTACGGAATGCACCCGCTAATGAGCACCTGTGACACTAGATGTATATGACAGTTTGAAGAATGAGAATTGTGGTAAGTAAACTGTTGGAAGTTGGAACACGTGTATGGATGGACGTAGCGTAGTGGCTTCTCGTGAGTGTCGAGTCACGCGGCTTATCTCATACTGCACCCGCTAACGAGCACGGGCAGAGAGCGGAGTTCAACTCGTGACTCCATTGTCTGTACTGTCTCGTGATTGAAAAGCCATAACGCCTCTATCGGGTTTGCGTATATAAACCTAACAAAACTCTAGTGGAGCATATTACTTTCTACCGACTTCGAACAACGCAACTTCACTCCGACTGCTGAAGATGGCGAGCGCTCACGACAAGGCATGTCCCGAGGACAAGATGAATATTATACGTCTCCAATAAGTAAGTGCTGCAAACTTTGTATTTTATCGCTTGACATATGCTTGATCTCCCAAGTATTTCCTCGCCTTCTCTGCCTTCCCATCCTCCTCTGTATCCCTCCCCTCTCTTCCCTCGCCTTCTCTGCCTTCCTATCCTCCCCTATCTCCCACTCCTCTCTTTCCTCGCCTTCTCTGACTTCCTATCCTCCTCTGTCTACCTCTCCTCTCTTCCCTCGCCTTCTCTGCCTTCCTATCCTCCCCGTCTCCCTCTCCTCACTTCCCTCGCCTTCTCTGCCTTCCTATCCTCCTCTGTCTCCCTCTCCTCTCTTTCTTCGCCTCCTCTGCCTTCCTATTCTCCTCTGTCTCCCTCTCCTCTCTTTCCTCGCCTTCTCTGCCTTCCTATCCTCCTCTGTCTCCCTCTCCTCTCTTTCCTCGCTTTCTCTGCCTTCCTATCCTCCTCTGTCTCCCTCTCCTCTCTTTCCTCGCCTCCTCTGCCTTCCTCTCCTCCTCTGTCTCCCTCTCCTGTCTTTCCTCGTCTTCTCTTCCTTCCTATCCTCCTCTGTCCTTTCCTCGCCTTCTCTGCCTTCCTCTGTCTCCCTCTCCTCTCTTTCCTCCCCTTCTCTGTCTTCCTATCCTCCTCTGTCTCCCTCTCCTCTCTTTCCTCGCCTTCTCTGCCTTCCTATCCTCCCCTGTCTCCCCTCCTCTCTTTCCTCGCCTCCTCTGCCTTCCTATCCTGCCCTGTCTCCCTCTCCTCTCTTTCTTCGCCTCCTCTGCCTTTCTATCCTCCTCTGTCTCCCTCTCCTCTATTTCCTCGCCTTCTCTGCCTTCCTATCCCCCTCTGTCTCCCTTCTGTGCTTGATCTTGTCAAATCTCTTTTGGTGGCTTTCTTTACCTCCTTCTCAGCTAGTGTGTACTGTGCTTGAGCTTGTCTTGTCCCTTCTCGTGTTTTTGCACTCTCTCGTGATTGAAAAGACATAACGTCTCTATCGGATTTGCGTATATAAACCTAACAAAACTATATACATGTTGTGTCACAGTCCTTTCTTATCTATGCGTATGTTGACCTAGCCTGTCCTCTTGTCGTTTCGGCTAGCTACGCGGTGTCTGGTTACCGATCGCGTCAGCCGATGTCTACATATTGTGTCATAGTCCATTCTTATCTCTCTCGTCTGTTGCCCTAGCTTGCCCTTTTATCGTGTTGGCTACCTACGCGGTGTCTGGTTACATCGCTGATATATTCCCACTGGTTGTACTTCGCACAATATATACTATCATTTTCAAAGTTTTCATATATGTTTCAGAGACGATATTTTCAAAGTTTTCATATATGTTCCAGAGAAGAACTCCGCGACTACCACGAATGTGCTTTCTGTGTCGTCATGGCTGAACTGCTGAGGACACGGGATCAGTTTGATCCTCCAAACCCTTGGGTTGATCCCCGACCCTGTTGCCCCCTTGGACACGGGGGATGTCGAAAATTGGTGTCCGGAGACAGATGATGATGATGATGGTTTCGTTGATGTAATCGATCGTTGATGTTAATAATCAACTTTCAAACTGTGGTGTTTGTTGGTTATTATATTATATATATATATATATATATATAATCTCTCTTGATCTAGCTTGCCCTTTTATCGTGTGTCGGTTCCCTACGCGGTGTCTGGTTACATCGCTGTATTATTCCACTCGCTTGATCATTTTCAACTGTTTCATATATGTTTCAGAGAAGTATTTTCAAAGTTTTCATATATTTAACGTCTCGTTCATACGCTTTGAGAGTTTTAATGTATGTTCCAGAGACCTACAGAGTCCCGTGTCTAACGTTTGTGGACAATACTGTGTTGCTTATCTCATGTTTCGATGTCGTGGAGTTGTCATGAAGGATTTCGTAAAAGGTTTCGGCACTGATCTGATAGCAAACGATTGCCGTGTATTCGATTGGCTTAAACAACTGCAATAACCGTGTTTCATTAACGAACAGGTGTTATCATCATCATCATCGTCATTAACGATTCGAGCCTATGGCGCGGTGGTCACACACCCGTAAGCTCACGGCCTCTGACGCGGTGTTCACTCACCCGTAAGTCGTATACCATCATCCCACGAGCCGCTGGCGTGGTCGTATTGACCCCTAAGCTCACGACCTCTGTCGCGGTGTTCACTCACCCACAAGTCTTGATGCACTTCGTTTAATAAAACACGGTTTCATATTATACGCTTGTATCTTTCATCAATAAAACACGTGTGCACTCGTATACTCTTGTGTTTCGTTAGTTCTTTCATACACGCGCATTCACCTACAACACCACTCCCCGTTAGGAGGCGTCACCTCTAACGTACCCGCCAGGGGGCGCCTCTCGTTATACATACATACGGTCACGTGACTACGCACTTTGCTCAGGGGGGCGGCTTTCGAAACCTCCCTATTATCAACCAAAAACTCCTCAAAAAGGGCTGTGGATACCTATCCAGATCTCCCCCTATACTACTACCGTAGAATATAATTCGGAGTAACCTAAATCAAATAAATGTACAAACATAACCACTACGCTGCAGGCGACAACAATTGTTGTCGAGGATATCGTTCTTTCAAGCCCTGTCCATATGCCATGCACGGAAATTAGATGACATCTATATAGACTGTTTATGTTCGGAAATAATTTATATACAATCAGCACAACAGTCAGTAAATCTTATCCACAGTGCTCATTAATAAAAGGTCGCCCCAGAAACATTCATCAACAGGTGTGCGCTCGGTCAATGCCCGCCCGACGCCGCCTACACACGTTGTTGACCAAACGGGTGGTAGCTCAACAAGAGGTCGTGGTTGTCACGGTTCGGTGCGCCTACTGGCGCGTTGTTGTTTTTGTCTAGATCTACCCGGCTTTTGACGTTTTGTTGACTTCATTTTCGCGCTTGCATGTGCGTGCTTGCGTGTGCGTGCGTGCGTGCGCGAGTGTTCGCTACTCATGCCATATGCAGCGATGAATTAATTATAGTATTAAGTAGTGTCACATAAATGTAGACCAAGTACAGGACATTTAACAAGATTGCCACCCAGAGGATTAACTCTAGGTGGCAGGTGGACAAGGAAGCCTTTTGGCTTATCGAGAGTCCAACCCTTTTAACTATGTGTATCCCGCCCTTCTGAGGTATGTGTCGATTTTATTTTTAAACATATTCACGCTACTAGCACCCACACAATCAGCAGATAATCTGTTCCATTCATTTACAGTCCTTTGTGAAACTGATAACTTTCTTATATCTAATCTACACTGCTCCTTTGCTAATGTAACTTCATGTCCTCTAGTCCTTCTATCTGTCTTAACTGAGATAAAATATTTCTATCAATATTTTCATAACCATTTATTATTTTAAACACTTCTATCTGATCTCCTCTCAATCTCCTTGTCTCTAGTGTTGTTAAACCACATTCTTTTAGGCGAATTTCATAACTAAGATCCCTCAGTTTTTGTATCATTTTAATCGCTCTGTACTCTTTCTAGCATATCTATGTCCTTCTTGCGATATGGCCTCCACGCTTGTATACAATATTCTAAATGAGGCCTCACCATTGTTTTGTACAGCGGTATTATTAGTTCTTTTTCCATATACGCTATATTTCGCCTAATTAATCCAAGGATTTGAGTTCCATTTGAAGCTGCAATTCCACACTGCTCTGAAACCTTCATATCAGCACTAATGGTTAACCCTAAGTCCTTTTCTTTTACTGTAGTACTTAGTACACTACCCCCATTATACATTCTACCCCTTCGTTCCCATGTCCTGTGTGGAGGCATTTACATTTTCAAAAATTGAGCAGCATTTGCCACTTTTCAGACCATTTGATCAACCTGTCCCCGGGGTTACAATTAATTGTCCTAATTTTATTTCATAAGCCTGGATAGATTCTGTAATATATAAAATAACTCCACCTTCCATTCTTCCTATTCTATCTTTTCTAAACATTACATATCCTGTCAGTCCCAATTCGGCATATGATATATTGGTGGTGGTCCAGGATTCGGTTATACCTATTATATGAGGGTCAATATCTTCTACCATAATGTTTAGTTAATTTCTTTTGTTTACTATACTCCTTGCATTTAAACAAACACATTTATATCCAGCTTCAGAAGAGTTTTCCAGAATGTTCTTTGCTGATTTATTTGTGCTGTCTTTATATATGCCTCCAGTTTGAGGCTTTTCTGTGAGTCCCCCCTGCGAATCTAGTTTAAATAGATGCAACCTGTCCCACTGTCAACAGATCGCAGCAGGTTCTCTGAGAAAACTGTTGCCTACTTTCCACTAAGATGGAGGCCATCTCTCATGTACATATCTTCCCTCCCAACAAAGTCTCCCCATAAATCTGTTAATCCCACCCCCTCTTCTTCACACATCTGCTCAACTAGTGCGTTGATCGCCATCGTCTTGCAGTTTGTATACGTTGTCCCCCCCTTCCTCCCATTACTGGCAAAATTCCTGACATAATAATCTGTTCAGCTCTTGTCTTCTTTAGCTTCCTCACTAACTGTCTATACTTCTGTACTATCGCAGTTGTTCCCTCCCTGTCTGCATTATTTGTTCCTACATGTACTAGTATAGACCCTCCCTTGTCATGTCCCAATACTTTCTCTACCCTGTCAGTCACATGTTCTATCCTAGCCCCCGGTAGACAAACAACGACGTCCTTCCCCTCGCTTAGTGTCTTAAATGTGTATATATGCATGCATGCGTGCGTGCGTGTGAGTGCATGCGTGCATGTGTATGCGTGCTTTCGCGACTCAAACCATATGCCGCGATGAATTAATTATATTTTAAATAGTGTCACAAAAATGTAGACCAAGTACAGGACATTTATTTTGCGCAGTACTTCAACAGGGTTATAAATTAGTGATGTTGTGTAATGTAGGCTCTAAGAGACACGGCATTGTAGTCTACACTACATCGTTTTCATCTATAAATCACATTCTGTAAAATAGCATACCATTCCGGCCGGGGTTACAACAGGGCCGCCCGAGACAGTGACACGTTGATGTAAACGACGGCAATCATAAGTGCCCTGGTCGTTGTCAACCCTAGCCGTTGTTTTATAACACCCCGTGTTTCACCTTGCCCCAGTCTCCCATATAACACCCCGTGTTTCACCTTGGCCCAGTCTCCCAGATAACAATCTGCGTTTCACCTAGCCCCTGTCTCCCATACAACACCCCGTGTTTCACCTAGCCCAGTCTCCCATATAACACACGTGTTTCACCTTGCCCCAGTCCCCCATACAACACCCCGTGTTTCACCTTGCCCCAGTCTCCCATACAACACCCCGTGTTTCACCTTGGCCCAGTCTCCCAGATAACAACCAGTGTTTCACCTAGCCCCAATCTCCCATACACCACCCCGTGTTTCACCTAGTCCCAATCTCCCATATAACACCCCGTGTTTAACCTAGCCCCAGTCACTCATATAACACCCCGTGTTTCACCTTGCCCCTGTCTCCCATACAACATCCCGTGTTTCACCTTGCCCCAGTCTCCCATACAACACCCGTGTTCCACCTAGCCCCAGATAACACCCTTTGTTTCCCCTAGCCCCAGTCATCCATATAACACCCCATGTTTCACCTAACCCCAGTCTCCCATATAACACTCTGTGTTCCACCTAGCCCCAGATAATACCCCGTGTTTCACCAAGCCCCAGTCTCCTGTGTAACACCCCGTGTTCCACCTAGCCCCAGATAACACCCCGTGTTCCACCTAGCCACAGATAACACCCCTTGTTTCACCTAGCCCCAGTCACCATATAGCACTCTGTGTTCCACCTAGCCCCAGATAATATCCCTTGTTTCACCTAGCCCCAGTCATCCATATAACACTCTGTGTTCCACCTAGCCCCAGATAACACCCCATGTTTCACCTAGCCCCAGTCACCCATATAACACCCTGTGTTTCACCAAGCCTCAGTCTCCTATGTAACACCCCGTGTTCCACCTAGCCCCATATAACACCCCATGTTTCACCTAGCTCCAGTGTTCCATATAATACCACGTGTTTCACCTAGCCCCAGTCTCCCATCTAACACCCCGTGTTTCACCTAGTCCCAGTCTCCCAGATAACACCCCGTGTTTCACCTAGCCCCAGCCTTTCACATAACACAACGTGTTTAACCTAACCACAGTCTCCCATATAACACCCCGTGTTCCACCTAGCCCAAGATAACACTCCGTGTTTGACCTAGCCCCAGTATTCCATACAACACTCCCGTATTTCACCTATCCCCAGTCTCCCGTATAACACCCCGTGTTTCCCGTGTTTCACCTAGCCCCACTCTCCCAAATAACAAACACTCCGTGTTTCACCTAGCCCCAATCTCCCATATAGCACCCCGTGTTTCACCTAGCCCCAGATACACCCTGTTTTTCACCTAGCCCCAGTCTCCTATATAACACCCCGTGCTCCACCTAGCCCCAGATAACACCCCGTGTTTCAGCTAGCCCCAGTCTCCCATATAACCCTTCGTGTTTCACCTGGCCCTCAGAGAAGGAAGGAAGGGGCGAGACTACGGAACGAAGGAAGGAAAAACGGAAAGACAGTTAAATATTGCAATCGTATAAAGGCACGTATTGATACAGAAAGAACTACATTTTGCTCAAAAAGGTGCTGATCGGCTCATTAAACGGATGAGCGAGCGGTCGGCTTGTGTTCCAAAGTCTACTAATGACTAGGTCCTACGTTCTATGACCTGTACCCGGCCGGTCGTTAAGTGTCAGGCAGTGTCTTCATTGGCGGCTGATCGCGGCTGTTCAGCCATGTGTGACGGTAACGGCGACACTAATCGACAGTGCCTAAGCTTTTGTACTTACTTTGCGAGTTCCTCAATAGCACGTGGCCGTATTCGCGGATAAATGTCCCATAGTACACTATGAATATAACGTTACACTCTCCCGGGTAAAATTAATCGCAACTTGACCGTATTACCGATGTTGTCATAACCGGGAGTTAACCGTATTACGGAGGTGACCGTCTATAGTTTTGGAGAGGAGTAGAACTTGTCTAGTGTTTTAGCTGATACTTGAGTCTCAGTGAGTTGGTTTCATTCAAAGACTGTCCTGACAAAGCGTGAACTCCTGAATTGGTCTGTTCAGACTGGAATCACTACGAACTAGGCCTGGATGAACCGGTAAATAGACGCTGAGTACTGGCGGTCACATGCTCTGGAAAATGTATTGGCTGCAATCATCTTTTGTTTACTCTTTGAGGCTGAACACATTTATCGTAGGTGTGGCCATCATTGAATTCTCAACTAACGCGTACGTAAATGTTTAAACCTTACGCCAAGCCGTCAGCCTTTTTGAAGGTAGTCGAGTTACGAATTTGAAGCCATTGTGGAGACTCAAGTTTGTGTCTGGCGAGATAGTCACCGGTGATGAAACAGCTCGATGAACTGTTGGATGTCCCGTGTCGTCCCGATGCCATTTTGATGGGTCCGGTATATACCGTCTTTATCTTTCCTTTTTTAAATTTGAGAAGAAAAAAGA